>JASCZW010000315.1:0-245838 GCA_034211315.2 Aedes japonicus | reverse complement strand
TTACCATCACTCGCACTGAAAAAACTACCCATGTAGCATCAATCGTAGTAACCCGTGGCGTTGACGGTCAATGATTTGACAGCTCTATCAGTCGATCTGTAACCGTTATAGGCAAAAACGGATGCGGCAACTCCGTTCAGAAGTGCGCGTTCATGGAACAGCACCCCACCGCGTCGAAAATGGACACTTTGTGGACGCCGGATACGCCTGTTCGTCATCTGCAACTTCTTGGCACTGTTGGATGGCAATCGACATCGAAACAGGAAAGCCCGGTTCCGGCCGACCGACGACCCTGAGCGACAAGAAGGTCGACGGCTGCGAGGGCCAAGGTGCACCGTGCGCTGGCTCGGGGCTCCCGGCCTATGGTCATAATTAGTTATAGTAACTTGATTATGACTTAGCAAGTCATATTTGTATTATCTCAACCGAATGGCAATAAGTGTGCTACTAGGTCGGTTTGACCGGTGTGGTGACCACCTGCGAACGTGAACATACATGTGCGGCGGAAGTCGCGTCCATGGTTTCGGAGCTGCGGGCAATGATGCAGCGGCAATAATCCATTTTCTTTCCCGGTGAATCGGAATCGACGTGGAGTTGATGGATGGCTAATCATCTCACCTGTGTATGGCAACGACTGGCAGGAGCGTTCGTATTTTACTTCTTCACGAAGAAGTGAAATGGCTCGAGGTGAAGTTCATTTCACACATCAGTTCCCTAGAAGGTGTTGCTGTGGTTACGACAATCAGCGAGAGGGGATGTCAAGCCGCTCTTCTTTCGGTTCCGGCTGGCCGTGAACAGGGGGTATAGTCATAATTTTCCACCATCCCATCTCAGTTCCACCAACCTAATTCGTCTGTCTATAAAGAAACCTGAAAACATTCATCGCAACACTCTCTACCACAGTATCTCGTTCTGAATAATAGGTGGAAGCCATTCAATCTGTAAACAACCACTGCAGACAGATGATAACACATGCGTAAACAACGAACACCCATGTACGTGTGGAACAGAGGTAAACATCCACAGCTTGTTTGTGTAGAAGTATTCAGTATGCACAATGATGATCCCGCGGGTCTTCCTTTGCACCTTCTACCATTATCCCAGGGCAACCCCTTCATCCGTCCAGTGGGACTCAAGCCAATTGGCTGAACCGCCACTAAGCTCTCTGCTGATCTTCCTTTCGCTTTCGTTAAATGGACTCTTGCTTGCTCGGTGAATTTTACTGGCTGCAGCAACTCATTACCAAGTCGTTGCATTGCAAATGGGAGGAGAAAAGGAAAGGGAAAAATAAGAGCGAAAAGCCAACCGTCAGAAGATAACCACCGTGATGCAGTTTGCTGAATGTTATTCCACTTTTCCCGCTTTTGCTGAGCGGATTAAAAAGGCGTCGGATGGTTGTGGGGAAAGGATTTTGTCGGAATCGTCGGCAGGGAGGTACCACCAAATTGCTGTAATTGCGAGCAATTTTTGGTATGTGTTGTAATTGCGTTAATTTGTGTGAAATTTCAAGCGATTTTCCCGAAAACTTGCGACCTCGAAAGAAATGTGGATAATTGCAATATTTGGAAAATATTGCTACCGAGCTTTACCCTGTGTGGCTCGGAACAATACCGATCGCCTAACCGCCCACTCAAGAAAGCGTCATCATGGGCTGTGGTGGACCGGTTTTGGAGAGTTCCTTCGGCTTCTGATTACGTTTGATTGCACCGCCCGGGTTCGAAGAATCTTCGCCGAATGCCCTGCGTGAACCGAACTGTTCATCGATGGGACATAAGAAACCGGTTTTCCACTCGCAGCACTATAACCCATGAAGCGATGTTTCTCCTCGCAGCTGCATTCAAAGCGAAGTGAAGTATCATCAATTATTGGGCGGCCGTAGATGCTTGCGGCAGCGGCCATTGAGATGTGAGCCGTTCCGCTTGATTAACTCCGCAACTGACTCCCACCTGCGGCGTCTCCGTGGATGAGAGATGATCTCTGCGCCAGATCTTGTGCTCTAAGGCAGATGTACTCGAGATCAAAGGGAGCTAGCTCGCAGGATGCCATGGGCCAAAGTACCGGTCGTTATGCCGAGTGAAGGAGCAGGGCCTCCACTGGTAGACGAGAGAGAGAGGAGATCTGGCAACTGACCGCTTGATGCACCCTGCAGTTCATTTAGTCATCATTGCAGCAATATTGAAAATTAAAATTGGCTGCAACGTAGTAATTGCGAGAGTCCCTCGTTTCATTGCGCGACGACCCGGCTGATCGCGGATTCCGAGAAACGATATGGGGCTTGCAGTTTTATGAACACAAGTGTTTCTTTACACTGGCTGCCACTCGGTACTCCTGCGCCGGGTATATTGATCCAAGTGCGCGCGGGAGCTTCAACTGGTCGCAGCTCAGCGATCTGCTGTCGTCGTCGTCGTTGTCGCTCGCCGCAATGCAGAGCGCATAAGGCAGTTCTTTCCACGTGCTTCAGCGTCGCGATTGCAATTCGATTTCAAAATCGTGGTGCACGATTAAAAGGCATCCGTATCCGGCAGATATTGCCGTCCGTCGCAATTGCATAAAACGGCAACCGGTAGGTGGCGAGCATCGGCAGGCGATGTGCCATAGTTAAAATGCTGGCGAAACACGTGTTTACGCTGCATATCTGAATCAAATGTATTGGGATGCCTACCAATGGCTGCTGCGGTTGTTAAGGTTAGCTGCTCGAACCACGGTTTCGATGTGGAAGTCACGGATGGCACGATGTTGCTCAAGGTCGGAAAGGGTAAGTTTGGAGTGAATTTGGGTGATTTATTTTGGGACTGGAAATGTTCGATACAATAGGAGTCATCATTGTAAGAAAAGGAAAGCATTTGGTCCTAACCTTTTTTCGCAATCGGTATTATGAACAAAAATAAGAAGAAACAGGTTCAATTTCTGGTTGCACAATAGAAAGCCAGGTTACATTCTCCGCCAATATTCCCATTACGTTAAAACTAAAAACAACATGGTCAGTAAGCAACGACATTTGCTGCTGAGATAGGTTCAAAAATGATTCACTTTCAAGAAAGTTTCACCATGAAGCTTGGAAATTGAGATCCAACGGGAAATCTATTAGTTTGTCATGAGATAACGAAAATAATTTCAAAGGATTTCTGAGACAAGCACAAAATCCTGGCCAGTATTTCTAACATTTTCATACCAAGCGACCAAAAATTTTTCTACAAATGGATTGTCGATGGTTATTACTAAATGCAGTCTTTGTTCAGTTTTCTTCTTCTTATTCTATGATTACGCTATTACCAGCTGTATTCGCTTTACTTAGCACAAAATTTCTACCAAAACAAATGAAAGTAAAACTGCTTTGAAACACATAAGTAATGTTCATATATGATTTACAAGCCGTTTAATAATGAAAACATTATAATTCACTATACAACGACTTAGTTCATACGGTTTGTGTTCAGTTGAATGACGAATTGGAATATAAGCAACCGCAAACCTGCTTCATATTTCCACTTGAAATTTTCCAATAACCTTTACCTTTTTACCGTTGTTGATACAACGAATTTTCATAGTTAGGAACATACAAAAAATATGTCCCCAACATTGGGTCTATGATTTTCTTGTAAAATAATTGTTGTTTTAGCTAGCAACAGTTGGTTGCCAACGTGTAACTATTTTTGAACATCCAGACTGCATTACTTTCTTTATCGATTTAATTAAGCCAAAATTAATAACACATTTAGTACATAGGCCAAATGAAGGAGCAAGGCTGGTGCATTCCCCCACCTATTTTCATTTTTTACCTATTCTGATTTTGAAGTGTATTCCGAACTTATTGAACACCTTGTATGGTATCAATGAAGTATGGATTATACTTAATTGCTTTATTAACTGTGTTGCACACATGTATACAGAAGCAGCTTTAAGTAGAGTTTTTATCAGTGTCGGGACATTACCTCTGTGGGCTGGAATGGAAGAATCTGCTGATCAACTCTGACTGTGTTTCAAACCAACGCAAAAAAAGACATCCCGGACACGGCACGATGTAATACTTCATTGCTATTGCTTTCTGAGCTCACAATAGATAGATTCCTTGCATAACAAAAAGAGTGCTGTATTGATGATCCATGTAGACTCCCAAGCCAATGGGAGTCTATACAGGTGTGAAGAAATGGTTAGATTTATGTTATGTGATGCAAAATACTGTCATTGTGTTCGTGACATGATGCTGGCCTGTTTTGTAAATGTATGCGTGACGTAGATCTCCAAAAACAACAATTTTACAACAGCAGCAAATCACAAGATGGAATGTTTATTTTCCGATTATTGGTATAGTATTTAGGGTTTCGGCTGAAAAATGCCTTGTTGTACTAAAAGGGATGCGGAGCAAAACTTAACTTGCTTTGTTATCATTCGCTTGTTTTTGGGGTTTTGCGTCACTGCGAAAATCATGGATTGTTTACACATCTTCCGTTATAACACCGACAAACACCCTGTCTTCGCCACCTGTATGGTCTCGTGCTCTTAAACAGCAAAAGCTCAATTTTGCTTGAGATGAGAACTCTGGAAAGTCACATTTTTAGTTGGAAATTTAGTTGTGGATCTTTGTTGCTGGATAAAGAAGACACTTCACGTACAGGTAGAACTCAATTTTTCTTTAAAGTGGCATTAACATCTAAAAACAAATTTATTAGACGTATGATAACTCTCCTCTACAAGAGAGAGCTGCAGTGGACAGTAATTTATTGCTGCTAAAACGGATAAGTAGAAAAGAAAGGTATTGATGGTTCCGTATGACGTAACAGCAGGCTTTGAGAATTGAAAGATACAATTTGAAAACAGTGGAGGGCTTTGAACAGTGATATACCGGCTGAGAATTATCTGTAGCTTCTGAGAAATTTCATCATAGATAGTTACTCCGCGCATTTGGGATAATACAAAAAACAACAATCAAACTATCTAAAGCATCTTCCAAAGTTCAAAAAAAGTATCTTGTTGCTAATTAGTTCAAACTTCCTTTAGCTTCCAGAAATCTCAACACAAAGCTCAATAAAAATAACCGTGCGCACCAGTAGCTCAAGAAAGTTCACAATACATCTATGTTGAACTACTTTCTTACTTTGAAGAACATGTTTCTAGTGCGCTTTTTAAAATTGCTACTGAAAATTATTTTACATTTTAAAAGTGATCTGGTATTTAATATCCCAAGTTTAACGAGATAAAAAAGAGTCAGGCTAAGTTTGTAAAAAACTATACCGAAAAATCTAGTAAATTATTACCTGTGGCTTGCCACTGTTAGTGTGGCTCTCGTACGAAATCAGGCTGTTTTTTTTCAGGTCGATAATCCGGATTGTATTGATAACTTTACCCAGTATTATGTTGCGACCGCTAATGCTGATCAACTTACAGCATATGTTTTGGAATAACACCGCGCTGGCAACCTTCTTGACCAGACTATTTCCGAGACGTTCGTCGACACGGTCTGGCGCGGCACGCCTTCCATCGGCATTTCGTCCCAAATTCGTTTGATCACGGTTTTGAATTAGATTTCATGTAACAGACGCTCCTAGCGGTCATGTACCTTGCTGGCATGTCAGACCATAATGATATAATCCGAGGGATTCGAGATCTGGTGAACCGGGAGGCCATTCGTTGCTTGTCCAAACAGTCGGTCAGCCTCTCCCGGCACCAGCCCTGAACGAGATTTGCAGTATGCGATGACGCTCCGTTCTGCTGAAACACATATCGATCATCTCCAATCGATCATCTCCGAACCTCTTTGTACATATGGACACTTACAACTACCTCCACAAAACTTTTGTTTTATAATATACGACATTTACTTTAACGCCTTCTCGATGAAAACCAGTGGTAACTGTGGAATAATCCTATCACTCTCTGGAACAATTCTCAAAAGAAGTGCCCACAATCTGTCGTTCTGGACATTGTTGGATTGTTGCAAGACGAATAACTTTTCGTCAGAAAGATAATTCTTCCCCACCGTGCCGGCGACAAAATGCAGACTTTCTCTTTAGAGTTGTTTCTGCTTGGAAGGTTCCGAAACTTCGTTAACCTTACGTTTCTTGAAAGCTTGGAATCCGAGGTCATTTTGCAATATATTGTGCATTGACGATCTCGAAACATTCAGATCTGCGGCCATTTTACGTACAGAGCGCTGTGATTTTCGTCTAATCCGTTCCCTGACCACTTCAACAACTCGTGCAGTCCGCACCGTACGATTACGACCGGATCTCTACCGGCCAACCAACGAGCAGGTGTCAAGGTACCTTTGGATGGCTCGGTACATAAAATCCCGCTTTACTCCGAGGTTTTTCAAACATCTGAAAATAGCGCCCGGGCGCTCACCATTCAAAAAATTTTTTATCATCACAGCACGAAACTCTTTCATCGCTGGTAAAAGATAAACACCGAATGAAAACAATCGGACATAACCTAAAAGCGTTTGTATAAACATAGTGCAAAACTACACCAACACATACGTGAAGCATGTTGAGTAGTTGCACGACACAAATGCAAGGAAAAAGTGTAGTTAATATTGGACACGGTGTAAACGAGATGCGGAAAATGAAGCTGTCTCTCAACAAGGTGAACTTAATTATTTTAAAGTTCAGATTGAGTTCTAGATGAACTAATCAGAGACTTTTAGGTTCAGATAATACCTCTTACGCTAAAGTCACGAGTTCTAATCTCACCTCCGGACAAGTTGCGAAAATACCCAAACCCAGATGAACCAGCTCAGGGTTAAAAATCTCGATAATCAAGGATAAAAAAAACAGATTATAGGGAATAAAAATAGGTACGAATGCATGGAATCAACGCTTTGAGTAAAATCATAGCATAACCCACCACGTTCATATGGCACAGTGCTGCAGTATCCCGGTTTCAAGAGAAGGACTCGAGTTGAAGACTAGGTACTATTTTCGAAAAAAATAAATTTACTCAATAAAAACTCATCAAATTGAACTCAATCATCATGCCACAACGCAGCACCCTAAAACAAAAGTTGCGACAGTTGAACTTCAGAGTCTTCATTTGAAGTTGATGAAGAGAGCTGCTTGAAGCACACATTGAATGCGTACTTTTAAATTACTTAAAAAAGTAAGCTGATAATATTCCTCGATTTGCGGTTTAAGTCAAAAATGGCTTCAACAGTAAATTAAAATGTATAATTATTGGCTGTGAAAATTTAACAAACTTTTTTAGGATACCTCAAACCAAGATTTTGGGAAATTGCTGCTATCACTAAAAACGAACGAAAACGTGCTTAAGCGCGAAACCACAGAACTCTACACTTTAACACTTTACAACATTTCTTATATATCAGGATCAACGGATAGAGATCATACATAATAGATACGAGTGATTGCAGTATTTTTCATTTTACATAAATATATACATACTATTATATAAATATTTCATGGGAATGAAAAATACTGCAATCACTGTATCTATTATGTATGATCTCTATCCGGTTGATCCTGATATATAAGAAATGTTGTAAAAGTGTTAAAGTGTAGAGTTCTGTGGTTTCGCGCTTAAGCACGTTTTCGTTCGTTTTTAGTGATAGCAGCAATTTCCCAAAATCTTGGTTTGAGGTATCCTAAAAAAGTTTGTTAAATTTTACAAAACTAACAATTATACATTTTAATTTACTGTTGAAGCCCATTTTTGACTTAAACCGCAAATCGAGGAATATTATCAGCTTACTTTTTAAGTAATTTAAAAGTACGCATTCAATGTTTAAGCTTCAAGCAGCTCTCTTTATCAACTTCAAATGAAGACTTGAAGTTCAACTGTCGCAACTTTTGTTTTAGGGTGCTGCGTTGTGGCATGATGATTGAGTTCAATTTGATGAGTTTTTATTGAGTAAACTTATTTTTTTCGAAAATAGTACCCTAGTCTTCAACTCGAGTCCTTCTCTTGAAACCGGGATACTTAGCACCGTGCCATATGAACGTGGTGGGTTATGCTATGATTTTACTCAAAGCGTTGATTCCATGCATTCGTACCTATTTTATTCCCTATAATCTGTTTTTTTTATCCTTGATTATCGAGATTTTTAACCCTGAGCTGGTTCATCTGGGTTTGGGTATTTTCGCAACTTGTCCGGAGGTGAGATTAGAACTCGTGACTTTAGCGTAAGAGGTATTATCTGAACCTCAAAAGTCTCTGATTAGTTCATCTAGAACTCAATCTGAACTTTAAAAATAATTAAGTTCACCTTGTTGAGAGACAGCTTCATTTTCCCGCATCTCGTTTACACCGTGTCCAATATTAACCACACTTTTCCCTTGCATTTGTGTCGTGCAACTACTCAACATGCTTCACGTATGTGTGGTGTAGTTTTGCACTATGTTTATACAAACGCTATTAGGTTATGTCCGATTGTTTTCATTCGGTGTTTATCTTTTACCAGCGATGAAAGAGTTTCGTGCTGCGATGATAAAAAATTTTTTGAATGGTGAGCGCCCGGCGCTATTTTCAGATGTTTGAAAAACCCTCGGAGTAAAGCGGATTTTGCGTACCGAGCCATCCAAAGGTACCTTGACACCTGCTCGTTGGTTGGCCGGTAGAGATCCGGTCGTAATCGTACGGTGCGGACTGCACGAGTTGTTGAAGTGGTCAGGGAACGGATTAGACGAAAATCACAGCGCTCTGTACGTAAAATGGCCGCAGATCTGAATGTTTCGAGATCGTCAATGCACAATATATTGCAAAATGACCTCGGATTCCAAGCTTTCAAGAAACGTAAGGTTAACGAAGTTTCGGAACCTTCCAAGCAGAAACAACTCTAAAGAGAAAGTCTGCATTTGTCGCGGCACGGTGGGGAAGAATTTATCTTTTCTGACGAAAAGTTATTCGTCTTGCAACAATCCAACAATGTCCAGAACGACACATTGTGGGCACTCTTTTTGAGAATTGTTCCAGAGAGTGATAGGATTATTCCAAATTACCACTGGTTTACATCGAAAAAGGCGTTAAAGTAAATGTCGTATATTATAAAACAAAAGTTTTGGAGGTAGTTGTAAAGCCATATGTACAAGAGGTTCGGAGATGATCGATTGGAGATGATCGATATGTGTTTCAGCAGAACGGAGCGTCATCGCATACTGCAAATCTCGTTCAGGGCTGGTGCCGAGAGAATTTGATCGACTTTTTGGACAAGAATGAATGGCCTCCCAGTTCATCAGATCTCGAATCCCTCGGATTATTTCTGCATGGATCATGTACATGCCGGCTAGAAGGTTTATTACATGAAATCGAATTCAAAACCGTAATCAAACGAATTTGGGACGAAATGCCGATGGAAGGCGTAGCCGGCCCGTGACCGTTTCGAAGAACGTCTGGAGCTGGTCATGAAGGTTGCCAGCGCGGTTTTATTCTAAAACATATGCTGTAAGTTGATCAGCATTATGCGGTCATAACATAACGGGTAAAGTTATCAATACAATCCGGATTATCGACCTGAAAATAACAGAGCCTGATTTCGTACGAGAGCCACACTAACAGTGGCTAGCGGCAGGTAATAATTTACGCCGATTTTTCGGTATAGTTTTTGACAAATCCATTAGCCTGACTCTTTTTTATCTCGTTAAACTTGGGACATCAAACACCAGATCACTCTTTAAAATGTAAAACAATTTTCAGTGGCAATTTTAAAAAGCGTCACTCAGAAACATGTTCTTCAAAAGTAAGAAAGTAGTTCAACATAGATGTATTGTGAACTTTCTTGAGCTGACTGGTGCGCACGGTTATTTTTATTGAGCTTTAGGTGTTAGAGATTTCTGGAAGCTCAAAGGAAGTTTGAACTGAATTAGCAACAAGATACTTTTTTTGAACTTTGGAAGATGCTTTAGATAGTTTGATTGTTGTTTTTTGTATTATCCCAAAATGCGCGGAGTAACTATCCATGATGAAATTTCTCAGAAGCTACAGATAATTCCCTCAGCCGGTATATCACTGTTCAAAAAGCCCTCCACCTGTTTTCAAATTGTATCTTTCAATTCTCAAAGCCTGGCTGTTACGTCTATACGGAACCATCAATACCTTTCTTTTCTATCTCTATCCGTTTTAGCAGCAATAAATTACTGTCCACTCGCAGCGCTCTCTTGTAGATGGAGAGTTATCATACGTCTAATAAATTTGTTTTTAGATGTTAATGCCACTTTTAAAGAAAAATTGAGTTCTACCTGTACGTGAAGTGTCTTCTTTATCCAGCAACAAAGATCCACGTAACTAAATTTCCAACTAAAAATGTGACTTTCCAGAGTTCCTCATCTCAAGCAAAATTCGAGCTGGTTGCTGTTTGCGAGCAACGAGGTCCATACAGGTGGCGAAGAGCAGGGTGCTTGTCGGTGTTAGTAACGGAAGATGTGTAAACAATCCATGATTTTCGGGCAGTGACGCAAAAACCCCAAAAACAAGCGAATGATAACAAAGCAAGTTAAGTTTTGCTCCGCATCCCTTTTAGTGCACAACAAGGCATTTTTCAGCCGAAACCCTTAAATACTATACCAATAATCGGAAAATAAACATCTCCATCTTGTGATTTGCTGCCGTTGTAAAATTGTTGTTTTTGGAGATCTACGTCACGCATACATTTACAAAAAACAGGCCGTGCATCATGTCACGAACACAATGACAGTATTTTGGATCACATAACATACAACTCTAACCATTTCTTCTACACCTGTATAGACTCCCATTGGCTTGGGAGTAGTCTACATGGATCATCAATACAGCACTCTTTTTGTTATGCAAGGAATCTATCTATTGTGAGCTTCAGAAAGCAATAGCAATGAAGCATTACATCAGTGCCGTGTCCGGGATGTCTTTTGCTGCGTTGGTTTGAAACACAGTCAGAGCTGATCTAGCAGACTCCTTCCATTCCAGCCCACAGAGGCAACGTCCCGGACACTGATAAAAAACTCTACTTAAAGCTGCTTCCTGTATGACATGCGTGCAACACAGTTAATAAAGCAATTAAGTATAATCCACACTTCATTGATACCATACAAGGTGTTCAATAAGTTCGGAACACACTTCAAAACTGCAGAATAGGGTAAAAAATGAAAATAGGTGGGGGGATGCAACGCTAGCCTTGCTCCTTCATTTGGCCTATGTACTAAATGTGTTATTAATTTTGGCTTAATTAAATCGATAAAGAAAGTAATGCAGTCTGGATGTGCAAAAATAGTTACACGTTGGCAACCAACTGTTGCTAGCTAATAAACAACAATTATTTTACAAGAAAATCATAGACCCAATGTTGGGGACATATTTTTTGTATGTTCCCAACTATGGAAATCTCGTTGTATCAACAACGGTAAAAAGGTAAAGGTTATTGGTAAATTTCAAGTGGAAATACGATGCAGGTTTGCGGTTGCTTATATTCCAATTCGGCATTCAACTGAACACAAACCGTAGGAAGCTAAGTCGTTGTATAGTGAATTATAACAGTTTTCATTATTAAAACGGCTTGTAAATCATATATGAACATTACTTATGTGTTTCAAAGCAGTTTTACTTTCATTTGTTTTGTGAAATTTTGTGTTAAGTAAAGCGAATACAGCTGGTAATAGCGTAATTCATAGAATAAGAAGAAGAAAACCGAACAAAGACTGCATTTAGTAATAAATCCATCGACAATCCATTTAGACAAATTTTTGGTCGCTTGGTATGAAAATGTTAGAAATACTAGTCAGGATTTTGTGCTTGTCTCAGAAATCCTTTTGAAATTATTCTTCGTTATCTCATGGACAAACTAATAGATTTCCCGTTGGATTCCACCTAAGCTTCATGGTGAAACTTTCTTGAAAGTGAATCATTTTGAAACCTATCTCAGCAGCAAATGTCGTTGCTTACTAGACGATGTTGTTTTTAGTTTTAACGTAATGGGAATATTGTTAGAGAATGAACCCGCTTTCTATTGTGCAACCAGAAATTGAACCTGTTTCTTCTTTTTTATTTCATAATACCGGATGCGAAAAAAAAGGTTTGGACCAAATGCTTTTCCTTTTCTTAAAATGATAACTTATTGTATTGAACATTTCCAGTTCCAAAATAAATCACCCAAATTTACTCCAAACTTACCCTTTCCGACGAGCAACATCGTGCCATCCGTGACTTCCACATCGAAACCGTGGTTCGAGCAGCTAACTAACAACCGCACAGCCATTGCATCCCAATACATTTGATTCAGATATGCATGTAAACACGTGTTTCGCCAGCATTTTAACTATGTACATCGCCTGCCGATGCTCGCCACCTCCACCGGTTGCCGTTTTATGCTTTTGGGACGGACGGCAATATTTGCCGGATGGATGCCTTTAATCGTGCACCACGATTTTTAATCGAATTGCAATCGCGACGCTACACGTGGAAAGAACTGCTCTGCATGCGCTTGCGACATCGACGACGGCGACAACGAAGATCGCTGAGTTGCGACCAGTTGAGCCCCGCGCGCATTTTGGATCAATATACTCATGCAGGAGTACCGAGTGGCAGCCAGTGTAAAGAAACACTTGTGTTCATAAAACTGCAAGCTCCATGTCGTTTCTCGGAATCCGCGATCATTGGTCGTCGCGCAATGAAACGAGGGACCCTGCAATTACTACGTTGCAGCTAATTTAATTTTCAATATTGCTGCAATGATGACTAAATGAACTGCAGGGTGCATCAAGCGGTCAGTTAGATCTCTCTCTCTCTCTCTCTCTCTACCGTTGTGGAGACCCTTCTCCTTTCACTCGGTATAACGACCGGTACTTTGGCCCATGGCATCTCGAGAAGCCCCTTGATCTCGAGTACATCTGGCTAGAGCACAAGATCTGGCGCAGAGATCATCTCTCATCCACGGAGACGCCACAGGTGGAGTCAGGAGTTAATCAAGCGGAATAGCTCAACTCTCAATAGCCCTGGGCACATCTACGGCCGCCCAATAATTGATGATACTTCACTTCGCTTTGAATGCAGCTGCGAGGAGAAATATCGCTTCATGGGTTATAGTGCTGTGAGTGGAAAACTGGTTTCTTATGTCCCATCGATGAACAGTTCGGTTCACGCAGGGCATTCGGCGAAGATTTTTGAATCCGGGCGGTGCAATCAAACGTAACTGTAGCTGAAGGAACTCTCCAAACCGGTCCACCACAGCCCATGATGACGCTTTGAGTGGGCGGTTGGCGATCGGTATTGTTCCGAGCCACACAGGGTAAAGCTCAGTAGCAATATTTCCAAATATTGCAATTATCCATTTCTTTCGAGGTCGCAAGTTTTCGGGAAATCGCTTGAAATTTCACACAAATTAACGCAATTACAACACATACCAAAAATTGCTCGCAATTACCAGCAATTTGGTGGATACCTCCCTGGCCGACGATTCCATAAAATCACTTTCCTCTTTACAACCATTCGACGTCTTTTAATCCGCTCCAACCAAAAGCGGGAAAAGTGGAATAACATTCAGCAAACTGCATCACAGTGGTTATCTTCTCGACGGTTGGCTTTCGCTCTCTACTTTTTCCCTTTCCTTTTCTCCTCCCATTTGCAATGCAACGACTTGACAATGAGTTGCTGCAGCCAAGTAGGTACTGCACCGAGCAAGCAAGAGTCCATTTAACGAAAGCGAAAAGGGAAGATCATGAAGGCTTAGTGGCAGTTCCAGCCAGACGGCGAGGTCCCACTGGACGGATGAAGGAGTTTGCCCTGGGATAATGGTAAGAAGGTGCCATGAGAAGACCCGCGGGATCATCGTGTGCATACTGAATACTTCTACACAAACAAGCTGTGGATGTTTACCTCTGTTCCACACGTACATGGGTGTTCGTTGTTTACGCATGTGTTATGTCATCATGTCTGCGGTGGTTGTTTACAGATTGAATGGCTTCCACCCATATTCCGAACGAGATACTGTGGTAAGTGTTGCGATGAATGTTTTCAGGTTTCTTTATGGAACAGACGAATTAGGTTGGTGGAATTCGAATTGAGATGGTGGAAGAATTATGACTTGTTTTAATTGGACCACCAGCTCGGTTAAGATGTGTTTTTTAGTGCCCGATACAGCGGACGATCTTCCAAATGTTTCTGGTGTCTGCTTTTAGATATCAGGATGTCTTTGTAAACCCTTTTTTTGTCATCCTGTCGATGGATTACCTACTTTGAAGGTCTTTCTCTGAAGGGATGCAAGTTTGGAAGCAGCTTCAAGTATCTCCTTCGTAGTTTTGGGGCATTCGAATGCAACACAAAGAAGAATCCAATCGACCAGTAGCTGTTCATGTGAAAAATTCAAAACTATATCATCTCATTTGAAGATGTCATACTTTTTGAAGGCAACGATGCATAAAAGGACATTTTATGTTCAACAGTTCAACAGTGCAGAAGCTTCCTCGTGGAGAAGCTTCCTGGTTTTTTAAAAATGGTGCGGGCTGTCTACATGAGTATGCAACATTGGCAATGCTCGGCGACTTGCTTGTCAGGTTTGGTGTCTACAGCAAGTCATGTGTCGTTTGAGCTACCAAGTTCAAGCCAAAACTTCAAGGTTGATCAGCGAAAGTCCAAGGAAAACGGTGTGGTTCACGCTCATTCATCGATTCCTTCGTGTTCCCCGGCGGGTCCAAATACATCAGCAAACCAGAAAAAAAAACATGTGAACGACTAGCACATCGGATGGCAGGCTGCAAATCAAAGAGCATCGATGAACGGTGGAAAATTGTTCACCAAAAAAGCTTGTATCTCACATGCCTAAATAGTCACGGAAAATGGCAGTGCAAGTCTTGACAAGGATGTGGGATTGAGGGTTGCCAACAAAAACACCACACACTCCTCCACTCTTCTCCTGTCACATCTTCTCTGGAAATCTCTGCTAACCATCTTACGCAGAATAACAGTCTTTGCCCCATTTTTCGAGTGCTTCCAGTAGTTCTATATGCGGGGGCGCGGACAGAGATAGTATTTGCTTTCATTGATGAGGGGTCATCGGCCACACTCCTGGAGCAAGCTACGGCTGATCGCTTGGGTGTATCCGGTATGGTGGAACCATAGACTTTGAAGTGGACGGGAAAGGTAACTCGTGATAACCAAGGTCACAGCGAGTGCCTTTGCGCGAAGGTGGACCCATGGACCCGATTTCAGCGAAGATCCACCTGAGTTGGGACATCTATGGCTGTATCCCAGATATATCAACACAACGAGCTGTAGTTCACTTCCATGTAGCAGCTAAATAATCAACTTTGAGATTACTTTGCCCTAGAAGACGCCGGTCTTACTTGATCGTGTGAACCATTGGAGTCGACTGAAGCAATACGTGCAAGAACAATATTGGAACAAACGAAAAGGCGTAATAAACGTGGCTATGAAACCAGCCTCGTATGGCGTGAAGGCGATCCGAACTTTCCGGACAGCTATTCAATGGCAGTACGACGTCTGTAGTCTGTAAAGAGAAAGCTTGCAAAGGATACCTCACTGCAAGAGCGGGTCCGTGAATAAATTGCGGAATACCTGAAAAAGGACTACGCGCACAAGGTAACTGACTCAGAGCTGAACACGGATCGCAAACGTAAATGGTTTCTACTGCTGGGAGTCGTGGTTCATCCGATGAAACTGAACAAGCAGCGGAGGCGGTGAATGTGGTCTCCTTCAATTCGAAACTTCTAAAGAGGCCTATTGACACCTCTTCCAGCAGTTCTAAGTCGTTTCCGTCAGTTCCCGATAGCCTTATGTGGTGACATTAAGGAGATGTTTCACCAACTCTTAATCCGCATCCAAGATCGTCTGGCCCAGTGCCTCCGAGTAATATGATCAAAACATTAACGCACACGAGTTCGCTGAAGTGCATCCACTTGCGGCCACGACAGTTGTTAAAAACCACTTCGTGGATGACTAGCTTGACAGCTTTATAACTGCCGAGGAAGCTGTAGAGGTCATAGAAGAGGTTATCTTGGTTCATTTGAAGGGAGGCTTTGAAATTTTACGCTTCCGCTCAAACTCGGTGAAACTTCTGCGTGAAATAGGGGCAACTATTGCAGATGAACCAAAGAATTTGAAACTTGAATGAGCTGGTGTATCAGAATCCGTACTGGGAATGAACTGGACAAATGACAGCTTCACTTACAACTTCAATCTACGAGATGATCTTCGTTCAATCCTAGAGAAAGTTCACGTTGCTACTTAGCGAGAAGTTCTCAATGATGAGTCTTTTCGACCCACTAGGACTAGTTTCCCATTCCTCATCCACGGGAAGGTTGTCTTGCCAGGAACCTGGACATCCGGAAAAGGTTTTTGATGAACCAATCAATGACGAACTCTTCCAAAAATGACCACAATGGGTGTCATTATTCCCAGAGCTTGATAAACTGAGAATTTCAAGATGTTATGTCTCTCCCTTTCCGGCCAACCTTGACGACGTGCAGGTTCACGCTTTTGTAGGCGCCAGCGCCATCGCCTATTCGAGAGCGGTGTATTGCCAACTGGTGTATAATGGCTGGTTAGGGTCCTCCCTTAGCTCAGTCGGTAAAGGCACGGCTACAAGGCAACACCATGGTAGAGGTGGCTGTAATTTTCGGCGTTATTTAATGCACTTCAATAGAATGCTAAATTTGGCATAATTTAAGGGGTATTTTTCCTAAATTTAAGCCAGATAACGCCAGATACAAGAGAGTGAAGTGATTCTTCCGTTTATCCAAAGAAATAATCCCTCGTGAGCCTTGGTACGAAAAATCTACAGCTTAGTTATAGTTCCCACGATACCATCTGGAATGAATGCATTGGCACTTACAGCGAGCAACAGAAGAATGCTTCGAAGATTCGAGAGAAATTGTTCTATAAAGGCCAGAATCAAAAAGTAGAGAGGCTACGGAATTCTGTGCAATATTAACGTTTGCATTAAAGTAAATGGACTTTTTTTTCGGATGGTGATAAAAAAAACTAAGACAGATAATTGTTCTTGATAAATTTCCCATGGAAGATAATTATTTAAGCTTACTTGTGTTAGTGGCCTTCCAGCAATGAAATAGAACATTCGCCTTGGCGGACGAAAACATGCGTGTAGGCATGTTTTTGACTTCTTTCATCGTTTTATTTATCAATTCCTTCTCAATTTTTGCGACAAAATTGTTGGAGTAGATCTTACGCTTCACGTTGGCCCAGAAATTCTCGAGGAGAGCAGCAGGACGTTAGGGTGGGTTCACTGATTTGGTACCACATCCATATTCAGCCGCTCCAACTCCTCCAACGATCGCTTCGAGTGATGTACCGACGCCAGATCCGGCCAGAACACCGCATTTTCGCTCTTATGGTATTTCTTGATGAACGACGCAACTTCCGGCAGGCATTTCGTACTATAAATTTCCCCGTTCACGGCCAGTCCAGGGCGAAAGAACAGCGGCTTTGACATCCCCTTCTCGCTGATTGTCAGCCACAGCAACACCTTCTTGGTGAACTTGGTGTGTGAAATGAACTTCACTTCCTTCGTGGGGGAAGTAAAATACGATGTGCCCTGCCAGTCGTTGCTATCCAGGGTGATATAGGTCTCGTCCTCCATCAGCGCCGCCACGCGTGCCGGTAAAATCGAGTTGACCATCTTATTCAGCCGCTGCCGCTGCGTCATTGTCTGCAGCTCTGAAACCAGTGCACGCGACTTCCGCTTTCTGACATGTATGTTCATGTTTGTCAGGTACTTTTCCACTGTTTGGCCGGTTGAACCGACCTTCTGGCCAAGCGCACGCAGCGATGTAGCCACTTTTCCCTCGCTCTTCCACTTCAGTATACTTTGGAGCGTCCGGAACCGGGCTTCTTTGATGCTCTGAATGTTGTCTAATAGTTCAATGCTGTTGTAGATGCCTGTTTTCAACGCGGCGGGGTGCCGTTCTTTGAACGTGCACACTTCTGAACCGAGTTGTTGCACTGTTTTTGCCATCACGGTTAGAGTTTCACTGATAGAGCTGTCAAATTTTGTCTCCTGACTCATGAATTACTATGATTGATGCTGCATGGGTAGTTTTGTCAATGCCGGTGAAGGTAAACCAGGGATCTGGCGAACAGAGATGTTTCTGTAGTCAACATCTCTAACAACCATACGTCAAAAGATTCATTGTTTGTAAACAATGCTGGCGTTCCTACCCGTAGTCACAAACGTCAGACGGGCCTTATTCAAATAAGGCCCGTGATATGTTGCATTCTGTCAAACGCTAGCAAATAGGATAGGGTTGCCAGGCCCCTGAGGTAAACCCATGCAAAATCGGCAATTTTGCTGCATGGAACGAAATGTCACCTTCAGTTACGGAATAACCGAGCGGAATATTTTCCGTAATAAAAGTGACAGCTTCCATTGGTTTGCGGAAAACCTTTTGCTAAATCTCCAACTTTATTTTTCGTACTTTTTCATGGTGGATGATGCCGCAGAAATTTCTTCAGGTTTCCAGTAAACGGAATTTAACATGGGTTTGGGATAGAAGAAGAAATTTCTTTCGAACAAGATACCGTTCCTAATGGTACACAGCAGGTGGTGGAAAATATAGCTATAAGGATCCTACTACTAGGACGGATTAACTCTATGATTTATCCATGACACAAGGAAGTAAAACCCATCCCAGAAAGCGAACAATTGTGTCTAAACCTAGGCCCGTTAGTCAGGATACAAGTTGAAAATACCTTTGTCTTTCTGAACGAAGTCAGGACACACTGAGTGACATTAACCTTCTTAACCACGTCACTCCCAACGATTGACCTAAAACTACAAAATCGAGACGGAAGGATGATTGTCTCCGTTTCTTCTTTCTTACGATCCGAAAATATTCGTTGATTAACGTATTCATGAAGTGGATTATTTAATAGCCTCTTAATTTTGAATCCTCTTTTTAACTCTTCCCCGTTTTAATATTTTCATCATATAACAAATATGCCACAAATATTAATGTTGCCAAGACAAATGATTGTTCAGAAGTACACTTGTTGCCATTTGTTGAGATAACATAGATATGACTCTGCTAAGTCAAAATCAAGTGACTACAACCACTATGACCGTAGTGCTACTTGGGTAGTTATAGTATTTTCCAGGATGCTTTGAATAACTGGCTGTGTAAAGGTTAGAATAGAATATAATAGAATAAAGGCTGTTTCGATAAAAATTTGGTCGACTTATACTGAACGCATTTCCTTTCATCGAGCATTAAAAAGATTCACAAACCCCTCATTTTGAAGATGTGTGCGTGTAGCATCATGCCTGTATTTTGATTTTGAGATTAGTACTTCAGTTATCAAAACGTTGTCGAAGGAAGACAAGCAACGCATCCAAACTTTGAACGTGCATGACAAACATCCAAACTACTCTCACGCCAAGTAGGCGAAATTGTTGAATGTGGCCAAATCAACTGTTACCAACGTATCAAAAGTGTTCGGTAATCGTTTGTCGACAGCCAGAAAAGCTGGATCGGGGGAAAATCGAAAGCCGGAGGCCACAGCGATGACAAAAAGAGTTGCCCGCTGTTTCGAGCGGAACCCGAACCTCTCCGTTCAAGATGTCGCAAAGAAGCTGGAAATGGCGCCTTCCAATCGTGGATAGAACCAGAAAAACGAGCTGGACTGCTATTTAAGCCAGTGCGGTGATCTGGATCGCGAGTCGATAAAACAAAACACGTGTCGGCCAAAGCAAAATCAGCGAAAGTTGTACACGACGATGCTGACGAAGTTTGATTGCGCGGTACAGGACGATGAAAATCCTACGTCAAGGCAGACTTAAACAGCTTGCGACAGGAATTTTATACGGCAACCGAACGAGGAAAGGTGGCAGTTATTTTCAAGCACATTAAACTGTCAAAGTTCGCGAAGAAATAAATGTACCTGTGGTTTGAAGAGCAACGTTTACATTGCGACCGGAACCGTCAACCAGGAAATTTATCTGACCGAGTGCCTACAAAAACGTCTACTGCCTTTCCTGAAGGAACACAATTGATCCGTTCTATTTTGGCCGGATTTGGCATCTTGCCATTACGGATTTTTTTATATTAATCTACTAGGCAATCTGTGTTGTTCCTTGATCAGTATTAAGTGTCCAGTCTGTACAACCTCTGTCTTGAAGACGGTGTCAATTGTCTTTTGCTTATCCAATTATGTTATTAAATCACGGATTGAGCGAATTCTTTTCGAGAAAAATAGTGCATCTTTTAGAAATAAACGCTCAAGAAACTTCCATTGTAGGAGATGTGTTTTGACAACCGGATAGGTAGCATAGAGATATAGGGTAGTCATCGACTCGTACCAACGTTCTGCATAGCAGCCAACTTATTTGATCAGATATAACAAACCTGTGTATTCTTAATATCCAATGAATACCCTGATGTCCCTTTGAAAGTGTTTTTTTTATCTTCTCGAGGGGGGAGGCACTCCGGCTTAGATGTTAACATACATACATTCTCACGCTAAAGTCACGAGTTCGAATCTCATCCCCAACAAGTAACAAAATACCCATAAATGTATTTGAGTGACTACGACGGGAGATGAACCAGCGTAGGGCTGAATATTTTGATAATCTAGGAACTAAACTAAATTTATCTTCACGATTTCATTTATTTATTTCAATTAAAATAAGGAATTACGGCTCTGGTGAACATCGATGAACTTTGCAAACAGCCATTTTAAACACAATTAATGGATTTATTAATATGAAAATATGATCCCAACACTTGAAAAGCGAAGCTGAACACATTACCAGAGCAAACTAAAAGACGTAAGCTCAAACATCATACAAGGCTCAGGCTAGAAAAATTCATTGCAGTTAGAGAATAAAACATCAAACAATAGACAAAAGTATGGCTGGTAAAATGCGCAGCTTCAAAGTTTTACCTTTGGTGGAGATGTCAGGGTTTGATTTGCAGTCTAGTCTAAGAATGTTTTGTAAGGAATTTCTCATCGCCTCGGGAGCCAGCAATCAGCTTATTCTGCCGGAAACAAATCTGATCCAGTTTTCACGATTTGTTTATCATGAAACCAGAAACTATATTCCTTCATGAAATCATGACTACAGAATCTTGAAATCACATCATGAATCACGACTAGAAATGACCAATATCATGATTCTGCGCAACCATTTTCATGAACCAGAAATCATGACCACTGCCAGCGTCATGTGTCACTGTCATGTGCAGTGGTGGTAAATGTACTGTATTTTGATATTTACATTTTGATATTTGACAGTTTTTCATTACAGACCTAAATTGAACACTACGTAACAAAAGTGAACCGTCAGACGGGAAAAATCTCATATGACATTTCTGAAATGTCGTTTTCTTCCAGGCGACGAAACATTTTTGCTGCCTCCAACTCGATGGTTTAAAAAAATTTCGCGATATTAATTTATGTCACTCAGAATTTCGTTGATTGTTGATTGATTACATGCATATATACGATGTTTATTATATGGAATCAAATCATAAGAATGAAAACTAACAACTTATAATCGAAAATTACCAAATAAGTGCGTTTTTAATCGCTTATCAAAACCGTCACAAACCATTTCTAAACTGTTTGAAACTGTCGGCAGAAATAGGAAAAACAAATATTTTTCTATTTCTCTATCTCCGCGTTCGTTTGAACTGTACACACCAAACTGTTGGTGGTGCGCGGACCTCACAATTTACAGCGCATGAATGGTTTGCAAAAAAATGTACATTTACCACCTCTGGTCATGTGTCATGTGTCACTGTCAAAATGTGCGTCGTTCGCGTTCGGAGGTGCATTTTTGAACGGTTTACAAGAAAAGAGTTGAAAGAGTTGATTTTAAGTTGTTTTATTTAGTAGTTCATGCAGTTCGGCTCACTACATCTCAGTCCGGTAGGAGTGTACCGGTATGTGATAAAATTAACGAGCATGAATCGGCGAAAGAAAAAGTTGCTTTCACTTCCGATTGAATTGGGTGCTCGTTTTTTTCGATTTTTTTCCAACAGAATACCTGTTACCCGAAGCCGCTGGTAAGGGGGTCAATTAGTACCGTCCAGCACCTTCTGCGCTCCGACACACTGAGTTAATTTATATTTATATTACAAATCGAGTTGTGATAATTACAAATCCATTCGTTGTTTTCTGCAAACGAAACTGATTTGTTCTTTGTGAAGATATATCTGTAATTAATGGCACATGCGAAACTGTCAAAAGCACTAGCTCTGGTTGACACAGAAAGAACATTCGTACATTGTACGAGAATATTTGGCCGTAAATCAAAAGAATGTCTCTGGTGGCGGTATCGACAGATCTACTTTATCGAATTCAAAATGTTATTGACAAAGAGCGGAACCACGTGAGTTGTCCAGCGTTTTTATTTAATAAGCCTGAGTTATGGGGTTCGAACCCAATATTTGAAAAAGTGCTGATTTTGAATCCATGGGTTGATCCACTAGGCCACGCTGGCTCGTGAGAACATGTTTGATTAATGAGCATGAAGTTATATAGCTTCTGTCACGCTTTAATGTTTGTTTTAAGACAGTTTATTCCGCTCATACCATCATGCATGAGTACGGTATAAAAAGAACATGATTGAATGGGCATCACCATTTCTGTGTATTTTACAAAAATGGTAATGATATATCAATTAGATAACAAGCATTATGAATGTTTCATACAATATACGAGACATTTTGTTCAAGTGTACAAATCCATGTTTACGAAAACGTGAAAGTTTACTACGAAAATAAATTTTCAGTGCAGGTAAGTGAATTGTCAATCAATTAATCATGTCTTTATTAACTACATTCATTTAACTAGTACCATCCGGATAGCTCCCGATAGTGAGAAATTTTGTGAGTTCCGTCGCCATCCCGTGCCCGTCCAAGTTCCGGTAAGTCGGATCAGCAAACATATATGGGCATCAGAGCTGTTTGCTGCCGACTGCATTCGTTTTCTTTTCGCCAGATTTAGCCATTACAATACCCGTTACCCAAGCCAGGGCAGTTGCTCTATAGCAAATCCAGTTTCATCTCTGTCTAACAGGTAAATGAATTGTCAACAATGCTCGACAACTTATTTAAACGACGTTTATGATTTTTTAGACAAAGAGTGGGAACAAAGATTCAACGTAATTTCAAACCACAGCAGCCCTCGGAAATTAGTATTGACATCGTCCTAGCTGGTGTGAAAGAGATGGTATATTTTCAGAAAATCCATGTTTAATTCTTTCTTCCTTTTGCTTGCTACCAATCAGATACGTTTTGAATAAGTTGTCGAGAATTAACCATTATAATATATTTATATGAACTCAGTGTTGTATTCGTACCGTCCGATAGGTCCTGGTAGTGAGAAGGAAGTTTTTATGTGTTCCGTCGCTATCCCGTGTCCCCAATACTGGTAAGTGAGAAAGATTGATGAGCAAGAAATATAGAAGAACAGTCCGGTACCGATCTTTCGGCGGTAGCCCCAATTTTAAAAGGATGCCTAACTGCAAAAACTGGGTACCCAGTAGCTATGGATTTACACCATTGGGGAATTGATGTTGCTCAAGGATAAACTTCTACAGTCTTTAGCAAAATTGTTGCATGCAGTTTTTAAATTAAATCATCTATTTGTAACAGGTCTTTCAATCGAATCAACTTTACAGAGCCAAGTTTTCATATTTATATACATCAGTTATCTAAATCTAAAGTTAGGAGGATAGACCTGATTACTGGAGACCATCCGATATTAATAGAATAACAATTTAAAGGATGGAAAAATTGCGGGAATTTAAAGTACACTGATAGATAAATCATTTTGAAATTCATAAATGTTGCCTTATAGCTACATCCTAATGCAAACAATTTTATATTCATAATATTTCGTATAAATTTTCACTCACGCCTTTATTATTGATTCTTTATATCGTCGTATTAAAATGCCTTAAGATTTCTTTAACAATCATCTTTTTGAGGGAAACATCTTAAATGTAGTAGAAATAACAACAATGCCAATTATTGGAAGACATCAACAAATGATATTCTTTATCTGTTGAATAATACCCACAAGAAGGAGATTTTGTTTGCCATTGAAAATGATCTATCCAGAAAAGTATAAAAATGAATTTCTGTCTGTCTGTCTGTCTGAACCTTATAGAATCAAAAACTGCTGAACCGATCAGCGTGCAATTTTGCATGGAGGGGTTTCTGGGGCCAGGGAAGGTTCTTATGATAGATAAAGACCCCTCCCGCCTCTAGAAAGTGGGGGCTCTCAATGCGGAAATGAAAACAAATTTCTTCCATTGACTCTGAGAATCCCATCAAACAAATGAAACCAAACTTAAGGCATGTGGGCGGGTTTTTAAGGTGCAAGAATGTTTGTATGGTTGTTCCAGGAGGCCCTCCTCGCTCTGAAAAGGGGGCTCCCAGCATTGCAAATGAATCTTCATTTCATCCAAACATGAGAGAAACGATCCCTACTGCTATGTACAGTAAATGTCATGCAGGGGTTTTTGGGTCCGGAAGGGATACCTATGATAGTTAGAATCCCCTCCCTTCTGTGGGGCGCCATAAACAAATTGAAAACACAAATTTCTACATAACTCGAGAACTAATCGAGCAAATGGAACCAAACTTGGCATGTGGGGGTTTTTGAAGGCAAGCAATGTTTGTATGGTGGTTCGAGACCCTTCTTTACTCTGAAAAGGGGGGCTTCCATACAAATGAAACACAAATTGCAAACATAAGAACTATCCCTATCCCTAAAATTAGTAAGAAACAGGGGCGAGCAAGGTGCAGGATTTTAGCGAGGCGCACAGGAGTTGCGAAGTGAACTTGCAAAGGGTAGAAAAGTAGCAATGGCCTGGGGATAGCAAGAGGAAATCAAGAAGCAAGCCTTATCCGAAAGCGTAACTGCATTCATATATAGTAAGTCGAATGTAAAGCGCAGCTTGTGAAATTCTCATATAAATTGGAATCCAATGACACAGATTTATTGGTTTAATCCTGTACAACTATTCTACAGAAGAATGTAGAGGTTTATCACTTGAGACAACTGAGACAGACCTCATTTCCCCCAATTAGTGAAAACCCAATGAACCGTGGGAATCGATTTTTACGGTTTCCATTTTTACGATACGCTTCTTTTCCTTCTTTAGCATTTCAAGCTTATTGCTTTCATAATTAGCTTAATGCTTGCTCTCAACTTAGTGTTCTAGATGCACTTCCACAGTTATTAATTAAGAGCTTTCGATGCCAGGTACCATTTTTGAATTAGTATGATTGTGTGGCAAGTACAATCATACGCTAGGGAGTCGAGAAATTTTTCTTAACAAAAAATTCCTAGACCAGACCGGGAATCGAACCCAGCCACCTCCAGCATGGTGTTGCTTTGTAGCTGCGCCTTTACTGATTGAGCTAAGGGATGACCCGATACGAGGACGATTTTACGATACGCATTAACCGTAAAGATCGCTACCCTTCTGAAAGTAGTTTGCTACCGACTTTTTATAATTTAGTACCGGCTTTTTTTTAGATTTTTAAGAACACAAAACCCGTTACGCGTCAGTGAGTAGAGTCATTCAGTTTCGTCGTTATCTCCTCTCCAATAAGTAAGTTAATTGTCGAACAATGAAAAAAATAATTATTAATCATTATGATGTAAAAGGAGATGTTTGCTCATCACCATAAGGTACCAAGAGTGTACATTAGTGTTCTTGCTAGAACGATAGATATGAGAAGAATGTGGTGAAAGTTCCGTCAGTGTATGGCAGGTAAGAAATCGAACAGATGTCGCACGGAGAATACATAACATAACAACTAAAGTATGTATTAATCATTGTTTTTATCAACTCATTGCTCACTTTCGTACCATCCGATAGGTGATTCGTATTCAGAATTTCTTGCTCAGCAGTTAACAGAAATTTTTTGTGCGTTCCGCAAAAAGCTTGTTCATATTAAAAAAAACCGTAGTTTCCTATAAAAAAATACTATTTTTTCTATTCTGATTGGTAATTTTCATAAGTAAATTGTCTTTGAATATTTCTTTATTATTGTGAAGAAACATCACGTCGGGTTTTAGCTAACATACTTTCTACACTGACATAGTCTTTCTTTGTATTCTCCCATACGCGGGGTAACGATCTATGATGATGTTGTTTTTGAGAAGGAAATAATTTCTCATCACCATGAGGCTCTAGGAGTAGACAGCACTTTTTTTGCTGGAACAAAGTTGTTAAAAGAAAGTATTGATAGTTCCGTTAGTGCACGGCAGGCTGCGAAAATTGAATAGAATACTTTGTTTTCTCTTCTATATAGACGACAGGTGACATAGAGGGCAAAATCGAGCAGCGACTTCAATGTTCATACAGACATATATTTTTAAAATCCCAGCGTCTATATTGGAACTTCCAAAAAGTACACAGGACTTGCTACAATGTTGATTGAAACAATTAATTAAAATTTAATTTAAATAAAAACAAATGAATTAATCTCTACAAGTATATCCAAAAATTAGTTTCATAAACAACACAATATTATAATTTTGCACACCTGATGATTCATAATGAGAGAAACCATGATTTGGATTCATGGTCCTAGAAAAAAAAAGCCCGGAACTTTGCACATCCACTATCATGAGCCAAGATCATGATCTCTAGAACTTAAATCATGATTTGAGGAGCAGTGACTGGCATGATATCATGATTCCGATTCATGATTTCCTTTTAGCAATACAGTTCATAACGCCTCGGGTGCGTTACGGGATGATTAATCATGAACCCAAATCATAGTGTATTTTCATAAAGTGAAAATATCTCAAGCTCATGATATCATGAGTCGTTTGACCATCTTTGGGAGCGGATTTGTTTTCGTGTGATAGCAATACGCATTAAATGCCATGATCGAGAGAAGATTATTTTCCTTGAGATCCATCCCCTTATTTGTTAATTCAAACGATAGAGTTTGTCCCATCACTGCGGTCACCATGTTCAAGAATTCTAAAGTTACTCGGAAATGGCTTCAAGCAACCACGAACGTTACGCAAGTTGTGAAAGTTTGCGCCTTTTAATTCATCGCTAAACAAACAAACAAACAAAAAACTGGTGATTCTACCGTACTATTCTGCAGAGCTTACGCTGCGACGACAGCTTCGCATATATACAAACGCGCGTGAGCACCACAGAATGCATATTTCTTCTCCGCGCAGGTTTTGGGTTTGTGTATTTATATGCAAACATCACGATCAGCGCGCTGGGCACGGTTTAAGATCGCTGAGTTGCACATCAAGCCCCAAACCAGCTGGTAAGTGGTGTGTTGTTGTGGGGTCTGGCTGCTGATGTGTGTGTTGCTGCTGGCGGTGACGCTCGGCTCTGGTGTGCTAGTGCTTACGCGATCGCATGGAAAGAGAAGGAAAGAAAAACACCCCGCGCGCAACTTCGAGCTTATTATATTGTTCGAGAGTTATTTCAAAATAATTCAAACGTTTCGCGACTGTTCACCAGTACGGACGTCCATTCAGCCCAGCTAAGCTTTCCAGAAGTTGATCGCTGTTTCTTAACTCGGTTCTTACTCGTTAACTTCTGCTTGCCCCGCTTTGGAGAGGTTCTTAGAAGGTGTTTGCTTCCTGGAAACGAAAAGTGTTGGCACGTAGACGACGGTGGGCAAAGGCAGGATTGTGCGATCTCCTGTGGCGCGGTAACATCCGGTTTACGTTGTTTAATTTCCTTTTTCCTTCAAACGAGTGCGCGTCGTGACTCCCGAGAGGTTTGCCAGTTGGAAACCGGAATAAAGTGCTTACGCCCGGATATTGTGATTGAATCTAAACGTCACGTGAAAACCACCTTACATCTTTGTGTAGTACACTTGCAACGACGTGGTTTAAAATGATGGAAAAGGAACCGGATTCGATGGCGGTCACCATGAAGCAGGATTACGCTGCCAGTGAAGTCTACAGCACTACGAGTGAGGCACCACCTGTAAGTGTTATGATTTACTCCCCTATTTTTTGTCATTCGACTGTTACAACTCTCTCGTGCTTTTCCCTCGAAGGGGGTGAAAATCGTGAAAAGCGACTAGCGCACAGAAGTGAAAATTTTCCATCCTCCTGAACAGTCATCATGAAATAGTAGGCCGTGTCCCAGTGCAACACAAATTGTTGCAGCGAAACAGTCGAAAAAAAAAATGCTCTCTTACATCCCAACCCATACCGTTTGGATAGGGCATGCAAACGCGCACCGTCGTCAGCCGAGATGTTCTTCGAACCGATGAATTTTAATTGTATTGTTTTCCGATGGAATTAAGGTCATCCATCGTTTGTGACGTACGACGGTGCGATCCGATGCGCAGCTGAATGTATGTTGAAGGTACCTACATTTCAGATGATGCTGGCAGCGGCCGGTGGCTGCGACTCTCTAGTGTTGACTACCTTGAAAGCTTCCCCCCCTCCCTCCTCTTTCACGATGGGTTCGTCGCCATCGATTTGTGCCGAACTGCGCTTGTTCGCCTGGGAGTTGTTAGCGGGAAAGAATTCTTCGAATGATTGTTTGAGAGAGATAGAAAAAAAACAAAGAGTGAACATCTAAAAGCGCACCAAGCACAACACCTCTTCGATAGATGAATGGATTGCGTGTTGGACGTTGCTCTGATCGTAAGACCATAAGAAATGTTTTGTTTTCTCTCTGGCCAAAGGTGTGAGAAAGTGTAATACGAGTAGTATAATTGCACAATTTAGATGATTGGCTTTCCATTATAGATTTGGTTGGTTGTATAATTATGCATAATGTGTTCAGGAAATCAACTTAAGGATCGTTTAGTTGATTCAAAATGGAACATTGAACTACGATAATCATGCTGTGGACGTTTCGAAAGATAACGCAGTTCGAAATATAGCTTTTAGTCTTATTCAAATTATCCCAGGCTTTCGATACACAGATAAAAAGAAACATTGAATTTTCTGCGTTATCTAATGCACACAAGCCGGGAATGCTAGATTCGGCAGAAAAATACTGGGATATTTTCGCAAATGAAAAGCCAGATAACGCCTGAATCTAGCCTTTTGTATGGAAGAATCCTCACATTGTTGTATGGCGCATGAAAAATTGCAAACAATTTCGTTGTTTACGCCTCCGTTGGCTTAGAATTCAACGAGGGGAAATTTTACGCGCTTGTTAAAATTAATTATGTTTTTCTGTGTATGAGAAACAACTTGTCCAGCAGCTTGAAGTAAATTAGATTGATAAATTATGTTTCCCAATTCGAATGCTGTGGTGCGACAAGTTTGTGAAAGAACCTTTACAACAATCGTCGATTTGAAGAGTTCTCAAAAAGATGGTATTCTTTTTTGATCAAGTTTGACGACACTCTCCATTGTCACTGATAACTTTAAACACGAAAGCGTATTATTTTTGCAAAAAGTTCGTAGTTCTCATTCTTATACTAAGAATCTTGCCGAGGTTAACAATAAACCTGCACAGATAAAAAGAAACATTGAATTATCTGCGTTATCTAATGCACATAAAGGGAATGCTAGATTTGCCAGAACATAATGGGATATTTCATGTAAATTTAAGCCAGATAACGTCTGAATTCAGCCTGTTGTATGAAAGATTGCCAATATAGTTGTATGCCACACGAAAAATTGCAAACAATTTCGTTGTTTACGCCTCCTTTGACTTGGAATTAAACGAGGGGAATTTTTACGCGCTTGTTAAAATTAATTATTTTTTTCTGTGTGGAAAGGGGTTACTAAAGCCCCCGAAATTTGGCAAAACGATCCTGGTAGGATATTAGACTTTATAAAACAAGTCGAGCCTAACTGGGATTAGGAGCTATGTCAACCAATGTCCATCACACCTTAATTCTGACAGGATATTTGACTTGCACCAAATGAAATATGGGTCATACAACAATAATCCTAATGAGTAGATGCAGTTGTGTTTGGCTCAACAGAAAAATTAAAACAAAAGAAAAAAACGATGCAATAGATATATTCGAATAAAGCCCGACCGAAAGTTACTTTCTGTTTCAAAGAAGTGATGGTTAGATGATTACATTCTTCTTCACTGATATGAGGGAAAAGGCATAACCGCTCAAAAAAGTTGAAAAATAACAAAGTTATGAGTTATGAGTGTGTTGCCCTTATACCAATCTTGTACACTACCAGCAACGAATTCCAGACGATGATATGATAGAAAGTTTATTTCAGTTTCTAGTAAGACCGTTTGTTAACACCACAGAGTTAACCCAATGTAATAAGGTAAAAATAGAACCTCATTGCAATTATCGGAAATGAAATTGTATATTGGTTCCCTTTGGGATCTCTTACTAACATTAAAGTATAACAGGATAGAATAAGAGTTCAATTCAGTCACCTAGTGCTTTATTGTTCGGGAAAGTATTTCAAGTGGCACACAGCTCTTCGTCAGGAATCTAATTCTAAATTATCTGCAAAGTTGCAGTGCCCATTGGTTTGGGTTTCTGTAACTTTTCCAAGTCTTAGTAAAAACATTGCTCTACTTGAAAAGCTGTGGGTTTATCAAACATCACAATTTTATCATTAGTGATAATTTAGAGATTGGCTTTTAAAATCCTATAAACAAATCCAACTGAGTCGAAATACGTTTTTGCAGCACTGCTTACGAGTGTTTTCATGTTTCATCTATTTTAAAGAAGCGCTGAAGAAACAGCTACCATTGATAGAAACAATACCCAATACCTGAAAACATGAAAATCAATAGCATGTTCAATTTACGCGGCAACTCGCGGATAATTATCAAATTTAGGTGCAATACGGAATGATCTCACCGATATCTCCAAAAAATGCTTGGGTTTTTCATGCTGCTTCTACCGAAAGGTGTACTAATCACAATCGTCCGAAATTATGCAGTTTCAATTTTTTCCGTTTCCAGATTATCCGGAGAGGTCATTAAACTCCCCGCTTTCTCTTCTAATCAAGATTATCTTTGAATCGAGTACCATTTAGATCTTGAAACGTAATCAAATCAATATCTACATATATAAAAATAGATTTCTGTCTGTCTGTCTGTCTGAACCTAATAGACTCGAAAACTACTGAACCGATCGGCATGAAATTTTGTATACAGGGATTTTTGGGGCCGGAAAAGGTTTTTATGACAGTTAAAGACCCCTCCCTTCTCTAGCAAGGGGCGCTCCCGTACAAATGAAACAATCATTTCTACATAACTCGAAAAACTAATCAAGCAAAAGAAACCAAATTTAACATGTGGGAGGTTTTAAGGATAAAAAAGGTTCCTATGATGGTTTCAGATCCCTCCCCGTCCTGAAAGGGGGGGCTCCCATACAAATGAAATACAATATTCTGTATAACTCGGGAACTAATCAAGCAAATGGAACCATATTTGGCATGTGGAGGTTTTTGAAGATAAATACTGTTTCTATGCTGATTTGAGACCCCTCCTCTTTCTAAAGGGGGGAGGGCTCCCATACAAATGAAACACAAATTCATGCATAACTCGAGAACTAATCAAGAAAATGGAATCAAATTTGGCATATGGAGATTTTCGAAGGAGATAAATGTTTCTATGATGAATTGAGACTCTTACGGCTTCTGGAGGAGAGGAGAGAGACTCTTCAACAAATGAAACACGAATTTCTGCATAACTCAGGAACTAATAAAGCAAATAGAACCAAATTTAGCATGTAGATTTTTTTTATGGAGAGACATGTTTCTCTGGTGGTTTAAGACCTCTGCATTCTAGTGTTTAGGGGGGAGGGTCTCCCATACAAATGAAACTGAAATTTCTGCATAACTCGAGAACTATTCAAGTAAATGAAACCACATTTGGCATGTGGGGGTTATTGGACGCAGGATTTTTATATATATTAAAATGAATTTCTGTCTGACTGTCTGACCGATCGGAGTGAAAGTATGTATACAGGGATTTTTGGGGCTGGGGAAGTTTCTTATGATTGTTTGAGACCGCTTTCCCCTTTTGGAAGGGGGGAGGGCTCCCATACAAATGAAACATAAATTTCTGCATAACTTGAGAACTAACCAAGTAAATGGATCCAAATTTGGTACGCGGGGTTTTTTGAATGCAAGAAATTTTTGAATGCAAGAAAGAACCCCTTCTTAGTCAAAAAATAAAACTCATTAAAAAAAATTAAAGCGTCAGTTCTATGTAATGTTCATTCATTTGGTTGCAGGCGTAGCACAGTGTTTGAAATCGCCGATTTCACGATCAAAACTAAATTACTTCTAAAATATTGGTTTTAGAGTTTTTATTTATTCTAAAAAGTTTTCAGATATCATAAGGCGCACATTGTGATATTAAAAATTTGGTGATTAATCTTCCTAGAAGTGAGATAAAAAACTTACTTTTCCAACAAATGTAGATAGAGACTTGATGTCTTCAGCAAAGTTGTAGCAAATGTCAATACAAACAACATTGCTGAAGACATAAAAACTCTATGTATAAAGGTTATTGAAATATAAAATATTAATTATTCAATACCTCTAAAATCCAGTTTTTAACATAACTTTTTTAGATAATTTTTACGTATTTGTGATCTTCGACAAAGTTGTTTGAGACAATGATATACACATTTTCTCCGAAGCATGCAAGGCTCTATCTGAAAAAACATATTCACTATTATCAATTTTCTTGAAATTTTTGGTCAACTTTCACCATAAATTACTTCTTTCGGTGCAAAATTGTGCAACTGATTCACATGGCAGATTAAAGTTCTAACTTTTCACTATCGTTGGATGGGTGCAACATGTTTGGGCAAAAAGTAGGCTGGGGTAGTTACATATTGATCAAATATCCATGATTATCAAATCTGGCTAATGAAAAATTACAAAATAAATCAATTTTTCAATGTTGTATCCTTCTACAATTCTATAGCGCAGCAGTAATATCAAGTAACTGTTGTAACTTGACATCAATCTCAGTGGTTTGGCATTGCCCGGATAATGATGCCTCCAGGACACGACTATTGGATACCCTAGTGGCCCGAGGTAGACAACCCTTCCACGAGATAAGAGATGTTTTGGGAATGCGTGATCTTCCTCTACATCCAAGTGATTTTCGAATTCCTTTGTTTGTCTGATCTAAGAGATTAACGTCATCACCCTCCTTCCTTCCACTCTAGTAAATTCCCTACCATTGTGTTCCAGTTATACTATCCTTTTGTTTCCGTGCTACTTGTACCTGCCCAGCATACTGTGGTCACCCATCTGCGGCTTAGTTCCTGAAAGGGACTACAGGGATCGAGGATTTGGTAGATGTCGCAACCAAAAGCAGCAAATAATGGCTTAAATAAGTTACCTACCTAGCCCTTTCCAAACGATTATGTGACCCATTAACCTCGAGCTAGCCACGAGTAATTGGCATCCCTCTTTTACTAATAACAAAAAGTAAAATGTTTTGTACAACAATATTGAATATCGGCTCCGTAAAGTGTAACACACGCCTGAGCCTAACAAATAAACGAACTGATAAAAAAATCAATCTCAGTGTCTGTTACCGTAATAAAATCGTCCGATGGATAGCAACGTTTCTTAGCCTCCAGTACTTTGCTATACGGTGGGTAGATATTGGCGTTCCGTTTTTTGCTCCCAATTGTAGTTTTTGTATTGCTTCGTTGAAAAATTGATGTCCACAATTAATGCCAATGCTTCTAAATCGCTATAACTGTTCACTGGCTTTTCTGTTGCTTTTCTCCAAGAGTCTCTTATTTTGGTAGCACGTGACGGTGTTGTTTGTGTCGCTTCTTGAAGAAGCTTTGCTGCATCCGTCTGATTAGTTTCCCTTAGTTTCATCTCAGTTGCAAATGATAGCTCAGTGACTTGATAGTTTTTCCTGATAGCAGCAGTTTTTCGCCTTTTCGATACAACATTACTTGTTTCGAAAGCAATTGGTTTTCTACCAGTTTTTGTTGTCGTCGAGAAGGAATGTACATCAACATTTAGTTTTAAAGGCTTATTGAAATACTCTGCATTACTTGCCAAAACCTTGTCCATTGAACGATTATGCTTTTTCCACAAAAAATGGAAATAATCACAAAGCTTTCCACGGTTTTTTAAACATTAGAAACAATTTTCGGAGAGGTTTCGGAATCGATTCCTTGAGCATTTAGGGTGTGCGTAAATGCTACTCGTTTTTTCTCTTTCATACTTCTATTTGTATTCTTCCAAAGTAAGAATAAATGGCCTCGATTTATTTCCACTATAATGCAAGATACATTCAAAATAAAAACCCTTGGCAAAGTGTTTAACAGTGACCCAAAAAACGTATTTAACGTAACAAAACCACATACCTGTTAATTCCTCCATCGTATAAACCTTGCTTTTCACGAGTTTTCATACTTTGATACTTGGTCACGAGTTTTTCTCACTTCGATACACCAAATAACAGTTGCTTGCTTGTAAATGTCAAAGAGACGATTAAATCCCAAACCCAACGTGACCGGAAATGGAACGACAACGGTGAATAAAATACCCGATCTGAATGAGTGTACTTGTCGGGTAGAAAACTATTAACCATCGATTTAATACCGGTTGAGACATGTTGGCGTCATAATCGAAAGCCTGCAAAATTTTCCATTGCCGGGGTATTACGTTTCGAGCTGGATGCCAAAATGATCCAAGAGTGATTGTTTTCCAATAATTGAAATAAGCTGTTAAGGTGGAAGTTGTTCATACAACGTAATCTTCGCATTAGTTCCATTGAGAAAAATCTTCTTTTTAGTTAGTATTTTAATTATTATTATCAAAACAGTGACTTGTTGTTTTTAGATAAAAATGGTATATTGTAACCGTATAAAGCATTGTACAAGGATACATTGATCTTTTGTAATTTTTCATTAGCCAGATTTGATAATCATGGATATTTGATCAATATGTAACCACCCCAGCCTACTTTTGCCCAAACATGTTGCACCCATCCAACGATAGTGAAAAGTTAGAACTTTAATCTGCCATGTGAATCAGTTGCACAATTTTGCACCGAAAGAAGTAATTTATGGTGAAAGTTGACCAAAAATTTCAAGAAAATTGATAATAGTGAATATGTTTTTTAAGATAGAGCCTTGATTGTTTCGACAAAAATGTGTATTTCATTGTCTCAAACAACTTTGTTGAAGATCACAAATACGTAAAAAATTATCTAAAAAAGTTATGTTAAAAAACTGGTTTTTAGAGGTATTGAATAATTAATATTTTATATTTCAATAACCTTTATACATAGAGCTTTTATGTCTTCAGCAATGTTGTTTGTATCAACATTTGCTCTAACTTTGCTGAAGACATCAAGTCTCTATCTACATTTGTTGGAAAAGTAAGTTTTTTATCTCACTTCTAGGAAGATTAATCACCAAATTCTTAATATCACAATGTGCGCCTTATGATATCTGAAAACTTTTTAGAATAAATAAAAACTCTAAAACCAATATTTTAGAAGTAATTTAGTTTTGATCGTGAAATCGGCGATTTCAAACACTGTGCGTAGCAACGCTCGCTCCGGGATCAGCTAGTAATATATAAAAATGCATACTGATCAATCAAACACGTGTAAACAGTTCTTAAAAACTATACTTTTCAGATTACAAATGCGCTGAAGTATGAAAATGAACTTGCAGCGAATAAAAGATGACTACATCATGACAGAGTAGTGCACAGTCTACTCGTACACTTACGAGACGGTGCTGTAATTTAATGGTGCTTTTTCCTGGGCAAACTTAGGTATTTTACGAATAGTCTCCCGATGCTTTTCTTCCGTACGTCCGTATCTCTTTACCTTGAAATTAGTTCTTAAATTTTTCAATAAGAGCCGTCGTTAAAACATGACAAAGCAACCATTTTAGTGGAGTAATGAAGTGTAAACAAACATTCATAGAAGTAGTCACATCTGCGATACGATGCTTTCGAATAAACAAAACTTAGTTCTATAATTATATTCATAAATTTTGTGACAAAAACATTCAAAAGCTTAAAAGTTATACCTCGAAATCTTTTGAAAAACTATCATAAAACATAGCTGCATGTTTCAAATGGTTTTATCCAAAACCACTTCAAGACCACCATCAAAACTTTGACATTGGAGGTTTTATAAAGTTGACTGAAAAAAAAAATTGCACAAATTTAATAAACGGATAGTGAGAAACATTTAATTTTCTACGCTATCTAATGCACATAAAGGGATGTAACATAAACTAATAGGATTTCACATGTAAATTTAAGCCAGACATCGCTGAAATCAGGTTTGTTGTATTGAAGATTGCAAGCAATGTTGTATGCTGTATGAAAGATTGCAAATAATTACGTTGTTTGCAATTGCTTTAGCTAGGAATTTTACGCATTTGTTAAATTTCATATTTTTTTCTGAGTAACTACCACATAAAACATCACACAACGAAAGGCATCAACGAATGTCATCATAAAACCACGATAAAACAATAAAAATACGGTACACACTTAGATTTTTTACAGAAATCTGTAAAGTTATACCGAATTCTCAACAGCTGAACATTCGGTAACCGGATTTAACAAATTTCGGTGAAATTTTACAGCTATCTGTAAAAAGTTTACCGGATTTCGGTAAAATTTTACCGAAATCCGTAAAATCGGTTTACCGAACGTTCAGCTGCTTAGAATTCGGTAAAACTTTACAGATTTCTGTAAAACAATCTAAGTGTGTAAGCATTTTGATTGCTACTTTGAATGGCTTCGACCATAACATGATAACCATATCACAGAGAACAGACATCTAAGCTAGAATGTATTTTACAACAAAACTTGTGTAAGGATTAAAATTGAAATTCGTTGAAACACTACTGCCATCTCTCGGGTTGTTGCCACTTGCCACTATGATCACGACAATCATGTTTGTTTATTTCTCACACCTTACTGCTTTACGCACGACCAATGAATCTTACTCATGTTTGAGTAATGCTGACTAAAAATTGAATAAAAATTATTCCTCATTGGTTTAATGCAAAAAAATAAATCGCTTTATGGAGAAAACTAGCGGATTATCTTGAAAATTGATCTTCCTTTTTTATGGCTAGATAGAAACAGTTTGAATGAAAAAATGAGATATAATTTACTGATTGATTGAACAGTACCCAACAGTACGTCAACCATGAAGTACCCAACCAAGCACAGAGGAATTGATGTGTCAAAACTTTTCAGTTGATGAAGAAAATTCAAAGTGAGTCCGAACTTTCCAGTGGAATACCAGTAACAAATTGCAGTTGATCAAGTAAAACGTTATCCATTTATCAATGTCAGTTATGTTAATATGATATGTTTTAAGGCCGATTTCAATTGAGAGTAGTAATCGAGAGACGAATCTTGCGTAACCCTACGGAATTCGTTGTAAATTGACGATGTACCTTGGGTCTCGCCTTGAATTGTGTTGGTGGGAGTGCAATTTCGCGCTGTTATCAGTTGAACAAAACTGGTAAGCATTTGCCTCAAAACTGGATGAAACATTCCCAGTGGAATTCACGGAGGGAAGAACTGTGGTTACATTTTCCGTGTGCATAGCACAAGTTGTAATCGATTGCCTGAAATTAATATTTTCTTGAAAACAGATACATTTTCACCCACTTGTCGTATACATACCCATGATCTTCTTCCCCAATACATTTGGCAGGCTCAATCAAAACGACGGATTCGTCTGCTTGGCACTCACATGTGGGTTCGAAATTATTTCCAGCCATTCCAAGAAATCAAAATCATTTTCAATGAATTCTATTTCTGGCAGATCGTATTGCAGTACAGTATTGCACCTAGCATCTAAATACGCTTTCAGAGGGTTGTTGTTTCGATCGTTGCTCCAATGACCAATGCCGCGGGGAATGCAACCGGACAAAAGCCTATTTAGACACTAATTTAATTTTTATGAATCCCAGCATAATTTTCAGTACTTAACTCACATCCGTTCTACCAGGAACTCGAAAATCTTCAGGAGAAAAGTGGTCGGAGCATTTTTTTACCGTGAAAGCTTGAACTCCCTGCAAGGACAAAATTTTCTGCAGTTCGGGCGACTCGCAGCAAGATACCCAGCGACTGCATCTAAAATGATTTTTCAGGAGCATTAGAAGTGAATTCACAAAATTGAATGTGGTACTTACAAATCTGCATCCTTGGGAAAACTGTAAAAAGATTTTCCCCGGATAATACCTTGCCTATTTGCACACCAATAACATTCACACTTACGGCCCATGTCGTTTCCGATAAACAATGTTTTGCTAATGAAATTTTTTGACATTTGGGCTACTAAGATGCGCGACGCTCGGTGATGTGAATAGGTGGCGATAGCAGCGCCACCACAGTATTGCCAGTTACAATGATTATAAAATGACAGTCATTTTCTTACATACTTTTTGAATTTTACTTGGATGTCTGTTCTCTGTGACCATATTAACAAGATGTTGCACTTTACTTCAGAAAACACGAATGCTTCGCACATTTTTCTACAAACACAAGACGCACCCTTTAACTAACTGCTTTCACTATCAAATATTGTTCTTAAAAAGTGCGGGCGTAATTATCACTGCTCTAGATTTTACAACACACTCAATACGTAATAGAACCGGCAACAATAGATACCGCAATAGGGGTTGATTACTTTTGCATGACGTTCTTTACTGTCGTACAATCTAGAACAACAAACCAGCACCTTGAAATCTCTTCTAGTGAGAATGCAGACAAAATGGTGTGAACAAGCCATGAACTAGCCAAAAATGAAGCCTACTCCGATCATTTGTCTATTTGAATCACAATTTGTATTGAGTAATTAATGACATATCTTTAAATAACCACTCACATCATCCATGGCTTCCAATTTTTTTCGGAAAGCCAACACAAAGCTTCAAAATTATTATCCACTTCCAGTCCCAAAAACTCACGTTATTGCCCAATGTTTTTGAGCGACCTATCATTGTCCCATAATTACCATATTATAGTAGGCACTGACTGTTATCATCACTCGCTATCGAACAGAGAAGGTGCTTGTTCTCCAAAACGTTGCCCACCGTAACTAACGACTTTCCGGTCACATAGTTGGAACGTGACGAACGTTTCAACGTAAAAATGTCACGGTCGCTTCATCCCGCATCGGCCAAATCGAGCCAAGATAGCCGCTCGCATGTTAAAACCAAGCTCACCTGTGATACGATTGATGCATCTAAGAGGCGCATATTGTTTAAAAAAAAAAATAACAAAGAACCAGATGTTTTACATTCACAAAAAAAAGGCTTCCTAGATTGATCGAAAGACTGCAAGATTAGACCGAAAGCGTGAGAGTTTTCTGGAATCAAATAAATTCCCCCGGCAATCCGCTTTCGATTATGATTTGACAAAGGCAGTTATTTTCAAGACGACGAAACGAAAGTAAAAGTTATCTCTTTCGGTATCTTATTATTGCACCCAAACTCCCACGCTTACGTCAAGCCGTACCGGGAAGTGATGGCGACCGGTTTTCTGCTTGAGTTCAGCTCTCGTTGGCTCCATGCACTTTTGGAAATTTGCTGTCGCGCCATATCGGGCCCATTCGAGCGCAATGGATACAGCGCCGCGGCTGCGATACATAATCGAGAGCGAAAGTGCACACAATTTATACTCGGCCGGGTGGTGGCGCGCTCTGTCATCGTCTTGCCAGAGATGGAAAAATTTCCCTGGCGCCCGTTGCGTGAGATTTTATCGTGTATTTTACGACTCGTTGGGACAACAGCACCGAACCGAACCGGAAGTTGTGATAGGCCACTATGAAAACTTTCCATCCCACAAGGGTTTGGGATTTGATTGCCATCTCCAGCGGGGATTGTTGGCAAACAGAGCCCAACAGTTTCGTCCGTATTAAGCGATCAATTCGGTTCTGAAGCAGCTCAAGGTAATGCAAACAACTTCATGCGATCGATCGAATCCATTAGACGAACCTGTCAATTTCGAGCGAATCCAAGCACTCATCAAAACAAGCCAACGATGCTTCGAATATGGCTTGCTTTAATTGGCTCTCATAGCACCAATCTTGCGCGCAGAGAGCATCGTCATCTCATTAGTCAAGAATCGTGCACGGCAAAGTCCTCTGCAGCAACCGCTCATCCAACGCGTCAGCGATCGATCCTGATGACGACGACGACGGATGTCTTCGAATCTATTGAATTTCAAAACGGTTCTATTGGAGTGCCACGGCACCGAACGCTTGACTGGTTGGATGTTGCACACAAGGTTCATTAAGCCTCCGGTCCCCGCGGTCACCGCTTAAAATACAGAACCAACCGAGACCGTTGTTGGATTCGATCGTGCGAAAACTGGGTCACCCTAGACAACGACAAACGACGTGGGGCCTTCGGCCTTTTTCTCCTATTATGCCGAAGGGTCCCAAATGCAACTCGCAGCCGTTTTGCTCGAGAGGTCACGCCGTGAATTGATGTAGTTTGCAATTCAATTTATACAAGTGGTGCCCGGTGATGGAATGGCTCGGGATAGAAAAGTTGGCCATCAGAGGCATCAAATGGCAAACTGCCAAGAAGCAACACTTCTGGTGCCACGTGTGTGTGTGTGTATGGCAACTGCTTCTCCAATTGAAAAGCGAATGTTATTTGCTTTTGCACCGTGAGCGGTTCTGGTCAGCATGAGCAGTAGGGTGTTCCGTGTTTGGCGGAAAAAAGTGTTAGATTTTTTCTAGGCCACCCTCCGGTTTGGTTCATTGTATCTACAAAACTTGAGCCGGAGATGGTTGAAGCAGGTTTAACCGTCAAGTAAATGGTTTGAACTTTGTGTGGTAATTGCAGTGGGAGTATTTTTTTCTATTTTACCTCATCTCTCAACTTTTGGTTTTTATGCTGTGGAAATTGAAAAACAATTCGAAAAAAAGAGAATTTAGTACAGAATGGGTCTTGCCCACAATTAGATTCACATCACAAATTATTGATGGCACAAGAGAAATGTCCCCGCTGCTCTCAAAAAGCATTGCATGAGATGGTTGCCACATTCTTCATTAGCGAGGACGTATTTTGAGGCATTGAGTCCACCGCAGCAGGTCAGATTGATCGAGGAAACGATTGTCACAGTTGTTCAACAAATTATTCTTTTCGTTGTGCTCCACATTGCTTACGCGGTTACAAATTAGCCTCGAAAACTTTTGAACCGATTAGATAATAAACAGCCTTGTTGAGTTCGTTGGGAAAATGTCTATCAGTTGCTTTTACCTTTCTCCCATAATGCTCTGTTGATGTATATGTTCTATATTTAGTGTTAAACAAAGTTTTCTAATCTAAAACAACAGCTTCGTGCAAGATAATTAACGGGCGAACGTTGTTTGAAATAAATATTTCTTATTAAAGAGAATGACAATTTGTTATTTTGAGCTGTGTGACATAGTAGCCATGATTTCTCAGCTATATTTGATGGGTCCATTGTTGACGTTTCAAGCGTCGGTTAAGCATTAAATTATTCTACTGAGCAGAATGATCAATAAATGTCATTCAACCTTGAAGAAGATCACTTTTTGATAAAATCATACGACATTAGACTAGGGCGAGTCCATTTTTGTAAGCAATGGCTCTCATAGTTATTTTCTCTTGAACAAAAGGTCACAAATCTTAACTAAGGCTAAATGCCGGCGCACAATAGCGCGTCCCGCGTCGCGTCGCGTCAGCTGTCAACGCCAGCGTTTGGTACTAAAACGCGCACATGACGCGCAGGACGCTATAGACCACACAATACAGCGTCAACCAAGCGTCCGCTTGAATCATTTGTTTTGTTTTGAATGTGAACTGATAATTTATTTTTCAATTATATAAATAATGTCTGCTTTTTTGCAAGGGTTCTTGATACACAAATCATAGACAAATAAACGAAACTATTCCTCCTCAATCGTACAAGCATTTAAATATAAACTACCCATCAAAAGAATAAAATCGCTTCAATAAGTACAGACGTTCGCAAACTAGCAGATATTTAACTTAAATGTTTTTACCCTTCCTACAAGAAGGGTTTATGCCTATATGATAAATAGCTAACACCGCAATTAATGATGGGTCTCCATAGTAGCATGTCCGAAAGAAGGAAAAAATATTGAGAACATTAGCTACAGGTCTTAAGGCTTGGTAAATTGTGAAAGGTTGTGCTGGTTGTTATTTGCGGTTATCACGTAAAATTAGCAGATCCTTAGGTTCAGTAAGAGTTCGGGCAACGATCAGCTGGGTTAGTCGAAGCGGAGATCAAGGGAGAGTAAGTGATGGCATTCGTCATATGATTTTTAGTTGAATTTTAATCCGAACAAGCTGAGTTCCTTATTTCATTTCATCTAGTTCAAAGCAGCCTGCACAAAATGAGAGGCTTACGCAGATTACTTGAGGACATAACCTGACGGAATATTTTTATTTGAAGTATTTTAAGGCAAATGTGGAATTGCGGGGTTTGAGATCTACCACCAAACTCTAGTCCAAATTACTTCAAACTGGCAACAACAAAACATATTTTTTGTTAGTCATGTTAGCCCCCTTTACCTTTTACGTCTTGTTTATTGTGAAATGCCTCGAATTGTTTTTGCAAGAATGCACTTAAAACAAAGAAACTATGTTCTAAAGTTTGGAATAGTTAAGATTATACCCCGTTCACACTACAATCTACATTACGTGATTTAGAGTATCATGATATCAAATGCCATGATCATTATTTCCAGCGAAAACTAAATGTATAGATGCTGATATCAAGATAGTCTATATCATGTAACATAAGTTGTAATGTGAGCGGGGTGTTAGGATTCTGAAGCATCGTAAAATAATTGCTTGCTTTGTTTGAAATTAATTCGTTAAGACTGACAAAGTTGAATATTCAGGAGCAACCTGAGGACAAAGAACCAATAAGGAAACTCAACCCAAGAGTTACATTTATAAGTGCGAAGAAATAGTTGTTTCTAGATTTATCGATCCATCATATTTTTCCACTTTCAGATTATATTTCTATGACAATTCATCATAATTGTAATGAAAATAATAACTGAAATTTCTAATAGAATATGTTTGAATAAAATTTTAACATTACATGTATAACCAGCAGAAGACGATGGTGCAATTATTCACCTATCTTATTCACTCTCACTTACTCAAATGTCAACATATGTTATATTATACCGATACAAAACATACAATCCAGCAAAGCTAAAAGCAACATTAACAGAAACTTTAAAGATTTTTTTTTATAGGGCTGTGCTTTCAATTCAATTCTTTTATTCCAGCAATCATGAGAAAGAATATACGAACACAACCAACATATTTCTGAAATTTAAATGCAAATTAAGTATAGTATTTTTATAATTTTTGCTAAATTTTGACCACAGATACTCAAATTCCTTGATTGTCACAATTGAAGTGCTTTCAAATTACATTTTCAATAGCATTAAATTCAAACTTCACATGCACCCCAACCGTGCACTGCGCGTCAATTTTGAATTTTCTCAAAACCAAAGCGTCGGCCTTAAGGGTTGATCACAAATATTGCCTTCGATAGCACCCACCTTTGCAAGCGAGTCCGCTTTCTCATTGCCCGGAATTGAACAATGAGATGGGACCCATGGGTGATGATAAAATAACGCAAAGATAAAGCACTTAGCAGCTCCTGTATTTTCATGAGAAAATACGAGGAGTGCTTAGCAGGCCCTTAATGTTAATGAATAGGAATTGTTAAGGCCGTTTTAACCATGTGCTCTTTGTTGGGTTTTGTTTACATTTTATGAAAAGTGATCTTTTTCAAGGTTTTGACACAGAAAGTGTTAACTAGATCATGCAATCACAAAATAGAGCGGTGCCAAATGCACGAACCTTCTTCTTTACACTACCCATAAGGTCCTGTACAACATTTGGATCTACTTTAATTATAATTATTTCTTATTCAAGACATTGACAAATTGCTCAATGAGCAACAGTATATTGAGTAGTGCGACATAGTAGGCTTGATTTTTTAGCTATTTTCCATGCGTCGAAAACACAATTGCTGATCATTCTGAACCGTCGATTTAGCATTACTCTATTTTTATTATTATTTTTCAAGGTTCTGTCTTTGAATTCAATCACCAAGTAGAGTTTTGCCTTACAAACCTGACCCTGTTTGTGCTAATTAAGTTTCAAAATAAATAAGTTTGAATTTTTGATAGCTAACAATTCAACCTTATTTTAGAACAGCGAAGAAAAAAGCTTTTGAATTTGCTTCAGAGTTATATGCAGGTTAACAAATGCTAGAACATTAATTTACCGTCACATAATATGTTAACTAACAAAAATCTAAGGTCTCGCAATGTGGCAAATGTAGCAAACATCGCTCCACAGTGCTTGAAAAATTGCAAATTAGGTCCTTAGCCTTTCAAAATTTGAACAAACTTAGATGGAAGTTGTCTTTTCTCCTACTAAAGGGTGTTCCGATCAAAATTTGGTCAAACAGCAATGTGTATGAGTCGATCAAAGTTTTATTAATAAACCAAATTCTTTTTCTTTTTCAAGTTCAGTTAATACAAAATACAGGAGAAATATTCAGCTAAGCTTCGTTTTAACCGAATGCGAATTGTCGGGTCTTTCGTTTATCACCTGCCATAAGATTTTGTACAATCTCCTTGTCCACTTTGTTCGCCGCAGAACTCCAATTTGCCTGGAACTGTTTTGCGCTCACAGCAGCTTTTTGAGTTTTTTTAAGGTTCCGCTTCGCGATGGCCCAATATTGTTCGATTGGTTGAAGCTCTCAAAGTGACTTTGACACAACAGTTGCTTAAAATTTTGCGTTTTATTAAACATGAGGTGATGTCAGGGTGGGCCTTGAAAATATTGAAAAACAAAATATATATCTCGAACGTTTTCTGACATATCGTAAAACAAAATTGTAAAAAATGCTTGCTTGTTATCTTCAAGGCAGCTTTGCTGGAAACTTTTAAGAAAACCATATTCTTAGATCTTATGTTTGAATAGTTATTATTTGTACTTCGATATATTATCATTGAATTTACAGAAAACACGTTTCACGAAAACTTAAAAAAGTAAAGTCAAGCGAGAAGAGATAATGTTTTGTTGATCACCGTAGCTTGACTCGTGAAATTGACCATATCGATTGATACTCAAGATCCACGACTTTTTAAAACAGCTTATGTGAAAAATGTCCATGATCAGGGTTGGAAAATGTTATTTTCAACTATAAATGAGAAGAAAAATTATTATTTTCCATTTAATTCCAACTACCTTTGCTTATCTTGACATGTCAAGATGAGCAAAGGTAGTTGGAATTAAATGGAAAATACTAATTTTTCTTCTTATTTATAGTTGAAAATAACATTGAATATATCAGGATCCAGATCCAAGGTTGTTGTTTTGTCAAGTTACAAATTCCCACAAGCTATTTTCAAATTTTCCTGACTCCAAGTTTGATAAATTAATTGTTCGTTAAATTGAGCAGACATGAAAGCAAATCGTTGTAATATATTTGACTATTGAACGTTTGATATATTGTTCTGGACAAAGCATATGCAACCAGCCAAACACGATCATAAAATTGCACAGTAAAAATTTATGGTAAATTAACAAAACAAAAAAGGCATGCAGGTTAACCTAGTCTTTGGATTTCAATATTTCGTTGCCATTCATTATTGTTGATAACAGCCTTGCACCTCTGGGGCATGGAGTGGATCAGGTTGTCTACAATGGCTGCCCAAGCGTTTTTGATTTGTTCACACAGTTGATCATTTTATCAGTTTATCAGGAGGAACTACAAAAAGATGTATTCAACAATGTAAAACAATGACAACAAAGCAAAATGACAACATGAATTTTGGTATCCGGTTTATGCTTCTGACGTCTGTCGTATGGCAGCTTACCAATAACGTCTATATAAGGTCTGGGGCAACGCACTGCTTGCTTGTATTGGAAGCAAAAATAATGTAAACATTGCTGAGCCGACGAGTGATGACGTAACACTATTGAACTTTCTATTGGTGGGCATAGGTTCAGATTAAAAAAATCGGTTCAAACGTATATTAAGAATGCTGAATTGTGGAAATAATCATGATACAAATGCCGTTTATTGAGCAGAAGCATTTCCCCCCGATAACATTGATCATTTATAGTGAATTTATCTGAAGTAATTAAATTTTTGCTACACAAACTTTCAAACGCTGAGACTTGACAATTGAGTGGCGATATTGAGACAATTTTCCTTCATCGGTAGACTGGAATCGGTTTAAAAATTAAGTTTTATAGCGCATACAATAAACAATCACGGGGCGAACGTATCCAAATAAATAGTATGACGTAGCTTTTGTGTAGTGTGCGCAACGAGTGCAGTGGTATTAGTGTCATGAGCATGTTTTGCTCATTTCACTAATATTGTTGTGGCTACTGCGCCAGACCTTAAATAGACGTCATTGGCAGCTTACAGCTGTCACCGATGCGCCCAACGGGAAAGTGATGGGAATGTTATGCGCAAAGACAGTGTTCCCAGCGCTTCTGTTTCGTTGTCGCAACATGAATGAATTAGATGTTTCTGATTGGTCAACGTTTTGACAAATACAATCAGATTTACCCAAATTTCAACGAAAGGGAATACAATTTAACTAAATTGAGTCAAATTGACTGGGCGTGAAGGGGGGTTATTTATACCTGTTTGGCGTACATACAATCGTCAAATAAATCTTGTTCTAGTTCAGGCCTAAATAATCTAACAACAAACAGTAAGGACTACCATCAGTAGTTGAATTATTTAGCACCTTTTAACATGAAGGAAAAACCATATTCCTATATAAATAAGAGGTAGAGCAAAATACACAGCAGCTCAACTTGAATGAAATCTCGCGTAACATTTAAAAAAGGCTTATCCTCGTTGATCGTTTCTTTCCATCGAATTCATATCTCTGGAAGATTACTAGTCAATGCAAAAAAAGTATTGATTGGAACAACTTTTATTGTGCTTAATCGCTTATAATTGGCATGATCATGATTGACCATCTATATCGATTTATTTCACCGCAATTTTCTCACCCACTAATTTGTCTCAAAAAGATTTTCAGAAACATTTCAAATGAATATGATGTAGATTTCTTACGGAATCACTGTTTTTAAGTTAACAGTGTAACCTTCTTATGGCCGCAAAAATATTCTAGTGTACAGAAATCAAACTGATGTAAATAATGATCATCCTCTCTGGATTGTTCTAAATTGTGCTGAACGTTTCTGATAGAGCTTCTTTGAAATTAATCAATATTTTGCATCAGATTTTACAACCAAAATTGACCATCATCACTGACAGCTGTTGCCGGCGTCGGTGGTGTAGTGGTAAGCGTGACTGCCACTTGGCACCCCAGTGGGTCTGGGTTCAATCCCAGTCGACGTCGGTGGTTTTTCTGAGGCGAAACAATCTGGTCACGTCTTCCTTTGGAAGGGAAGTAAAGCCGTTGGTCCCGGCTCATAGTCATGAGTCGATAGGTAGGTCCAGGTGGAAGAGTCGTCTCCCTGACGTCGGTGATTGTCACCATGTGAGGAAATAGGCCGACGGAAAATTGAAAAATAAATAACTGACAGCTGTTAATAGGTTGGTCGATTACTGAACCTCTTCATGACCTTGTTCACAAGACAACGCGTCAAGTATCAGGAAATAACAACTCAGATCGAAGATCGGAAGATTATTCAGATAACTACAAAACTGAAGCTAGTTAGTAAAACAACTGGCAGGGCAAACATGTAATGATCCTCCAACTATGCTTTGTACCAGTAAAGCACTTCAGTATTGCCATGCACTTGCCAGTGTTGCCATTTGACCAGTTGTTTCCGTGGGTGAAAATTATTTCCAGTATACCTTGAATGTGCACAATCAAATGCTTTTGTCCTCAAATGTTATTGAATTCATTCCTCCTTTAATAGGGCCGTACTTTGAGAAATGCATTGCTAATATCTGAAAAAAAAAATGTGTAACGGGCTACATTTCCATATCAGAAATTGTATTGTGATTTAAAATGTTTGACAATGGCTGGTATCTGTTTCCTGTTAAATTTCATTTGCAACCTAAGATATCTCTGAACCCTTTCACTTTTTTTAAACACTATTTTAAAAAAAAAACTTTTTGATGTTTCCTTCAAGTCGAGCACTCGACACTGAAGAAGTCTGTAAGTAGCAGACGAAATAGGCCTATCTGTCAAAAGATAAGCTCATAGTGGAATTAAATGGAATTTGCTCGCGATTACTAGCGAAAATTTAAAAAAGTGTTTCAAGGTTTAATTTTTTATTTTTTAAAAAGTGATCAAATGAAGTGTTAAATTTTAAATTCTCCTAGTTTCCCTATCTCTGAACCGCCAATATATCTCTTTAAGGAGGTGAAGATGTTATCTTCGGAGGAATTGTATGGTTTCCCAAACTTTTCAAATGTTGAGGGGATAGGTTCAATGTTGAACAAAAGGCATAATAAATTGTCCATACCTCTATTTCATTTTCATTGTAAAGCCCGATTCAAAGCGAATTTATACGCATTCAAGGGATCATAACTCAAGACATTAAATAAACAACATACACCAGAGACGCGGTGGTGTGTTAAACCGTGCGTCCAGATTTACTTTGAATCGAGCTTTAGAAGAATCTGTTTTGATCATGTTTTTCTGCGAACGTTTGATTAATTATGTTAGTTAAAAATGTAATCAAATGCCGAATGTGATGGACATCGAGATTTAATGTGAAAATTTATGTTATGAAGCTGCTTAAATTGTTAAAGACTTTTTAACGGTAGTTATATATAGCTCAATCATCAATTCAAACTAAAAAGACAGAACTCGCTGGAAGAAGCTTAGTTTAAATGACGATCTAGTTTATGAATTGTTTGGGAAGGTAAATTTTTTGACATTCCTGAGCAACACTAGCAGCAAACTTGTTTCAAATCAGTTTAACTAACTTCACTCTGACTTAATAAGGTCCCAATCAAGTTGCTTCAATCTATTAGGGCAGCTTTATGTTGCTTGGGATATAATAAACTTGTACTTGAAAATGATTAGATTGCCTGTAGAGAGTAATCATGAGCGTGTTTGACCGCCCGAGGTTGCTATCCAGCTATTACCAGATCAGCTGTCATCATACCGAAAATCAACAGATGATGCTTGGGACTAGTATACATCCTCAATGTATGCCAATGATGAAGTATGATATACAGTTTTAGAGTTTCATTGATTACTTGCATCTGTTATTCAACAGTGATTTCAGTAATTCTTTATAACAAGCTGTGATGCTTCGCAAGGTTGCTGTTGTAGACACTCACAAAGTGTGATGATGGTTTTACCACAGAGAACAGACGTTCATCTTCGATCTGCTACTTGTGTAAAACTTGAAACCGACATTTCAAATGTATGTCGTTATGCTTCTGGTAGGCAGCGCTGCAATTGTGCGATAACTGTCATGTCAATGTTTATCAATACAAAGCTTAGCACATAACCTGAAAAGTTTTGTTAGTTTTTCTCTAGACACGTTTTTCAAGAAAAGGTATATGGGCATCAATGTCTGTTATCTGTGGTTTTATCTTGGGAAATCAAGGTAATTTATAATAACGCTTGAGAGCCAATTTGGATCGATTTACAACAATTGTGTGATAGTCGTTGGTTGGTCCTAGATGTGCTAGAACGGTGAGCATGGCGAACCAATAGTATGAATTATAATTAATTACGATCCACACCACCGGACCACCACTTACGCCGCATAGTTAGATCTTACCAGGAAGTAGCTTTATTGTTGTTTTTGCAGTGGTCACTCGATCACTCGCGCCTTCGAACAATAGATAACGCGCTATGCCCGATAACAAAAGATAACCAAAGAACAACCATTCACAGCCGATGCTCGCAATAGTCTTTCTGGTCAGAATACTTGTGGATTTGAAGAGTTTAATCTTCAGCCGCATGTTAAATCTTTGGGATTAGACTATTACAAAAATTTGTTCATTCTTCTTCACACGGAATCTACAAATGTTCTGTGTACCAATGATAAAGGCTTTCACATATCCACAACTCAATAAGAGAGGCTATCTAAAAATATAAGATTAAAAGATACCATCTAAGGCCTCATCGTATCTTTATCGAGTATCTTTTGGGGTGCAGAATGCATTCGGCTGCCCTGGAGTATAAGAGTGAAATGGCAATTAAGATCCATAGAAGTGTTTCAAACAACTCTAATTTGAGCAACAGGCAAAGCCCCGCTCATCAAGCCAACTCAAAGTTCATAACTTCATGAATATTTAAGTGCGCTAGACAATTCTCTGGTACTTTTTCAACCAGACGTATCTGATTTGGTAAACAAGGAGGGGAGGTTAGATTCAAACGTAAACTTCTCACAACTCTCGGCATCCTCACCATCATGTTGGAGATATGTTATTTCTTGTGTTGCATGATAAAATACCTAAGACCTACATTCACGAAGATTCAGCCATTAAGAAGCTTGTTGTCTCATAAAAGTCGGAGATGTTAAAAAACTTTCACAGAAAAAAATTATGAATTTTAACAGGCGCGTACAATTTCCCCTCTTCTAATTCCAAGTCAAAGGAAGCGTAAACAACGAAATTGTTTGCAATCTTTTATGCGCCATACAACACTTTTTGCAATCTTGCATACAACAGACTAGATTCAGGCGTAGTCTGGCTTCAATTTACATGAAATATTCCATTATTTTCTGCCAAATCTAACAGTTCTTTTATGTACATAAGATAACGCAGAAAATTCAATGTTTCTTTCTATCTGTGTTCTTCAAATCTTAATTAAGGTGTTCTGAGACTTCTATACCTCATCGTCAACTGGGCTAGAATATAGAGTTAAATTATGTCAATCAAATGTTCATTTTGCAAAAAGTTTAGTAACGAGAGGCTTCAAGCCTTATTCCTGTTACATTCTAAGTTACACTAAATTTCACTATTCATTGTTGATACTCATTTTTATCAAACGAAATTCCTTCAAACTAGTATTTAAATTAAATAAGATTTTTATCAGGGATTGATCCTCAGCAAACTTGAGAATTGAGAATATTACAACTCTCTAAAAAAAGCTTCTTTTTGCATGATTACTTCGCATTTTATTGTAGTATTGCCATTTTGAAACTTTATTCGATTATATAGCAGATCATCAACTGGATAATGACCAGTCAGAAATAGATTGAAATCACACAAAATGATTTATCGTTATAATTTAGCTGCACGATGACAATCAATAAAATTCAAACTATCATTTCTAAAATGAAAAACAATCATTACAAATCAAGAGTCACTCATTTTCTCGTGATCCAGTCACGATAAAGCATATTATGAAAATCTCACAGCAAAAGTATAATTTTCATAATAAAGGCAGTTTTTGTTACGTATCACCGCTCTCCATTATTGTGCAAAGCGATTACTATCACAACCCTTCCCAAATTAAGATTCCTAATTAAGTCTGCCAAATCTACGGGAGTCTACCTCCACAGCAGAAAATAATACCCTCAGCGCAAAGATTAACCTTTCTCTAATTTGCCTACAATGACAAACTCAAAAATAAAAACTCGCAAACAACAACAAGCCATGCGCATGAACTGAACCGTTTTGTACTGAGCCTAAGCCTCGCTGTGTGAGGCCAAACATAAAAATGTCGTTACTTAATGCCATGATGGAAAGCTCCCTCATCGTGATCTTCAACAACAGTCCGCTTTGTGGGAACCGTAGATTTATTTCTTTAATACCCTTCTCACGCGGTAGAAAAAAAACCAAGACGATGACGAAGACGACAACACTCACTGCTCAGCTTGCGGTTACCTAATTAATCAAGCACGAATTGAAATCGAAATCTGCGCGCGCGCGCACACACACAGTCACTCAACGCAGCAAGAACACGGCAGTGGAACGACTCGATTGTTTTTGTGGAATTGTTTTGTGCTACTCCGATTCGTAACAAACCCGCGTGATATCGAACAACCAGCGCTAATGGTGAACCATCGAACAACCAGCGTGATGTGCTGAAATAGCTGAACGAGCAAAACGACGTAATTTGTGCACGCGCAACGAATGTGTCTAGAAGATGCGCTGCGCAAAATTGCACTTTCCCGCTGCGCCCAGCCAGGTGGCAGTGGATCACGTTTTTCACTACCGAGTGCACCGTGGAGAATAAATTAGGAATTAGGGTAGTATGATTGGATTGGGAAACTGTTCGAAATAGATTAACAGGAACACCGAAAGAAGACTCATTTGTGCATTAAAAACTCAATTAAGTGGAGGCCATCATCTCACCTCTGAATCACGCAATCGATAATGGCCGCACCAGCATGTCTCGTGGAAACGTTCCAAAATTGAACGCGTCTCTGCGTGCATGTGCGTCGTCACCTCCCCCATCATCATCATCATCATTAGCAATTTTTCAATGAGATGAGGTTCTCAGATTTCACCTTGCCACGACTGTCATCATCATCGTCGTCGGTCGCATTGGCACATGAATGGACACCATTATCCCATCCGAAGTGGCATCTGCGCGAGGCCTACTGCCTGGTTTGATGGTAGCTGCTAAAGATTTCAACACCCCAGCAAGTGACGAACCTTCACTGAATGACATGAATTATCTCGTTCTCAGCCCTCTACCACCGGCTTACCCGAGTAAAGTCGGAGATCAAATGATATGAAAATAATTTTATATGAACTCATGTTGATAATATAATTTGATATTCTTTTTTGCTGATTTAGGTTGAAAAGATATTTTAAAATTAGTTTGATATCTATCTATCTGTCTGTCTGAACCTAATAGGCTTCGGAGACTACTGAACCGATCGGCATGAAAATTTGTATGCAGGTATGTTTGAGGCCGGGAAAGGTTTTTAAGATAGTAAAAGACCCCTCCCTTCTCTGAAAGCGGGGGCTCCCATACAACTGAAACACATATTTCTGCATAACTCGAGAACTGATCAAGCAAAGGAACATAAATTTAGCTTGCGGAAGTGTTTGGAGGCAAGATATGTTTCTATGGTAGTTTGAGACTCCTCCCCTCTCTAAAAATGGAGGCTCCCATACAAATGAAACAGAAGTTTATGCATATCTTAAGAACTAATCAAGCAAATAGAACCAAATTTGGCATGTGAGGTTTTCTGGTGGCGAAAAATGTTTCTATGGTAGTTTGAGACCCCTCCCCTCTCTGGTAGAAGGGGTGCTGACATACAAATGACACTGAAATTTCTTCATAACTTTAGATTTAATAAAGCAAATGGAACCAAATTTGGCTTGCAGGGCAATTAATGGCAATAAATGTTTCTATGGTAGTTCGAGACCCCTTCTCCCTCTCTGGTAGGAGGGGCGGTACTCCCATGCAAATGAAACACAAGTTTCTGCATAACTCTAGACCTAATCAAGTAAATGGAACCAAATTTGACAGGTAGATGTTTTTGAAGGCAAGACATGTTTCTAAAGTAACTCAAGACCCCTCCGCCTTCTGTAAGAGGGAGGCTCTCATACTAATGAAACACAAATTTGTGCATAACTCGAGAACTAATCAAGCATATGGAACCAAATTTGGCATGTGGAGGTTTTTGAAGGCAAGAAATGTTTCTAAGGTGGTTTGAGACCCCTTCGCCTTCTGGAAGAGGAGACTCCCATAGAAATGAAACATAATTTTTAACATAACTCGAGAGCCAATGAAGCAAATGAAACCAAATTTGGCATGTTGAGGTTTTTGAAGGCAAGAAATGTTTCTATAGCACTTCAATAACCCTCCCCATTTTGAATGGGGGGGGGGGCTCCCATACAAATAAAAAACAAATTTCTGCATAACTCGAGAACTAATCAAGTAAATGAAACCTTTTTAGCATATAGGGGTTTTTGGAGGTTAGATTTCTATATAAATAAAAATGAATTTCTGTCGGTCTGTCTGTCTGTCTGTCTATCTGTCAGACCCTTATAGACTCGGAAAGTTCTGAACCGACCAACGTGTAAATATATATGAAGGCGTTTTTGGGGCTGGGGAAGGTTCTTATGATTGTTTGAGACCCCTACTCTCTCAGGAAGGGGCGCTCTCATACAAATGATACACACATTTCTTCATAACCCGAGAACTAATCAAGCAAATGGAACCAAATTTGGCATGTGGGGGGTTTTGAAGGTAATGATTGTATGGTGGGTTGAGAAACCACCCCCCTCTGGAAGGGAGGGCTCCCATACAAATGAAACACAAATTCCTACCAAAAATGAGAATTATCCAGGCTACTTAAACACAAAACGTGTATATCTCGGATAAGAAGCATGTTTTGATAGAAGTTTGAACCCCTGATTATTCAAGAAAAAAAACTCATTTCGAAAATAAAAACCATCCCAAGATAATGTTTAAACATGTTATCATAAATCTGCTTCTCTCAGATAGTTTACGAACTGTGGAAATGTGAATCCAATCATTTGCTTTGTATTTTAACATAAAAATATATGTACTAATTCGTTATCTTCAAAATAAGATTTGAAATTTTTATTAAAATTCATACACCATTAAGTTCTTATCAATGCTAAGGTTACTTTTGACTTAAAAATGGCAAAATCCGTGCTCAAAACATTAACATCAAAATTTGTTTTCATCATGTAATCACTCTCTGCTCGGGACGACCGACACACCGTTCACTTGCATTTAACCAACAGTCAGAGCCAGTCGGTGGTTTTGGTGACCTCCATTTTCAGACTAACTGCCTACACTAATTTACGAGAGACAGCCTGACTGATGAAGTTCTCGTTCGTTATCTTTGCTGCAAGTGGACTCCGCGTAAGAACCGCTTGCATTTATGAAAGGTTTTACGAGCATTAATGCTAATTGTTTGAATGGTGGATTTATTCCTTTAGATTTGGATTAGTTTTCGAGTCGTTATATCTACAAAAAGCGCCAAAACAAACAATGACCATTATATGAGCGCCCGGCTCGGTGGGCTCAGGGTCCAAGAAGAACTCGGTAACAAGTGGGTTTTCACCTCTCGAAAAATTATTACAGCGAAAATCAGCAGACAATAGCCGTGCACAGTTGTTGTTGTTGATTTCAGGGCTCCATTATAGTTAAATGATTTTCGGTAGATGTCAAAGGGTGGAAGCGGGTGGGGGTGGAATTGTTAAGGCAAATGGGCACGCTAAAAGCACCTGTAAAAATCACACGAACATACAATGCTTAAGCCCGAAACAAAAGCCAGCTGAAATCGTTGCTGCCGATGTGTTGGTACGTGCCATTGTGTGTTTCAGTGTTGAGCAGAATTATCCAGTGGAGAGTTTTTCTTACCAACTCAGACTGTTTAGTACCTACGTGAAAAAATTCGAACAATGTATCGAGCTACGAAAAAAAAAATATCTCTTCATGCCAATGGAAAATAAATCCAGTATTTCCTATTTGTATTTGTCTGTTCCAAACGGCATGCACAATGCCATCCGTCACGTCACACGGCCATGGCGGAAAGGTTTTACATTACGTGGTAATTGGACTCCCTTATGAATGTGACATAATCCAAAACTGAATGTGACACCTGGTCGGTGTGCGGTCGGCTAGTTTCAGCTTCGTGGCGATGTTTTTGGATAACGTTGGAAGAGTAACGAAAATGGCAATTGAGTTTCAGGTTTTATGTTGATAATGCCACAAGACAAAATCGCCTTCGCGAGCCTTTCGGCTCTTATGTACCGCTGATCATCGGATGTATCCTTGCTCTTTACAGCATTTTATAATTAGGGGACTGGAAGTGTACTAGTGTCCAATTTAACGTGCGTTTCGTCGTATTTCAATATGTTTCGGTTAAACTCTTTTTTTATCAGTTCGTTTATTTGTTAGGCTCAGGTGTGTTAAACACTATGCGGAGCCGATATTCAAAATTGTAATTAACAATGTTTTATTTTTCGATTTTAGTAAAGTGGGGTGCCAATTACTCATGGCTAAAGCTATGTCCATTAAGAATCCGGAATACTAAAATTATCTGTATCTCGGTAACTAATTGACGCACAAATAAGTTTAATACACCAAAGCAAGGATAATTTACTGTACTTTAAGGAACAAATATCAATACAAATCATTTCTCTTCGTTTCTAATGAAAGTTTGCTCTTTCTTCTTTATCCCTCTCATCAAACGCTTTTCCACTTTTCTTAAGCTTCCGCTTCATTATTGCCCAAAATCTGGGCCGGAACTGCGTTTTTATCGCGGTACCACTGGATGACTTCCCGGCTGTAGTGGCAACTCGCCAAATCTGGCCGAAACTTCACGGAACCTTTATGGGCTTTGATGAAAGGTAGTACGCGGTTTTTGAGGCATTCTTACTTGTACAGCTTCGAGTTCATCGTCTTATTCGTCACGAACACTTTGGTTTTTGCTCCGCAGCTGCATATCCCTTGCCAAATCATCAGTTTTTTTGGCAAATTTGTCCATAAAAGCAAACTTAAACTTCGCAAAAACATCTCCTCGTGACGTCGCCATGTAGAATTGTTTGGCCAGGAAGCTGTCCGAAATCTATTTTGACGTAGGTTTCATCGTCGATTAGCAGGCATCCTTGGTACTTCGTCAAAACCTGCTGGTACAATTTCCGAGCTCGAGTTTTGGTGACGAAACTTTGCTTCAACGTTCTATTTGATTGCTTGCTGGTCTTCGCAAACGAATTCTTTCGAACGGTACTGCGAGCAGCAGCATATTTTTGTGCGATTTCATTACCTGATAGCCCAGGGTTTGCTCTGACAGTTCTCAACACCTTCTGGTTCAGCTTGCGGTCATATGTTCCACTACGACGCTTAGCTTGAGGTTCCCTGAAACGTTTGAGAATAACATACACGGTTGATTTGACGATTTTCAACGTTTTTGCGATTGTTATTGCCGACCACGTTGGATTATCAACGTGGGTGTGCAGAATTTTTTGCCCTGCATCTGCTCCCATCTGGATATGACTTTTGACTCACTGCACGAAACACCGTGAAATTTATACCACAGAAAGTGGGCGCCTAGATAAACATACCACTGTAAAAGAATTCTTGCAGCGGTCACTTTCCGTGCAACTGCAACACAATAAGTGATTCCGGTTTCTAACTGGACAGAACTTTAGCTCGAGGTTAATGGGTCACATTATCGTTTGGAAGGGGAATGGCAGGTGACTTATTTCAGGTATCAGTTGCTGCTCATGGTTGCGACATCTACCAAATCCTCGGTTCCTGTAGTCCCTTCAAAGAACTAAGCCTCAGATGGATGACCACAGCTTGCTGGGCAGGTACAAGTTGCACGGAAACAGAAGGATTATATACCTGGGACACAATGAAAGGGAATGTTCAAGAGTGGAAGAAAGTGGGATGACGACGTTACACTCTTAGATCAGGCAAACAAAGGAATTCGTGAATCGCTTGCATGTAGGGAAGATCACGCATTCCCAAAACACCTCTACCTCGCGGAAGGTTGTCTACTCAGGCACTAGGTGTCCAATAGTCGTGCTCTGGAGGCATCATTATCCGGTAATGCCAAACTGCGTGAGCGATGTCATCATAACCGGTTCCGCACCTACATAAATTGCTATCGACGGGGTTAATTCTGTAGAGATGTGAATCTAGCGAGTAGTGGTTGGACATAAGTCTTGACATCACACGAATGAATCCGCGACTTATATCCAGACCTTTGAACCACGATCTCGACGAAACATGTTGAATAATGGAATGTAACCACCGCCCAAGAGAATTACTTGTCCAATCGATTTGCCAACTTTGAAGAGAACTCTGATGTACTAATGGGAAAATTTGATCATGTGAAATTCTTTTTTAAAAAAAGCTCGCCTTCTTGTGACCACCTTTTCTAGAGAGTCCGCCTTTTTATTCCCTGGAATTGAGCAATTTCGTGAACATAATTTCTTTGACTTCAAATGATGTACATTGCTGTGCCAGTTCCTTTCTGCGTGCGAATTTCGGTAGGCCTACAAGAGAACAAGTTTCATTTTACTTCTTCAAGATTTTGAAATCAGCAGACTTCGAACACTTTGCTATTTGATGATGATGATAATTTAATACTACGATCTATTGTAGCAAGGTAACTTTCCATAGCAGTGGAATAATCTGAAAACCGATTTGATCAGGATTGTTGTTTGTGATCTTTTCCCGTTACATATTATGTCGTGGATATTCAGTATATTTTGTAGCGGTCATTTGATTGCTTACCTTGTGTTAGAAAATTTGGCTGAAAGTAAAAATGGTTAGGGTTTATACCGTTATTTACTTATTGATGTGTTGTCTCGATGTTTCTGCTTTTGAAGAGTTGGCTTCAGGATGACCATATAATATCACTCGCGGTCATAGGATAGGGAAGAGAACAGAAAGGAAAAAGGATTAGTGATTGGTAACACGCTATGTGCATGTGAGATTTTCATGGCGATATTCTCACAACGGCCGTCCAGAATGGTTCGACGGATGCATATGAGAGATCATTCCCGCTGTGTTTTCGCTCGTTTACTCAATTCCATCATGTTTGGTTATAGAATACAAGAAACGTTTTACAACGTGCTTCATTTGGGAAAATCAGGGCAATGATCCCTCATCGCATCTTCAAGTGATCATTACAAGCTTATATACTATATACTATATAAATATAATGATAACACTTGTAATCAGGAAAGCTTATTACTATTACTATTTTACGAGCTAGGACATAGAGATTCGGGTTTCTTTTTTCAATTATTTGTACACACCGTGGATTAAGGTCAATCCAATTTTTGGGGCAAGGTTATGTATAGACAAGGTTATGTAGGATTGATATCCCTCGTTTTTTTTTGCGCCATGATAGTGTGTATGAGAATACTATTTGTATTCTCTCAAACATGATAGTATTGTATTTACCACGGACTATAATGACAATGTCATCCGCAAAACAAACTATTTGCAATCCTTTAAACTTTAATTTAATAAGAAGAGCATCAAGAACACGAGACCATAGAAGAGGGGACAAGACGCCCCCTTAAGGACAGCCCATTACAGCTGTTACTTTCACTTCTGAGCCTCAAAGATTAGCTGATATTTCTATTTTGGACAGCATTTTAACAATGAAATGCGGTATTTTATTATTGAAACTACGATTTCTCATAGCGTTTATTATTGAGTGGAAGGAAGCATTATCAAAGGCGCCTTCGATGTCTAGAAACGCTGCTAACAGAATTTTCTTAGCAGTGAAGGACTTTTCTATATTTTTAACTAAAGTGTGGAGGGCTGCTACAGTTGATTAACCTGTCTGATTAGCAAATTGTGGTTTTGGTAATGGATTATTGTTAAGTATCATAGATTTAACATATTCATCAATAAGTTTTCCATTAACTTCAAAAATATTAATGATAGACTTATCGGCCTAAATAACTTTGGTGAAGACTTGTCTTATTTATTTGCCAGCGGTATATATGCTACTTTGACTTTCCAAGTAACCTTTTCAAAACCATCCATCTTAATTAAGTTTTATTAAAGTTTTATGAAAGCCACTAGAAATCAATATAGTTCTATTATGGCAGTAAGAGGTGCCAATAGGTTTTAAATTTTAGTCAGGTTTATGAGACCCTACACAGCTTCTTTACAACGATCTTAAAACCTTGTTTCTAAAATTCCTTATACTCCTATCAAAGGTTTTATTTTGACTTTATGAACTCGTAAAATGCTGTTTTGAAATGCCGTTTTAGGACTCATTCCAATTATCTGATTATGGTGAGTTGAAAAAGCATTTCTCAACCATTTTGCCTCCAGTAAATGCAATAAACAGAAGATTTGCATTGAGAAAAGTCACCACATGACCAAATAGTGTTATAGTAGCCATTACGAAGATAAAATGGCTTTTTGGCAAAACTGTGATGTTTCCCAATCGCCATATTGAAATATAAAAATTGAAATGTGGAAATACACCAAATTACAAATGTAATGCAAATGAACTGTAGATTAGAGACCAATTTGGCATTCTTTAAGATAACTTTATTAAATTCCATAAATTTTCAGGAAATTCATCATTATTTTATCGAATATATATAAATGCAATTTAACTAGAAATTAGAAGAAGAATAGTATCTTCCATTGATTCAACTACCTTTGTTATCTCGACAGATACGTATTTCGTCTACAATGCAGACTTCTTCAGTGTCTCGTACTAATAATCGACTGTATCTGTCGAAGATACAAAGGTAGTTGAATTAAATGGAAGATACTAATTCATCTTCATTTCAGTTACATTCCACTAAACAGCTCAAAACCCTTTAGGATTCAATTTTGTTTTTGTTGATGTAAACTCCCATAATCTCCGAAACGCCTATATTTACCATAAAATTAAATGCGCATATGATTTGGAGCATGATACGCCATAAAAAAGACTCAATTTGTTGTGGATATTTTGCTATCAAACAAAATTTTCCGCAACAATAGAACTTTTTCTTAGATATTATTTAATGTTGAATGAATCAGAAGAGCAGAGAATCGTACAAAGCAGAACAACAAAAACCAACGACAATATCACCGTGAAGTTTGACAGTTGTGGCCATTTGGCCCTATGCTGGTTTTGATGGCAGCCAATAGGTTTTATGAAGGTTCTCAAGTGGTATAATATAACATTTTTCACTAGAACATTTTCAAAATATGTATGGTGTTTTATTAATTTGGTTTCACAACTGTTTTTAGAGTGGGTCATTTTGTACACATTTCGGCTTGAAAGATGCATAGGGGTGGTGTTGGTGGACAAAACAGTTTGAATGTAGTTTTATCACCAACCCGGGAGGAATGCTGTACGGCTGGAATAAAACTTAATTTGTTACTTGGGTTGCCTCCAGTTATTTGTGATATATTTCATTAAGAAACTGGATTTGAATAGTCTGTTTAAATCAGGAATTATTATTGATTTACTTTTTGGACATGTGCTGGAATAGTTCCATCAGGACCAGACGATTTGAAATGGGAAATTCTTACTTAATTGAATCATGAATATTTCTGTTTAGTTTCAAAACATGGTTCTTTAAAACTATACGATGAAGTTTTTCGTTTCTTGGCAATTTCAGCAAAGTTCAATTCCAATCTAAGAATCAAATAAAAAAAAACTTATACACTCAGGCAGCCTAACATCCAATTTAACTTAATGAGTCATTCGGTCTAATGACTTTCAACCATTCTACCCATTTCGGAGAGCTTTGTATGCAATTAAAGCCCGATTCAAAGTAAATTGGGACGCATTCAAGTGATCATCACTCAAGAATTAAACAACATACACGGTTGATCAAAACGTATTTATTCAGCTTTCAAACACTATATACCAAGTTATGACATTTCACTGTTTCGAACGAACTGTCGCACTTTAGTTGTGATTGATGCCATCATGATCTGCACAGCCGCTGGTGGCACTGTACCACTGCGAGTTTAAACACAGTAAACGCATTTGTTGTGCAGAAGTTTCCGCTTGACAATTGCCCAATATTTCTCGATCGGTCTGAACTCAGGGCAATTCGGAGGATTAATCTCGTTGGTGACGAAATTAACATTGTTTGCAGCATACCATTCTAGTACCTCCTTGAAAGCCACAACTGCAAGTTCCTTGCCGAATCATTAGTTTCCGAACAAACTTATCATCAAAAACCAATTTATACCTGGGGGAAGGGACATCCCCCCATAACCAGTTGACAGGTAACATTTTCGTCCGGGGATTTGTTGGATAATCCATTTTGATATGTGTTTCGTTTTCCATTAAAATACAGCCATCAAATTTCGTCAAAACTCGTTCGTATAGTAATCGTGTTTGCATTTTGGGCACTGAATTTTGTTTCAGAGAGCGATTCGGATGTTTGCTGGCACAAAAAAGACTTATATCCTCCTCTTGAAAGGACGTTACGCACGGTGGAAAAGTTGGAATCGTACTTCTTTGCCAAATCACGTAACACTTTTCTCTTCAGCTCGTTGTCCCTAGTGTCACTTTTACGATAGATGCGCTGTGCTCCATCTACACTCAGAGTATCCTTGTAACGTTTGATTACAAGACTCACCGTTGACTTTGGGAATTTTAACACTAATGCTATTTATGAGGCCGACCCCAAAGGATTCCCTAGATGTTTGTGCACAATTTATTTTCTTTCCTCAAGTTACATGGTCCGTAATTTCGAGATGCATCAATCAATCGAGAAAAACTTTCCACCAATTTCTTCGTCAATGAAACATCAACAAATGACTGTCAAACGTTTTTTGTGCCAACCACCAGGGGCGCGGTGGTGTATTAAACCATGCGTCCAGATTTACTTTGAATCGAGCTTTAAGAATTATGATCTGAACTATACAATTTGGAAAAGGGATATTATTGGACCGAATGTCAAATAATATTCCGTTTTCAAATTGTACAATACAGATCACAATCCTTAATTGCATACAAAGCTCTCTGAAATGCTGATTACCACGCTGTTATAAACGTAATGTGATTTTTTAACTTAACGTCAATGGCTTCAATTCCGAGCAAACAAATAAACTGGTATTAAGCACAATTGAAACTACTACCAATAAACTTTACCAGACAACCGTCAAATAAGACTTTTACAATAAACAATTGCCTCTATTATGATGGAAATTACCCATCCCAAACAAAACGGTGAACCTCGACAAAAAAACGAACTGAGAAAAAGGCCCACCCTACGGTGAGGAGGCCAAAATTGGCACACGCTTTTGCCAGTGGCCATCAAATCCAATCGTGGTATCCTCATTAGCACAACTGTGGTAATTGCGCATCGTCACTCACTGATGGGTGTAACGTTAGCAAATGAGCCTTCTTTTTGCAGCAACCGGCCAATTCATCTTCGGCACGATGGAAGATTTGTCCAGGAGAGTGTGTCACGCCAATTAGTATGAAGCAAATGTTGGCCTGCGTGCCAAATAAATCTGCTATACAAACAATGCCCAACCAAATGCAAATGTGTTCCGAAGTTCACTGAACTTGTTTGCCAATCCAATCGACATGGTTTAGAGCTAATTTATCGATCCTATGCATTAACCATGCATCGAATGAATATGAAAAAGACAACGGCCTCCATTATGCAATCAAATGGTGGGAAAACGAAATTCCGACCGAAGAGGGAGAACAAAATTCCAAGCATCCATATGCGTTTGTGTTTGGGGTATTTTTCCATTTCCACCACCCACCAACATAAGTTGTTGTTGATACAAGTTAGATTTGCTGCCCCCGGATTGCGTTGTAGCGAAAGCAATTAATCCGGTTTTCAATGTTAAATTTTCAAAGCTAATAAGCTAATCGAATTGACGGATCATAGCGTGAAAGCCAACCACGGGGCAACCACCATCCGCAAATCTGGTTCGATGTGGAAATTCGTTACCGAATATTTCCACCGTCTCTCGATGGGATTCTGCGAACGAAATACGAACTTCAGATAGCAAATCCATAGCGCTCTGATTGGTGAAACGAATTATTAAAAATTACCTTTCGCACGATTTGACCGACATGGTCTTAAACACAACCCACCACCCACCACCCTGTGCACCTTACCATGTGCCATATGGATTGCATTGTAATAAGAGCGCTATTGCGCCCCTATCATTAAACAATCAAAATCGAAATCTAACGTTTCGGCGCTGGCTTCCGATGTTCCGATGTTTCCGGGTCGAAATTTCGATTCTACGCTAGAAACCGTTGCCATGACAAACTGAAACTGTTTACATGGCACGAGAACGGTTTCAGCTGGCTGTGTGTTTGTAAATACACGACTCATCTAACTTAAAGGTCATCCTCCGCTGGCACAGTAGCACATCGGCTGTTACGTAATAATCGTCAATTTCCAAGAACATCACGAACAACAACGTACCTCGAGCAGTAGGTACAGTTTTGCAAATGTCGAACGAAGCAGGAGACGAATTCATGTAAGCGGTAGGGTAGAGAAAATGAATCTTCATTTTCATCAACCTGAGCGAGAAGCATTGTTGAGTGCGCGGCGCTGCTCGTGTGCTCTAGAAACACGTTGACCGACCAACCGTTGATGAGGGACGACGGTGATGTGTCTTTGTAGGTCTGTAGAAGTATGTCTGCGTATGTCTGGGGGGGAAAATGAGGGACGACGGTGAAAATGATCAGGCTAATGGCTCAGAGTAATTGGTGACAAGACGTTGTGATGTCATCAGGAATCTTCGGAAGAAGGAGGAAAATTGGGTCAAAAATTCCATATTTTTGTAGACATTCATGCGAACATCGGTTGGCTCAAGATGCGCTGTCAGCGTTTTTCGTAGATCAACCTCTCTCAAACAATCGGCGGTAGTTTCGCCTCCCACCTTGGAACGTATGAGGGACTATATAAGTACCTATTCACCCGTTTGTTTGCGTACATATTTGGTGATGGTGCGAAACACACGCGCGATCTACGATGCATCCTACGTACCTAGCTGCTATGCGGCATTTCAACGTTTCATCATCAACATTGTTGTGCAGTATCTTGCTCATCAAGAAGTTATTCCCTTCAAAATGTACTAGGTATTAGATACCAACCACACGTTTGATTTCTGCAACTCAAAGCAATCTCTTTCGATTCATGCATCTTGATTGAGTGGATCGTGATGAGGCACGATGGTGAACATGTTTGCGATCGCTTGAATTGATATATTAGATGAAGGCATACCTTCGTCGGAACTACGCAAGAAGAAGCGTGCCGGGCAGATTGAGATGTTATGCTTCTAATAGCGCAGGCATTAACCTTTCACTTATTTTGTTTGTTGGAATTCTGAGTGAAACTAATTGTTCAGCACTCGTGATCGTGATCCTCAATTATGTAGATTTTCTTCTTAAATTGATACCTTTGAACCTACCAGAAAAGTGAAAATCATTTCCTGAAACGAAACGCTACACATACGTTTCATAGATTAAAATTCTTTTCGAACAATTATCTCCACCATACATTCGCGAAGTCACCTTCAGAATCTCTGTACTTAAATTGTACAAAATACGGAGCATACATCAGCTCCTCCGGCAAATTTGCATAATCATATCTCTGCTACAGCCGTCACTCACGTCGATCACTGACCACCAGTCGAGGAAGTAATTAGTCTTCGTCACAACGGGTTCAATCCCGTTCCCGTCGAGTGATTTATGTACACCCCGGCTAGCAAGTCACTCGCTATCTCACTCACTCGAACAAACGAACAAAACTCCATAATGTATATCTCACGACTTTGCCGACAGGTATGAACTCCTAGCGAGAACGAATCTCAGCAACCCATCACTTAACAGAGTTCTTCAAACGGGAAATAACCTCCCTAAAAAAACAACAACAACAACAAACAAATCTATTGAACTAATCGAATTACGATTCGAAACCCGATCGCCAGATTGACATCAATTGGGCAATATTGGTTGATTTCTGCCTGGAAGCACTCGATTACACAAATTGCAGCTCACAGAGATCTGTTTATCAATCTCCACCGAGCTGCAGACAAGGTTCGTCGCCTAACGAATGAAGTCTTCCGAAAAACGTGTCGGAAATTATCTGGAAATTACTTCCACTTAACGATTCCTTTCTACCGGAATAGTAAAAAAAAGCTCAACCACACGGCCCTCGAGCGTTTCCGTCGATCCTCGAGTCGCAGAGACCATCCAGGTCCAGTCCAATTTGATACGCTACATTGCTGCACTGCAGGCTTGTTCAGCGGTGCAAAATAATTGGCCACAATTTTGCATATTATCATTATCACCGGGGCAATGATCATTAGTATCAACCGACCGCATAATCATCATCATCATCATCATCATCATCATCATGGTGGTGGCTAACAGTGGCAAAAACCAGTGCGTGGAAAACGTACGGAACAGGGCGGAACCCTTCGGCGTGTGGCTATGATCCGCTTCCAAATTTCCATAATTTCCTCCATACTGATTGGCAGTGGCAATCACGGAATGGAATCGACAAATTTCCGCTGCCTAAGGTAGGTAAACGAAAAATGAAAAAAAAAACTGAGTAAATCATGATGTGGAAATGTCATGAAATGTCGAGTTTCAGTTGGACGGTTGCAGCTCCGGACTATCTCCTATCGAGATATGACGATGACTCGGCGGTAGTTTCTCTATTGGAAGGCCATAAATCACGCAGTGGCAAAGTGCCTGTGTTGGTGTGCTTCCGCGATGACGATGTAGATGGAAACGATGATTTATAGCTTGTAAAAGTTGCGGTGGGACAGTATGATACTAAGGGAACAGTAAGAATTTTTACAAGCGCGTAAAATCTCCCCTCGTTTCATTCCTAGCTCATTTGTATACAATCTTGCATGGCCCATACAACAATTGTATCAATCTTCCATACAAAAGGCTAGATTCAGGCGTTATCTGCCTTAAATTTACATGAAATGTCCAATTAATTTCTGCTAAATCTTGCATTGCCTTTATGTGCATTAGATAACGCAGAAATGCTTCTTTCAAACAGTGCATACACAATCCTGGGATAACTGTTGTAGAGACGATGAAAGCGCCAGAAGAGCTGCCTCAGGTATGAAAACCATCTTCATCCATCGTTCTCTTTGCATAACACCTGGCCAAGTCCTTTTGATAAGTAAGGGATTTGTTTATTTGTTTCACTTCTTTCATCTGACAAGCAGTCTTAATGAAGTTTTGATAGGGAAAAGCCTGAATGATTCGGCCGCATGCAGATACCGTATCATGGAGGCTAAAAAACCCACATAATTTCTGAATTATCAACTACAGCTAAAAACCTGAACAGAACACATAGTTTGAGCATAGATTAAAATTAAACATTTATAATGTCTTCTTATTTCTTCTCAACGCCTTTCCGAAAGCTTACGCTTGAATGTAGCAGCAGAAGCGTTGAAATCAAAAAAGCATGTACGATTGGTTGAAGCTAGCTGACATGAATCGTATTGGATCATGCTGACCACACATAGCATGACGGGACTCCAGATGCAGAAAATCTCGTTGTTGAAGGATTCGTTCTGGTACGTAGATGTTTAGCTGTGCGAGGATTTCCGACGAATCTGTATCTCCCAAAAGGACTTTAGCTACAAATACAGCTTGCGCGGAATTTCTACGTTTTTCCAAAGTCTTTATGCTCAGTAGCCTACATCGTTTTTCGTATGGTGGTAGATTCCCATGTATTCCCATGGCAGAGAACGGAGGGCGTATCTTATAAATTTTCGTTGAATTGTTTCGATCCTATCAATCCAACATGACTGGTACGGGCACCAAACCACGGCATTGGATTCTAAGATAGATCCCACCAGAGCACAGTAAAGAGACCGAACGCTGAGAGGGTCGCGGAATTCGTTTGCTATTTTTAAAATAAATCTAAGCTGTCGGTTAGCTCTGCAGATTGTGTCGTTGTAATGCAATCGGTAGGTCAGTGCTGGGTCAAGGATAACTCCTAAATCACGTACTTTCTGGACACGCTCAAAACGTTGATCAGTAATATTATAGTCATGTATTATCGGTCTTAATTTTCTGTGGAACGAAATGATGTGGCATTTATGGATACTCAAAGTAAGCATGTTGCTGGTACACCACTCAGAAAAACGATCAATTAACACTTGTCATTCGAGGCAGTCTTCGATACATTTCACCTCCATATGGATTTTGACATCATCAGCATAAAATAAACGGCATCCTGGGGGCAGTGTCTCCGATAGCTCATTGATGAATATGGAAAACAGCAGAGGCCCTAAGTTGCTTCCTTGTGGTACGCCTGATAGGTTGGTGAATGGTTCGGAAGATTCACGTTCAATATTTACCGTAAGCTTCCGGTCCGTGGGATACGATCTGAACCAGCAGGTCAAGTTCCTAGAAACACCGAGTCTTTCAAGACATTCAAGCAAGATCCTATGATCAACACGATCAAATGCAGCTTTCAGGTCGGTATATACAGCGTCAACTTGTGCACCGAGATCTAACGTCCTCAAGCAGAAAGAAGTAAACTGCACAAGGTCTCAAAAATCCTCGAACAGGCACACAATGAAGTTATTTCTCGATAATTCTGGACGTTTCGCTTATCGCCTTTTTTATGCACCGGGAACATAATGGATGGGAGGGACGTGTTAATTATATGCCTGCTTAAGAAGATGTTGAGAACTCATACTACCTTCATAGACATCTGTAGTTGAAAGTTGGGTAGGGATTGTGCGGGAGCCTTTCCTTGGCGAGAAAACATATGTTTTTTGACGAAGCTTAATGCACTCCTTTGTTGGCCGCGTTTCTGGGCAGGAAAACAGGCGTTTTCTAGTTGTATCCAGTCTCTTCTTGCGTGAGACCTTGTCTGTTGGTTGGGACATGCGCACTAAATCTTGTCCTAGCCTGTTATGGCAAACGGTTATGGAGCCATTACTCGCTTTCTGGAAAGAGAAGAAGGATACAAAGGATGACATAAACTACATTCTAGTTGTTCACAAATTGATATTTTCTAAACCTGTCTCAAACTTACGTAGTTTGCAAATTATTTGCAAAATATTGGACGCTTCTTTTTGTAACAACCGTCGTCGGGGGGTAATCCAGTAGGATCCGTGGGGACAGTATGGTAGATGTGGATGAGGGGATGTGAAAAACCTTATTTCATCCTGATAAGAGTTTTCTGCTTCTATGATTTTCAGGAATTGTAGCGTGTTTTGTTCGAGAATTTAAGTGTCGGTACTGGAGTGTCAAGTAGCATTCACGCTAACCATTAAACTACCGGCGTCGGCATTTTGTTATTGTTTCATATTTCAATTACTTTCAGTCGGAGACTGGTTAGTCACGCCAGAGAGACAACCTGGACCCTATATATTGAATCCATCAACACATGGGGCAAGATCAACGGCTTTACTTTCCGAAGGACAGTAGGAACAGGGGTAGTAGGACAGTAAAACATTACGGGGTATTAAAGTGTGCTCTGTCAAACTCCTCGGACGAAGTGGCAACTATATAAAAGTGATTTGGTGCCGCTTTTTTTCACCGCGGAAGTGCCAATCAATCACCAGCAGCTACTTTGTAAGTAGCCCCAACGAAGCGCCCCACATTGAAAATCATCAAGTCGGCAAACTGATCATTGAGACTAAAAGTAGTTATGCCAAATTTGAAATCTATTGTGTTGTATTATGAACTTGCTTTTGGAAGGAGATTCTCCCCATATTCGCGAGTTTCGCGTAAGTGTCTCTGCTTGATGATCACAAACAACGATAGACTCCTGATCAATTGTTTTTTACATAATCATCATAATCATCATTTACGTGTGCATATGCATTATTTACTTAACTATTTTTAATAATTTATGTTGTTCGCCAAGTTCCAATACACCTGCATACTAGTCCCATTCTGTTTGGATAACTAGGAATTATTAAAAGTAACACTTTAAACCTTTTTAAATAAAAAATCAAAAACTTTTTCTTACTACCACTAAACACGAGCAAACTCAACCTTCTTTGGGTGGTAACATTTTGGTACGAATAAGATGTTTCGGGTCATAATAACCCGAATTTCAATCTCACATTGAAGAAATTTTCACAATCAAGAAAATTCTGCTTCTGCTTATATTAGAAAAAAAATAGCGTTTTGAAAATCCATTCCGGGTTGTATTGACCCCGACATAGTAAATGCCACTAGAAAAAGCTTATTTTTTGATAGATAGGCATATTTTGTCTAACGTACAGACTTTTTCAGAGTCCAGTGCCATACTGCTGATGATACACGTTAAGTAGTCGTTTGAGTGATCAAGGTCATTCAAGAACTCCTTCAAGTTTAGGTTTGTAGACTATGCGATCATCTACCAACCATCCAACGGCTATTCCGAGATCTTCACAAGTATCAATGTCTTACTTTAGTCTATCTTTGTTTTCGAGGTTCAATCCAAAAGCTCCTTGGAATATACAACTAAGGTCTGTTTCCATAATAATGCGGACAATAATTCTGTCTGAAAATTATATATTACAATCTTCGTTAAGACCTGATACATTTTCTTGCATTGCAAATTTTTCAGATTAGATAAATTTCAGATAAAATGTTATTATGTGCAATTAATAACTCAACAACGTCTTAAGCTAACATGGTATTAATGTACGGTTACAGGCAGTGTAATCTATCTATTTAGCTTTTTGATTTTTCTGATAAAACGGTTGAATGTCGTATTCGTCTTTTGTGCAACAAATTGGTCCGCAGGCCAAGTGGTGACGCTGGTGGTTAGTCCACCGGTCAGTAGTCAATATATATAAGTCGAGTTATTAGTACGAGACACTGAAGAAGTCTGCACATTGTAGACGAAATACGCGTAACTGTCAAGATTAGCAACGGTAGTTGGAATTAAATGGAAAATGCTAATTTTTCTTCTAATTTCTAGTTAATATATACTAGTTGCTTATATACTGTCAAAATTTGACATCTCCATCAGTTTATTAACGGCAGCTATGCAGCTGCTTCATCCGGGTCGTCAACAGTCGGCCATAGTGACACACTTCAAGTTGATCGGATACGATCGCGGAAACATCTACAAGATGCTGGCATTTCTGGAGAAGGGAGAGTCAATCGAGCGGAAGCCTGGTTTTGGCCGTCCGACCCTTCTAAGCGACCGGAGGATTCAACAGAAGTTAAAACGGAAGACGGAATGCAAGGTCGCCACTTCTTTCCGTGCATTGGGCCGAGAGGTCAAGAAGTATTTGGCCAAAATAAATATCCACATGCAGAAGCGCCAGTCCAAGTCAGCCGTGTCGGAGAACCAAGCGGAATCCCAGAAACACCGGCTATAGATACTGATAAAAGAGATCTTCCCGGCGAAACGGAACGTGCGGAACCATGCCAATTTGAAGAAAAGAGTATATTAAAATAATTTTGTGGCAAAAATAACTTGATGATTTGATCGAAAAGGCGACCAAGGAACTGAAGAATATGCAAACAAGCTTCTTTTTTCACTTCGCTCAAAGTTTCGGCTAACTGCCAAAAGGCAATTTTGTTTGTTAAAATATCCGTTTTTTTTTTATCATCCGTTCTGTTCCGTTCTTTTTTACCATCCATACGAAAATAGTCGCTTCTTTTAAATGCGATCATTATCAGAGAATATGGTAATTTTACTATCACCTGATATTTTCAGACATTCTTTTCTTTTCATAGTGCGAGTATTGACGCTATAAACATAAGCCATGTAGATCTAGGACTTTAATTAATGCTTGAGTCCCACCCAATTGAAGAGAAATGGAGCATCACTTAAAGTTCTTAGACTAGATGCTCCCAACGACCATTTTGAAATAACCACCAAATAGATCATTATGTTTAACTATTTTTTTGAGACTATTCATTTGCCTTTTCATTTAACATCTACGGAAGGCTGTGAGTGATCGAAACAAAAGTGTCTTCGGGGAGATTATTGCGTAAAGAAACGTTCAAGTAACTTATTCCGTTCGATGATTACAATGTTTCAAGCGATTTATTCCTCATCGCGCTACATCTTCATTATGCCGTAAAGAAAGCAGTAAATCAACTTGTCCTGCTATTTAAATCTGAGAAAATTTTTTTAGTGCTACGAACTTAACCATGGCTGAACACGTTGCTTTAAAGCAGGATACAGATCCTTATAAAACGCCTGAAATATTTACGAACAACGTTTAAAATCCCCATCTAGAATGCCTTAAATCCTTGAATATTAGAAAATAATGATTTCTTATTTCATTACTGTCTAATAAACTGAGTGGCAATTTTGTTCACATAACTCATTTGAAACTCTTTTAAGATATATTGTATTTTTCGGCGATTTTTTTTCGTACACTTTACAAATAAGCTTAATTTGGCAAATGTATAATTTATGTAATTTATTATATAAAAATTAAAACGATTATGTATCTATGGTTTTAAGTAAATTAAAACGAGCTTTCATATGCATCACCCTTATTCTGTGCAAGCTTACAAAAACAAATATTGTTTACATCAGCTTTAATTTACAATAGAATGACAGGACATTCTGCGAGCTTGGTAAAAATCATCTATTTTTTAACGAGTACAATGCCAACAAAAATTAAAGACTATTCATTTTTTTTTAACTGGATACTGGTTTGTTATTGGATTGAAGTACAAACTTTATGAATTTTATATCAGTGTGTAACTAAAATGTTCTTTTTGGCAACACTCCTGATAACTGTCAAAATAGATGCAAATTACAAAAATCAACTTGTCAACACGTAGATTAATTCGGCAAAAATGATGTTTCATGAGCCTTACGCTTCAAGAATAAGTGAAAAAAGCGAAGTCTGCTGTTTTCAAAATCATGAAAAAATATTGTGAAACTTGTGCAACGGACCGAAAAAAAAAGAGCTGACGCGTGCATCTTTTAGAGTAACAAAATCGTGTTTTTTTTATTCGCAAATTTACAAAAAAAAAATTAGCATTAATATATGGGAACATTGAAACATATCAAGGAGCCTAACAACATCAAAACTTGTAAGAAGCAAACAGCACCCAAAAAAACGAATGCTGAGAAAGCATTATTGAACAGAACTGAAAAGGCACTGAGCTTGTTGCTGCCGCAGAAGTAAAGCTGGCCGCACTGATCACCGCCGACCATAACGGATCATTGCTATAAGGCAGCATAACTGTCGGATGAGAATGTGCATGTATTGTCTTTATTGTAATTTGCTAATCCAATTGAATTTGTAATCCCTAATGATGGGCATTTAATTTGTTGTGCTAATTATAACAATGATTCCCGATATTACAAAAAGTAATTGGCAGGTAAATTATAAGGAACTAAAGGGTGTATTCGATAAAAATGGCACACACATATATACTCATCAAAATTAAACTGATTATCGGATTTTCTTGAAATTTTCAGGGAATGAAGAACTACTAATGAGTTTTGATTTACAATATTTGTTTTATTCAATTTCGTCTCCCATCCCGAATGCCCGCACCTTCCTTTTCACTCCACCCATCAAATTTTGTACAACCGATTTTCCCAGTGTTTTTGTTGTTTTTACCCAAATTTTCTTCAATTCTAGCTCTGTTTTTATAGTTTTGGGATGTTTGCGAAGTTCCGTTTTCATAATTGCCCAGAATTTTTCAATTGGACGAAGTTCCGGTGAATTTGGTGGGTTCATATCCTTTGGCACAAAATTGACTCCGTTGACTCGGTACCACTCCAATACGTTTCGAGCGTAGTGGCAGGATGCTAGATCAGGCCAAACAAGAGTTGATCCTTTGTGCTTCTTAATGAATGGCAAGAGATGCTTCTAAGGCACTCTTCCGGTAAATCGCAACCGTTTATTGTTCCGGAAGTGATGAAGGGAGCACTTATTTCACCACATCCGCAAATCGCCTGCCAGATTAGAAACTTCTTTGCAAATTTCGATAGTTTCTTCTTTCGAACATCCTCCGGAACATCGAACTTCGACTTGGCAACGAAATATTCTTGCCCAGGAAGTTGACGGAAGTCGGCCTTGACGTATGTTTCGTCATCCATCACGATGCAACCGGATTTGGTGAGCAGCTTCGTGTAAAGTTTCCGGGCGCGGGTTTTCGCAGTGATGTTTTGTTTTTCATTCCGGTTTGGGGCTTTTTGCACTTTGTAGACATGTAACCCAGCACGCTTCATGGTTTTCTGCACAAACCGACTGACACCTTAGACTTTTTAGCGACATCTCGAATTGACATGTTTGACGGTTCTTGAATTGTTGTACGACTTTCCTGGCCATTTTACTGTCCATTGGACCACTTTTACGACCACTCCCTTCCTTCCTTTGGACACTCCGACGCTCCTTGAAGGTTCTTATTACACGAGACACAGTTGTATTTGCAATTCCAAGCCTTTTAGCAATCCACCGGTGGGACGCCCCTGGATTTTGATTGTGAGTGCACAAAATTTTCTCACGGACAATTTCTTGTTTCGACGACATGACTGGAACTACTGAATGTATAACTATGAAACTTGGCAGATGTAAATAATACACTATGGATAAGATCTACTCAAATTTCTAGGTTTTTTACTCATACGATTCAAAAGTTACAGAAGATTTTCTGTGTGCCATTTTTATCGAATACACCCTTTATTATCGATAAAGTGTCGCTAAATCTGATTTTTGCTTTGGAGCAGGACAAGGCCGCTGAAAGTTTCTGGAACATTCGGAGTTTGACGGGATTGACTTTTTACTCGAGAAAACTGAAATGTATGACCGGTATGATAAGTGTTGCTACTAACTCTAACAACTTGTTTCAATTTTAGTTTTGAAGCACTTTCAATTACAAATAAAGCTATTAATTATCAAACTCAAATCGATTTCGACAGAGCTTGTGCAACCTCCTCCTGAAAGAACCAAACAAATGCATTGAACACCAGTACACTTCCAGGAATTCAATTTAATAATGTATGCAGAGCAGGGATGTACCCAATGACGTATAGTACATTAGATCCAAAAAAATTGGAAGGTGTTGGTATGGCAGGCGAATTATTCTTGTGGTTTGAAAAGTTCTTCGCATTTAAAAACGCGTACAATCAACGGTGAGGATTACAGGTAGGTGTGCATTAAAATAAACGACATCTACGTATCTATCAAGAGCCTGTTCTCCAATTGTTTTGGCCGGATCTAGCATCTGACCTCGATGCTGCTGCTACTTCTCAAAAGTGAAAATAAAAAAAGTTTCTTTGAAAAATGGCCATTGAAATATTAAACAGTGTATCAAGAAGGATGGAAGCTAAACCAGTTCCGTTGACAATTTTGAGAAATTGTGCTCTACGACTATACTAAAAGTTACGATGAAAGTTGTTCAAATTCTCATTGGAGGCATGAGGAGTAAGGTTCAACTATTCTCCGGGAATAAATAATTAATCTTAAAATCTACTTGATGTTAAGCAAAAGTAAAACAATCTACAATCATATAAACGAAACTAATGATTTTTTCCACAATAAGCCATTTTTGTTGTAAAATAAGTGTCCTCTTTCTGAATCAAACAGTCCTTATACGGGACATAATATGAACATGATTTTTCATTAACCAACTTTTTTTCTATTCGACGATGATATCAATAAAGAAAACGATCGCAAGTATCCCGTTTCCTTGAACATATGATTCGAAACAGCGTCAAAATCTCACATTTAACGATTCAATCTTTCAGAATAGTTTTACAGCAGCCAAAAACCAATCTCAATTTGCTTGTTTACCTCTAACCGGTTTTACTGCCCTGAAGTCGATATAACCAGTCAGCTGCTTATTTTGCTTTAAAAATCAAAGCCAGCTTTCATGGGATGATCACAATATGCTAATCAAGCAGTGAGTGCCGCTTTCGATAGCTCACCTGATGATTTCAATCCACCAGGCAATATACAACACTCCAGCAATTCTTTCAGAACTTTTTATGACAAGAAAGAACAGCCTTAGCTCGGGATGCAATCCAGCTGTTCATTAACTTTACACGTTCTATATGTCGCCCAGCGCCATAAAACACAATATTTATTGCTCCCGTCCACGCAACCAATAAAAATCTAACACAAACGGTACATTCATCACATTCAGCCCATTACCATAATCATTAGACTGTTCGTCATAGATATTTAAAAAAAAATCTCGCTATTGGTCGCGCAATGCAAATCTTCCAAGACAAATGCTCTTTTTGTGCAATGGGAAAAAAAATCACTGCACTGCTTACAACTGCCACCGGTAACTGCTAGAGTAGACTTCTAGTTACCATGTCTCGGTAATTGATTTCTCTGAATCGCTTGGCTTCCTTTCATCTTATTTTTCCCCCCAGCAGACTGTAATTAATCTGAAAGTAAGCTGAACAACTGCCACAGTAAATTAAGCCAATCCAATTAGGTTCTTCGGTCCCCAAAGCGAAATTGCGAAATCCACCTGCTGGAAAGACACGAGAGAGAGAGAGCGAACCATAAACCATCTTTCTACAATTTTCACCAAAACCATCTGACTAATTAACCGTTTTCCTCATTTTCCCCCACTAAGGCATACAAAATCCGCCAGGCCAATTCGGTAAAGATTGCCCGGATCGTGGCCGTCACCGTGATCCTGTCATCCTTCATCCTCGGGTCGTTCATGCTCGCCTCGACCTACCTGCAGGCGAAGCAGTCCTGCGACCAGATGCAGACCCTGGATGCCGTCCTCAACAAGGAGCTGATGCTGGAGGCGATGCAACAGGTAAGTCACTCGTTGTTCGCTTGTTCATGGGTCGGGTGGGTGTCGACATTAAAAGGGAGAAATTCAACGAAGCGTGAAAGTGCGGCACAGGTTAGGATCTATAAGCTGATGGGTGTAAAATGAAACACGTTTTACGACACCAACCTCCATAGCCGGTCGAGCTCACAGAGACAGAGCCCAACGAAATTTACTGAACTGGAAAAGTGGTTCACCACAAACGGCTCACCCGGTGGAACAAAGCAATCCATCTTAACCTCTGCTATTTAGGAGAAATCCACCAGTGGAAAGATAGGATTAAGCGGTGTGTTTTTTTTTGCGGTGCAAGATGACTTCATGCACACCGCTTGGTGGTGTGTCCTAGTTTCATCTCCGAAAAATCCCCAGCTACTAGCAAACAAGTCGCAAACAAACAAACAAAACGCGAACTGAGCTTCCAATTCAGCGGATCTTGAAAAGTGATTCGACAAATATTGATGCGAACCGCAGGGCAGCGTAATCCGAAGTGAATCATAGGCGGCCGGGGCGAAAGTTGCACGCGATGATGATAATTAAATTTGAGTATTCCCGAAGATGTCGTTTCTCCACTTCGGTGATCGGTTGAAGGTTGAAACATTTAAAGTCTTTCTGAGAGGAACTGGTTCGGTAGGAGCGAGTTGTTCTGTTTGAATTAATTAACGTTGACTGTGGTCTTTGGCAGTGAATTAAAGCAAAACGCAGGTTTTATTATGTAAACACCCGATTGACCTTGGTGGCAGCAGTCGATAATTGTTTATCACTGAGTAACGGAAAGTTTTGATGGTTGTAATTATGGTTTATTGTTTTGAGCATTTCAAACTAGCAACGATTTCATCGCCGTTCTTTTCAAAAGTCGTAAGAATTAGGCAACAGCATAATCAAAACCCCCAAAGACCTACTTCGATTTTGATTTTCATAGATGACAACTCAGGCCCATGGCAAGGACCACTTTTTCACGTAGACAACATCTCAGCAAGCTCAGCTGTCAAAATTATGTCAACATTGTAAGTTTTGTCTGTTGTTGCTCGTTTTCGTTGTCGAAATCACTTGAAATGCTTTGACCAATGTTATTTTTCAGAATTTTCGCCAGTATTTCCGTTCTCTTTCAGCTCTTCCAAATATTTTCGGTGTTTCACATCAAAACAAACAACCAAAACAAAATATAAGACTTCTATTTGACAGCTGACAGCGGGCCCAAATCAATTTGAGCCCAGGATATCCTGTCTACTGTCAATCACTGCAATTGATATACGCCTGCGACAACTCTTTCATCGGTATCGGTGCATGCTACTGACGTTTGTCGGGTGTCAGTATAGCCGAAAAAATGGAGGGAACGGTATGCTCCATGGCAGTGTTGCCAGAAATTCAACATCTGCCCTCTAGAACCGATGATACTGGTTGAACCTCTGGGGCGGTCTACTCGGTTTCGGAGAACGTCTTGGTAGCTATATCTCGAGCTGCACGATTGGTGGGCCTGCAGCAGTCGATTTGAAGCTGTAAGATGTGGTACTCGATGACGAGGACAATGGTGATGTGCTCGGGATAATTACTGAACTAAGAGGTAGTGATAACGTTGGTGATCGCAGAATGTCGCTTTCGGATTACAAATTCCGAGCAGTGGAAGTTGATTCTAGCTCAGATAATTCCCCAACCTTCACGGAGTTCGTCCTCAGTCATCAAGCTCATGGCACCCACAGATGTGTCAGAAGTTTAGTCGTTTCTCCGATTTCTACGGGAAATTCGTATCGAGCATGCGAAAACTGCGGTTTCCACTGGATGATATGCTAACAGGAGCTAAATTCGTCTGGATTGCGGACTTTACTTGCACTTGACTTACTAGAACCTCCAGAAAGACATCGTCGTTTGGTCGATGCATCATCAGTCGGTATGTTTTTTTTTTTTTTTTTTTTTTGTAACGGGACCGAAAATTTGTAACACTACTGCTGAAAAACTCAAGGTACGGAGCCGACTCGAATGAACTAAAACGTCAACAGCAGATGTACAATTCAAAGAGACGTTAATAAAATAAATAAATCAAGGTACGTAGTTGAGGGTGCCAAACCCTCAGCCCACAAAAAAAACCCTGCCGACCCTCTAACCTTCCGAATATCCACCAAGGACTACCTTTCGATATTATTTCTAGGAGGGGCTGTTGTTCTTTCCGCACCAGTTGTGTCTAACTACGTAGTTACTACTTCAGTAGTTGATTAGTCCCTCCTGACCTGACGCTGGTTATCGCGCCATCTGTTTTGGAGCTCTAGGACGATCTGAGAGGCCGCTGTTCTTACAGCATTCCAGATGTTCCGGTTTTGTCACATCATCTTGACAAGATTATCCGGAGTTAAATCCCAACAGAGCACAGCCATCATGCAGTTTCTCAAGCCGTCGAAGCGAGGACATGCGAAAAACACATGTTCTGCGGATTCCTCTGCGTCTACACAGGACTCAGCGTGCCCGTACTTTTGCAGGTCTGCCTAAAGCAGACATGGACTGACAGGATCTACGTTAAATAGAAATTAACGTCATCGTATCGCCGACCGACCCATCCGGATAGCTTCGGAATCAGTCGACGGGTCCACCGACCCTACGAGAAGCTGTTCCGTTCAGGCTCCAGTTTCCTTGAGCTCATCCATCCCTCTGCTAGGTCAATGAAATGTGTGGCTATCGACTCGATTTTCCACAGTCCACAGTCCACATGGGTCCACATGTCGTTCACGAAACCGACAATCTTCGGGATTTCTGTTTGAAATTTCGTCGTACATTGTGTTCCAAAGGTGCGGGCCCATGATAGAACCTTGCAGAACTTCTGATGTGATTTGGACACATTCCTGACCCGCTTTTGTGTTGTAAACCAGTATCCGATTCTGGGAGTAGTTTCCCAGAATACTGTACCCGAGCAGAACCGAATAACTGGATAACTGGCCTTGGTATTTATGAGCTCAGATTAAGAGGTAAAATACCTGAGGATAATACCATAAAATTGATCCCACAATGTTATGCGAATACCAAATTGAGGTAAGACAATACAAAAATAATACCTCTCAGGTATTCACACGTATCCAAAATCACAAGTTTTGTTATTCGGGAGGTATTTTGCTTGAATTGTTAAGTATTTTGCTTAGGTATTTTACCTCTTAATCTGAGCTCTTAAATACCAAGGCCAGTAATCGAGTTATTCGGTCCTCCTTGGGTAGCAAAACCCAAGTAATACGAAATGTTTGAATGTACTACTACTATACTACTAGAGGATTGAAATAGCGCAGAAGGCGAATCCTATGGAACAAAATTTAAGTTTGATAATGGTCATGAAGTTCTATTTGAATTGCATAAACGTACATCTACATGACTGAACTAGTCAAATTGAACTTTTATAAATCTTTATTATCCACATGACTCATGGAAAATAAAACTTCCATATTTGAGTTTTTGAGCTACTTGGGTAGCCTTTCAACTGGCGCTATTGAACGCGTTTCTCACGTCAAGTGTGATCACTGCACAGTAGCGGACTCCCCGCTTCGAATGCTGGAGTGTCGTCTTAGCTGTCTTAGTGGCAGAGAGGATGGCATCCACCGTTGACATACCCTTCGGAAAGCCAAACTGGTTATTGACAGGCTACCTGTACTCTCCACCTTACCCGTCGTATCCAATAGGTATATCGGTCTATATGTCGATGGTTTCCCTGCCATTGGCAGTAATACGAGAGTCTGTCGCTTCCAGGCTTCCTTTGATTTACTACCCTGAACAATTCGGGGGCCGTCTTGATGGTCAGGTCGGGATACTGTCTTGTCCAGACGCCTAGTTCACTTTACTATCCCAATGACTCAACCTTTCGTAGCTATCGTCCTTCCATCGCCATGACAGCGTTATGGTCAGGACACTGGAACGCTGGCCATGGGACCAAGTTACAGCAGTGGAAGGCCAGGGACTCGGTTCATGGCGCGGAAAGATTTCCCAATGAGCACATGCAGTAACTCAGATGATTGCTCGGTAGAAGCCGCCGCTCCTCTGGTTTTGGTCATTACGACCCTAGACGGTCACCTCTATTGGCTTTCAAACAAAAGTCCTTGAAGCAAGCTCGTTTGCTGACCTTTACCTTCCACTTTAACGCAGCCTTTGCGGCGGCCAGTGCCAGATTGGTTGTGAGAGCGACCATAAGTTACCGTCTTCCCAACGGTACACCCGACTGAATACGTTGCAAGGAGTCAGCTTGGCAAGCATGTTTCGGGGTAATGGCAACGGATATTGATGTAGCTCAAGCCTGCCGTGTAATCGCCGGAAATCCTAAAATCACCGCTTGTATTCTAAAAATGCCCAGTCCAAGTTGTCGATCGGAGAAATAATCTTCAAGTGCTCGGGATGGATTCTTCTTCGACGGCTTGATACATGACGTAGGTCACAAGGTGTTGTCCTGGCTTGAAATCGAACTTCGCCGTTACTTTGGCGCATCGACCCAGGCTGGTGCCGAACACTTTTGGATAGGCGGCCTTAAGCCGTTCGCCTATAGAATGAGAGGAACTGTTCTCCTGGCGGAAGAATCGGAATGGCATCGAGCTTGAATTTCTCCACAAAATTCAACCTCAGGACGTGCATATCCTGCGCATCGGCGTAGATGGTACCACTCCATTTGCGTTACGTCGTAGTGGAGCAATCCAACTCCGATGGTAGTTTAAGAAGATTGCTCGATGCTGTCTTGGCATTCATTGGTGGTGGTTTGGTAAGTGACTCTCCGAGCTGCTTCTAGATCGCCCTGATATCCGACGTCAACTCAAACTGTAATCGAAGCACGATAGCATTCAGGAAAACCGGAACAAATTTTTTTCTTCCTCGTACACTGAAGCTTTTCCACGTTGAATTTCGGACACTGAGATAATGTCAGCAAAAAAACTGCAGACATAATTCAACAAATTCGATTGTCTATTTTAGTATACCTAAGTTGAATATACAGTAAAAACATGGTTGAGATGTTAATCTTTCAGATTCCGTACAGTATCCTCCAATATGCTAACAGCGGCAGATCTCCACCTTCTCTTGAAATCGTCAATCCTATTTGCTTGCTTCTTAGTTTAAAGAAGTTTCCACTCAATCAGAGCCCAGTATTTTTCTATCGGGTAATGTTTGGATAGTTAGGCGAATCCGCTATTTTTGGAACGTATTTGACCTTTCTTAACTCCAGTACGGAGACCGAATCAGGCCAGAACATAACTGATTCTCCTTCTGTCTGGGTAACGATACTGTAGTTTGTGGTTGTGGTTTGTTTTTCGTGGTAGTTTTAGTTTCTTGGTAAGATTGCGCAACGATTTAATTGCTGGTCGTGAAAAAATGCGTTTGGGCACTGCCAGTTGTTGCGACGCCATTTTACCAAATGCAACAAGAATGTAAACATGTTCTACCTCAAATGATGTGTAGAGTTTCACTGACCCGATCCTGACATCTCTTGATCGTCCTTCATCGACATCAGCAGCTTTAGCCTCTTTCACGCGGTGGCAGCGTTTTTATGCGAAAGGATGTTTATTCCGCACTTCCACTCACCGCAAATGCACTATAAACACTCCCGAGTCGGCACTGTTTCGACACGTTGTTTCGCGGTAATCGTGATATGATATCACATTTAAATAACATTAAATGCGTACGTAAACAATACAAAAACTACTTATATTAAAATCCAGTGGCTATCGAGTAAAAGGTAAACATAACAAAAATCATAGATGAAAACATATTTATTGGTATCGGTAGTGCTGTTGACATCTGACAGGTGCCAGCTGTCACCGTTGTGCCCACCAGAAAAATGATGGGATGTTTGCTCCAAGACAGGGTTCCCAGAACTTCAGTTTCGTTGTCGCAATAACAAACAACAGTATTGAGACCCAGTTTCTATTATTTTTGAAAATGTCATCAATTGGACCCAAGAACAGAGTTGCAAGACCTCTGGGTTTGTTCCCTTGCTGAGTAAAGGGTGTTCTGATCAAAATTTGGTCAAACAGCAATGTGTGTGAGTCGATCAAAGTTTTTATTAATAAGTTAAATTCATTTTCTTTTTCAAGTTCAGTTAATACTGAAAACAGGAGAAATATTCAGCTAAACTTCCTATTTACCGAATGCTAATTGCCGTGTCTTTCGTTTAACACCTGCCATAAGATTTTATACAGTCTCCTTGTCCACTTTATTCGCCACAGAACGCCAGTTTGCCTTGAACTGTTTCTCGCTCACAACAGCTATTTGAGTCTTCTTAAGGTTCCGCTTGACGAGGGCCCAATATTGTTCAATTGGGCGGAGTTCTGGCGTGTTGGGAGGGTTTTTGTCCTAGGGCACCACTTGAACGTTGTTGACAAATCGTTGATGCCAGATCCGGCCAAAAGAGAACAGAACAATTGGGTCGCTCCAGGAAATGCAGTATACGTTTTTGTAAACGTTGCTCTTCAGCCACAGGTACAGATGACAGATTTTCTTCGCGAACTTTGACAGTTTAATGTGCTTGAAAATATTTGCCACCTTTCCCCGTCTGGTTTCCGTATAAAATTAATGTCCAGGAAGCTGTTTAATGTCTACCTTGACGTAAGTTTCATCGTCCTGTACCACGCAACTTCGTCCAGCATCGTCGTGTACAACTTTTGCAATCGTGCTTTGGCCGACGTGTTTTGTTTATCGTCGGGATTTGAAGTCACCACTTTCTTGTAAGTCGACAGTTCAGCTCGTTTTAAGCTCTATCCACGGTTGAAGGTTTCTCGACATCTCGGACGGAGAGGTTGGGGTTCCGCTCGAAATAGCGGGCAACTCTTTTTGTCATCGCTGTGGCCTCCGGCTTTCGATTTCCCCCCGATCCAGATTTCCTGGCTGTCGACAAACGTTCACCGAACACTTTTAATACGTGGTTAACAGTTGATTTTGCCATATTCAAAAATTTTGCTAACTTGGAGTGACAGTACTATGGATTTTCGCCATGCGCGTGCAACATTTTGATGCATTGCTTCTCTTCTTTCGACGACATTTTGATAACTAAAGTGCTGATCTCAAAATCAAAATAGAGGCATGATGCTACACGCACACATATTCAAAATGAGAGGTGTGCAACATTTTTCAATACACGATGAAAGAAAATGCGTCAAGTTTAAGTTGACAAAATTTTGATCGGAACACCCTTTATTACGGATTTATTCACATACGCTATGTTTAACACACATGAACTGATCATTATGGAAATTAAGGCTCAATTTCTGCATGTATAGCAAAAATGCAAACGATTTATCCAAAACACTTTAATCTTCTTACAAGTTCAAACTATCGGGATTCTCACCCGTCGGCAATGCAATCTAACTAGAGGAACAATTAAAACTCCAACAAGCTTCGGAGATGATAGCCCACTCGAACAAAACAAAAAACTACATCATATAATTATATAATTTCTCTATTCGGCTCTGCGTTCCCCGCCGGTCTGATCTTGATTTGATAATGACTGCATTGCCTCCCACCACCGCCGCCACTCAACATTCATTCTATCGGATTTATTGTTTTCCGAGCACATCAACAAATCCTCATTTTTAATTACCCCCGTAGAGCAGCGGAGTGATGCAAAATAATGACGAGCCGAAGTGTGAAATGAATATCGAATCCGATCTATCAGGTCGCCGGCAGCTATTGTTCTCTCGATTCATCGGCCGAATTCCCAAGATGTCGGAACGATCGAATTATCATTCAATAGCGGGGGAGAAGAAGATGGTACCGGCTCGGGATCTAACCGACCGGCCACGTGAATCTGATACACGCCTGCCTGTCTGAGATCAACCGGAAGATTGCTGTGTACAACCCTGCGCTACATTTCGCAATCAATTTTTCAATTTGTCAAAATTGGACGAAACCGAATCCACGGACAGTTACGAGAAACTTCTGATGCTAATTTGGACTACGGGTTTTAAGGCCGAAGACCAGTAATTCTAGCTTCCTTTCACGCTCGATTTAATCGGAGGATAAACACATCACCGCGCGCTGGAGACGGTCGTGAGATTATGCAGAACGACACGAGTCGCAAATCGGTATGATGCAGCATCTTTTTCTCATTCACCAAATAGGTAGATGCTGCAGGAACTTCTGTATGATGGAAATCATCATTACAGCCATGTATGGTAAAGTGGATGCAATAGTTAATTGCTAAACGAAGATGTTGTGGTCAGCTCGGCGCTCGAAGTTTGAAATCTTGTGTCTGTTGAGGGAACTTTGCGAAAGAATAGTTACTTATGCGCGCGATCAAGATAGCGAGAACTTGTTTTTGCCGATCGGGTGATGTGTTTTGATAGGGGACAAGTTTTGTTTGGTGGCTTTGAAGGAATAACACCTGCAATTTTATGTGTTTAGGGAAAAGTACACGAAGGTTAGAAACTTCGGTTCTAGCGAAAGATTCTTTTGCGCGATGGAATTATTACGACTAGGGTTCAACCTTAATGACGCATAAAAAGGAAAATGAACTTCCTAAACAACCGTTTCGAATCATTTTCAATCATTTCGAATTCGAGATCATTTTCACGTATTCTATTATTTTGGTTCTTGCTATCGAGTCACGATGAATAGTTTTCCTGTCAAACATGACTTGTCTGTGGATCATTTTCGTTTTTCATCAGTTCATTTGATTTTGAGCACATACTTGCGTTAATTGACGAAATGAACTACTCGAAACATGCGTCCTTTGATTATTGGTTTGTTTTCACTTCAATTGGGCACTGTATCCAACTCAATCGACTATAGTCATGCGTCACGTCGTTACGTATATCCTAGTTTCTACTATAAGTTTGTATCGAAGAAAAATTTACTCTGCAGGACCATCCAAAACTCAATATCTTTTTTCTTTAAACTTGGTCCGTTTTTCTGAGTGGTATTGTGTTTTCCTTCGAGTATTGTGTTAACCTTTCTCGGGAATAAATAATAACTGGCACATATGACAACACGGTCAATATTGACCCGGATTTCAACCCCTTCTAGAATTATAAAGTTTCAACCTAGACACAATGCTGTACCCCATTTGAAAGGTTATGGTCTCAGAAATGCATTTATGGTGTAAAAGCCTGGTTTCAGTAACATTGGCCAAGCACAGGGTGGCCACACAATCTTAATATAAAAATTCCCGCATTTTTCCCGCATTTTTGCCTTATTTTCCCGACTGTTAAGATGATTTAATAAAAATTACTCGTAGCTAAACCCCTAACAAATGTTGTCAAATATGGTAGCTCCTTCTTGTTTCTAGCCAAAATTTGTCCAAACCATTTGTTTTCTCTGGAATCCGGTAAACAACGTCAGACGGCATTGAGCACAGCTGCCCAAATTCTTCTTTCACCGTGTGTTAACACTTTTACAAACGCAATTCGCCAAACTTCAAACACATTCGCCACCAGATGAAAGATAAGTTCATTTCTGGCCTCACCTGTTACAGCCGTGTAGCCAGATTTCCTAAGCGCATCTTCAACGGTAGTTCAAATCCTGGTTTGGATTTATTTGTTTAGATCAAACATCGCTGCATTACTGGTGTTTGTAAATTTTGTTTTATACCGGATCTATATTACATCACTTCAGAACTTATATAAGCTTCTAAGTTCCTTACAGAACGCCCTCTTTAAAAATTTAATTTATAGAACTTCGGAATATATATATGAAGATTGGGTGGAAATATCTATATTGAACATGCCAGAAGTTGATTAAACTTCTCGGCAGTTGCATAAAATAATTGGAAGTTTCCAGATAATCATGAAGTTTGCTCGCTGTCTTTCGAGAAGAGAAATGGTGGAACTTTATAGAAGTTCATTGAATTGCCGAAAAAATATTAACGTTTCTGGAAACTTGTATGAACTTCCAAAAAGTTTGCTGATCATCTATGGAATAGGAACAACTTTCTGTAAATGGCGGGAACTTAGAAAAACAGATTTCGCTTCCCGGAAGTTGTTTTAACTTTCAGCAGGTACATATTCTGTGATAAAGAGCAGAATATCACACAAATTTAAATAACTTACGAGAAATTGAAAAATACCCTGCACTTTTGGGATGCTTTCGGAACGATTGAAAAGTTTCTTGATCACCTGGAAAGATCCCTGAAGTTCTAGGAACCTCCCAAACTTATGGAAAAATCCTTTGAATATTGCCTAAACTTTTCGAATGCTCAAAACTTCAGTTTCCTGTTTATCTGGGACGTTTTCTGAAATTCTTGGAAGATCGTAGGACTACTGAGAAATTTCCTGAAGTGCTGAATCCCCTGAGCATCTGGGAGTTTTTTCACGCTTTTGGAAAGTTCCTGAACTTCTGGAAAATTCTCTGATTTCGGGGACGTTCTATGAACGTCTGAGATGTTTGCTGACCTTTTGGAAAGTTTCCTGATCTTTAGGGGAGTTCCATGATCTTTGTGAGCATTTCCTGAAGTTCTGAGAAGTTTTTTGAATTCATGAGAAACTCTGAACTTCAAGAAATTTCTTGAACTCTTACATGTTTGCTGAACTTCTAAGAAGTTCTTTATATGTATAGTAAGTTCCATGAAATTATAAGAAGCTCACTAAACCTCTAGGAAGATCCGCAAACAGTTGAAAAGCTTCATGAATTTCTTGACTGTTCTCTATTGGAAGTTCTCTAATTTTCTGCAAAGTTCCTTGAATTTTTGGGAAGTTCCCTGAACATCTTGAGTAGTTCTTTGAACTTTTGAAAAATACCCAAAATAATCTGATAAGTTTTCTAAACTTCTAGAAGCTCCCTGAATTTCTGGATAGTTACCTGAACTTCTGTGAAGAACCTTTACTTTTGGAAACTTCCTGAACTCGTGGTAAGCTTCTTGAATCTGTGGACAGTTCCCTGAGTTTCTGAATTTCAGGAAAGTTGACAATCTGAATTTATAGTGGGTGCTTAACAAGCACAATAGCCCCTCCCCGAAGTAATACCGAAAGGTGGTTCCGGGGAGGGTCCACGGCTAAGGCACGGGTGGGTTCTTAGTGGGTCGAGGAGTTCGCACCCTCATCCCCACACCCTGAGTTCTTCAGATGTCTGATTGCAGATTTTCCCTCCCGTCTAAAAAAACCCAGGCACAAACATTGCAAAATTGCCTTTCTGCTCAACCTTGAACTTGAATGACGGCGCACTTAAAAACGAGAGATACTCTCCGAGCTGAAGAAGAACGTTTAGATTAAGAACTTCAAGACACTCATCCAGTTAATCCTGGAAGAGGTGGCTACACGTCAGGGGTTTTTTTACCAGGAGACGGTTATCGAATAATGAGGTCTGGAGAAAAGACAACCGCAGAGGAGAGAAAAAGTGTCCTGATGAATCAATTTTGGGTTGTGCTAATGACGATCTGATGGTAGAATGCGTAAGACGACACCGACAGTGAATAAACTACTGGAAACAGGAAATATTGTTGGGAGGCCAGGTTGCAAAGGTTTCAGTCACAATAAACCAAGCTTGATGAAGGATAATTGTTCCTTTATCATCGTATGTTCTCTACACAAAAAAGCGAGAAAACTGGGTCTGTTAATAAACTACCTGAACTACACAATTAAGTTCACATCTCTGCGAGGCATATAGAGAGAGCATGCCCGAAAGTTGGTTTTCTATGAAACATGATACTATTAAATAAAATGGCACGAGCTCACCAATAGCTGCTAACTTCTGGGCATAGTTTGTTCTGTTGCTAGATTTTTCCTTGAATATTGAATCTGAGCCTTGTGTTTGACACACCTTTTACACCTTTCATCTTCATTGTAGGGGAATCGCATCAGCATCATCTCAGTTGAACTGGTTATTCTATATCCACTATCAACTCCAATTTATTACTTGAATCACTATGTCATTACAACAAACTATTCAAAAAAATATTAGACGGAAAACTTCAATAATTCGATTTTTAACATGGTTAATTTGATGTAGTCCTAAACTTGCAATTTTTTCAAATAAAATATTTAATGTTTCGTTATCTCCAAGGACTCAGAGTAATACGTACTCGTTATCCATGTCTGGAATGAAGTCGTTGGTTAAAATCACCATAAATATGTAGTGTAACTACTGGTGGTGAGTTGGACATAATTTCTTCAACAACACCGAAAAACTTATCGTATATGTCTTTACGGGCATTGTTTGGAGGAAAGTAAACCGAAACAAAAATATGTGTTTCACCTGCGACGTGAACTTTTGTCCGCACGTGTTCAAATTATTCACTATGATTTCAGAGTTCAAAGTGTTTGAAACAGCGACTACAACTCCACCTCCTGACTTCTTTTCCGACCTACACCTTTATCCCAGCCATTGCCTTGAATTTTCATAAAATATCCATGAGAAGTGAAAATTATTTTATCCCAGTGTAATGATGATGTTTACTTTCCCGGTTTTCATGGTTACCGCTGTCCTACTATGCCAACTGAATTTTGTTTGCTGCAATGAATGAAGTCGGCTCTATGTGCAGGTCAAAAATCTGCTGTCACTGTTGTTTTGATTATCAATCGGTAAGCATGAATGTCATTTGATGGAATCTGAATATCATCTCTTGTGATGATTTTTTATAATAAAGTGATTTTGAATCCTAATCCAAACATGTAACAACCAGGGCCGTCATCATCGTCCCAGAGGAATAGATGTTAGCAATGTTGTGCAAGAATACCCTGGACTGGGCTGCCCTTGCATTTTTCCGATCCCGACGGGTAAATGAAATGATATTCATTGTGGTTGATTGAATTTCATTTCTGACATTTCGAAATCAGTTTTGAAAATGAACTTGTTTACGTAAATGAATATCAAAGCATTTTGGAAATTGAACGTTCATTCTTCTGGTTACGTTTGTTGTCATGAGTCATCATTTGAGTTTCGCATGAAACTTATAGGTATTCAATGTTATTTTGCCTGAAAATCCACGCTTTTGAATCTAATGAGCATGACTTTTACCAAGACTGATCCCAGCTAGTTTCATGTGCAAGAATCACTGTGTAAGAACAACTTAAAATCTTTTTCTGAATTTCGTTAATCTTAGCAGCGCTTCTCATTCGATTAAAATTCTGACAATATACTAAGATTTCATACGCTGATTGTAAAATAATATTAGAATCGTTTGTATTAAAACTATTTACCATTCCTGTATGCTGTCCTGAGTTTGTCAATGTCTGAAAAAAATTCTGGATCCGTTACGTCCGCAGTAATTTCGTCGTCGTATCCTTCGCCTAAGAAGTTCGTCAGTTGCGTTGAAAACACGAATGCTGAATATGGCATGCCTCACAAGCTGTAGAAGGGTCTGAAGAACATCCGGGAGAAGTCCAGATGGCTTGCCATCGTGGTAATCCGTCATGCACCAGCTTAGGGTTTAGAATTTCTCCTCTCTGGAACTGTATTGGCCGGTGGGTAGCAGGAAAAGTAGGTGCATCAAACGCAGATTGCTGTGGTGGTTTGGAGAATCTTTCCTTTGCTGTTGCAAAAAGTATTCTATTCGGTGGCAAAAAGTAAATTACCCACATTAATGCGTTTCACACACAAAAAAAATCATTTTACTAGACCAATTTTCTAATATGGCTTGTACAAAAGGTCAAAAAACTTGCTCGACTCAAAGATCAATTCTTGCAAGACTTTTATATTGTGGAATAAAATGAAGGAATAAAATCGATGATAGATGATCGCATTTACCAACTAGCTCGGTGGATGCTCGATAGTTTCAAAAGTTGAATAAATTGATTTTCTAATGGACCGCTAGGCCAGTTTCGCCAAAAACTGTTGACACTCTTGGTTTTCATTTAATCTCTAGAAAAAATTTCAAACAACAAAATACTTTCCACAACAAGCAACGGCAGTAGAGCGAGTGACACCTCGAGCGACCAATAAGGATTAATCATGTCAAAACTTTCGACGACTCGACTGCATCGTTTAGGCTGCAAAATTCATCATCCGCACGTTATTTAAAAGGCGATTATTTCCACAACGGCCCACCGCACTCCCCAAACCCCTTCGCTTCGACGATTATCCGTTTTGTTTTGTTTTCGCAGCCCGTTCGAAGCACAGCTCAAGCCTTGCCAATCCTGTATTGAATGTTCGCCGATGATTTCTAATTTATGACCCGGCGACGACAAACGACGGCAGTGATGGCGTGATGCCTTCGAGCATACAAGAGCGCCATGATGGGAAAGATCGAAAGCGAAATTCATATTCAAACATACCTACCTACCTCCCAGAAAGGCGCTCAGCTCAGTGCAAACAATGAGCAATTGATTTCTTTTATTTTGCACGTCCACAGTAATGACGAAACCTTCGTTCGCGTAATCCTACTATTGTGTGTCTGGTTGGTTCGGTTGGTGTACACATCGGGCATCTTCAGATCACCACCCGAGGCGATTTCTCGGGTTCATCTGTTTGTTTTCATGCCATGAAGACGGTGATGCAAAAGGTTTACCAGGTCGAATGCAATTTTTTTCTAGGAAATGAATCGAACGTAATTATGTTTGACATGGGCGCAAATTTTCCTGATTCGACACCACCACGATCCAGCGATGGTGACCACAGGAAATTGCATCAATTGACCAATCCGTGTACCTTTCGGCAACGTTGGAATGGAATCGTTTTGCAATATTGGAAACTGTCACCGCTTGCCCGATGAGTGTGTCGTGGAATTTCCCCGGTTGTGGCAAGTCAACTCACGGTACCGCAATCTATCTCCTAATACACAACAGTTAATCGCTAGCGTGCCTGTCATTTCGATGCATGTAGATACCGTAAATACTCTATAATCAACAGCCCAGAAACTAGTTTGCCCGGCTAGGTGACTAACATCCTAAACTAATCAACTTCCAATTAAGCACACGCATCTGGCCACAACTCTTTGGCTTCCATGTGTTCAATTGTGATGCAACGAGCACCAGCAAGCACACATAATCACATGTCGAGCTGAATGTTGCACGCAACGATGATCGAAAATTGGCTGAGCAGATTGTTTGTTTTGGTCCCTTGATTCTTCTTGGACAGCCTACATAGCTCGTAAACCAGTCTGCAAAACTTTTCCTTTCTATATGGTAAGCAATGCTGCGATTGCGGCATAGACACTCGCGAATGACGGATGATCGTAATCGGTTGGCTGGACGGTCTAGTCCGATATGGAAGACACGCCAGAGTTATGGCATAAATATGCGCGGTATTATTACTGAGACTGATATGGTTTCTTGATTATGCGGTTGCCACTATCCCATGCCAGCGGATTGACGAAGGGTTGTGTGAAATGGATCCCAATCGATGTAAAACAGCTGAAAACCAGCTGTTGGACAAGGGTGAGGATTTTCACACGTGAGCGATCGACTGATTATGTTGGCAAAATGTGGAATATGTCTTCGAGTTTACAATGCCAATCACCGTTTAACAATAGAAATGAATTGGATGCTTCGGTGAAACAACATTTAGTCGAGGATATTTCATTAAGGCATTATTTCATTTGTGGATCAACACGTTCGTTGATTGCTTGCTATGCCATAGAAAAGATTTTGTTCATTTGATGAGAGTTTATTCATGCCAAATTCCCCTAATGCTCGACATTCATGTCACACGATGATAGGACTTTTATAAGTTTGACCAGCAGATACTAATAAAATGCAGAGGTATGCTTACTCTACCGTTCTTGGTAGCCAATATATTTTCATCGAAGCAGACAAGAAATGAAAATTATCCTTGAAATCATCAAAATAATCATATTGATTTTTGTTTTGATGATCCTTTCTTTGAATTCAAATAAAAGAGACAGGAATTTACGGAAAGTTATCTCTGGTTTTGGCTTTTACTCTCACCAATTATCTCACCGCAGTACTAACGGGGTATAACTAAAACATGATAGTTTTCTTTAAGAGTCATTACAAAAAAACTTGTTTATAGAAAGGAAAACTGGTTGATTTATGAGTTAAACGCGAATTGGTTGGCTGTCGAAGTAGTGCTCCACCCTTATGAACGCGATATTCTAGGGAAACTGTATTACGACCTGGGACTAAAAGTGCTGTCAAATGGTGTGAGTATTTAATAAACAATCGAGCCTACTTTGATCGAACTTAAGTACATGAAGAGTAACGCAAACTCATACCACGCTCCTTACCGCCCAAACACAATGATATCGGAAACGGAACGGAAACCGGCAATTTTGACAGTTGCTGTAAATGACTTCGATATGTCCAATTAGAATCGGCTTGGATCTAGCCTGTTTTCTTTCCGACAAGCAGTCATACTCAGATCGGGCTTTGGCGTTATCATTGTGTTTGAGCCATTACGCTTTGAAATTACAATGCTCCAAAAATGTTTCGGGTTTCGCCGAGGATCATCCTGTTTTCGTCTGACGTACATTTTGTACAAGAACCGATTGTATCCACGAGTAGAAACCTCCACGCCTTCCCTAGTAGCAAACTTGTTGCAAATAAGTCAAAGTAACTGCAATCTAACTCAATTAAGTCACAATCAAGTTCCTGCAACCAATTATGACAGAGATGTGTTGCTTGGGTTTGATGACATCGTTGCGTAAATTCTTCCGAATCATTTTGACAGCCATACACGGAACATTTCGTCCAAGAAGACGCAGTTGCAAATGACTCGGAAGGAGCCACGTTTGGGAATTTTGAGTCCTCTCGTCTGTTGTTTTTTCAATTGTCTTTTTGATATTTTGTTAGTCAGTGTTCCGTTTGCAAGTTTAATATGGCGTTTCATAATTTCTTCAATCTTTTGTACTTTAGTCCGTGAAGTGTGTGATTTATGTGCTAGGAGTCTTCCGAAGCAGTTTTCTCGAACTAAAATTAAGAAGTTAAGGTATTGTTCCTTGTGCGTTAGAATGATATAACTGAACTCCTTTTTGAAGCGTTTCACCAGCCGTGCAAGGATCAGTTTTCTCGAATCGATAACTAGTTGTCATTATGTCGTCGAGATATCTGAATTCTACCAGTTTTTGCGATGTCTGATGTTACAAGTCTCAGTAGTCCCAGTATAGTTTTTATGGTGTACTGATTTGACACAACTGCGAAGCAGATGTTCCGATTTTTCACGTTCCATGTTACAGAATGTCCGGTTACTAGGCCAGTATAGGCACAAAGAACTCTTTTATTGAGCTCCAGAAGCATTTTGTTGTGACTTATTGTGACTCATACTAGGAATAAAACTGGTTTTGATTGTTGTTTAGAATGTATGCTCAACTTACTCTACGTGCTAAAGGCTAGTATACAGCTCAAAAGTAATGTGCATTAAGATAGGACAAGTAATGGTCAAGAAATGCTTTTACTTTCGGAATTACTTAATTTGTATGCAGCTGACAAGGAGGACAAATTTCGTAACGTTAGTAACGTCTGCCCAAGTAATCTTAATGGGGCTGTCACTTTTCCTACCGGAATAATATTCTGTTTGGATTATTCCGCAAGAAAAACTGACATGTCACCTATACTGAAGCCGTTATCAAAATTACTTCGGTAAAAATGGCAAAAATTACTTCATGTCATTACTTGTCAGCTGCATACTAGGCTTAAGCATAGTGGTTAAGAATGGAAAATGTCTTTAAAAAAATTTCCTTAACACCCTTCACCTCGTTCACCTTCAGACCGCTCTGAATTAAAGTCAGTACACCCTCCAGGTTACTTCCAAGGTACCAGGTTTGCAGACATAATACCCTTTTTTTATTTATCTGCTGGTGTCGTTGTCGGCGGTCACCAATGAGTCCACATACACAAATTCATCCACCATCTCGATTTCATCACCGTCGATCTGAACTCCGGATGGGGGTTTCTAGTGAGCCTCTTCCTTTCATGTTCCTGCAGAATATGAACACGATGTAATTCAAAATCAAGCTTTATTATTAACCCAAAAGAACTCTTACAGTAACATTTCGAAATGCTTATTTAGGGAATTTCAGGATGTTCAGTGATCTTAAAAAAAAAATCAAATTTATTTCATATTTAGTTTTTTGAAACATTAAAACTAATTCATGGAGATGTAAGCCAAAAGGTCAAAAACCTCTGGTGCTCTTATCAGAGAACATACTTCCATTTAATTCCAACTACTTTTGCTTATCTTGACAGATACGTGTACAATGTGCAGACTTTTTCAGCTCGACTAATAAGCCTTATTGAAAAGGCCGAGATGCGGGTCGAATCCAATTAGACCTAAGTAGAACTTACAGCATCTTTGTTCAATAGCAATCGTTCTAACATTTGGAACGTGAAGTTCTATCGCGTCAGAACATTCTGCTTTAGCTTAGGAGGATTTTCTCCTAATTTAATCACACACAGATAATCATTGAAAACCCATGTTGAGCGTGACCGCGTAAGAAAAACATCCATCTACTTGCGAGTTTCAATCCCACTCTCGCTCTATTCATGGCAGTTTCGAATGTTCCTCAAGATTAGTAATACGGTGCGGTGGTATTTTATTCCATTCCTCCTGGAGGGCCTCGTAAAAAGTCGTCAAATAAGAGTAGGTTCAGGTTCGTACACGTCTTTCGAGCTCTTCCCACAAGTGTTCAATGGGATTCAAATCAGGACTTTGACTTGGCCACTCCATAACCTTGATTTTTGCTTTATTAAAATATTCCTTCAGCAGTTTCGAACGATGCTTCGGGTCGTTATCCTGTTGGAAAGTCCATTTCTTCGGCATATTGTTTCGTGCAAATGGCAACATGTGATTTTTCAATATATCTCCATATACCAGTTGGTCCATGAAGCCGTTTATACGTACCAATGGACCAACGCTTTTTTGGGAGAAGCAACCCCATACCATCATATTACCGCAGCCATGCTTAACAGTCGGAACTTGGTACCGAACATCGTTTCTGCGGTTGACAGGTCTGCGCACATACTTAATCCCGTCGGAGGAAAAAGAATTGAATTTGCTTTCGTCGCTCCAGAGTACTTTCGATCAATCTTCCTGAGTCTAATGCTTGTGAGCCAAAGCAAAGGCAACCCTAGCCTTTCTGTTTTTCTCAGAAATGAGTGTTCTTACTCGGCCTGTATGGTCGTCAGCCGAGTATCCACCATCAGTCAAGCGACGCTTGACGGTTGAGTTGTGAACTTTGATACCGTGGTGTTCGGCCAAATCCGTGTTGATATCCGTATCTTCTGGGATCACTAATTGACGAGAAATGCAAAAATCCCGTGCAACTTAAGCTTGTAAGCGTCCCTTTTCCATACATTTCAACACGCCCTCCCTGAGCGCGAGCGGGTATTCAGATCGTTTGGTTTGATCCATTTTCGCTATTTGGACATTCATTTAGTGATAAAATAGTGACATATTATGTTAAACTTTAAACTTACCACGAATAAGCATTTTGTCAAATGACTTTTGAGCTGTGGAATTACTCCAAAACAGGGTTAAAGCCTCTAATCCAAACGGAAATGCGCAACCGATTATACCAAACGAATGGAGAACCATAACAAATCAAACAAACGTCAGATCGGTTGCGGTGGGCAGTGTTGCCGTTTTTATTTTTCAAAAAAATTGAATGTCAAATCACTTTTGAGCGCTACTGTATTAGTATTTTTTAAGGAGATGAGCGGGTGAGCTACCGCTCAATTAAGAAGAGCGTTGGGTCACTCGTTCATCTTGATGAACTAGTTCTTTAGCTCAATTCATGAGCGCATTGCCCAGCTCTATACGCTATATCGAGGTAAAAGTGACGGTTCGACGAGTGACGATATATCGCGGGCACGTTACATCGAAGGTACCTGTATTATGTATGTGTTTATTTTGAAGTTTTTCTCACTCTCGAGAGATTGATTCTCGACTATTTCATGAGAAATCTGTACGTTACACTTTCTGTATCTTTATAACTTTATTATTTTCATTTTTTTTACAATACTACAAAATAAATTCATGGAAATCTTCTTTTGAGAATGCACTTTTTTGTCTACATGTTTTTTGGAAAATATTCAAAATGTCTGCGATTATTCAAAACTAATTATGATGTTTGCCGTAAAAGTAATGATATTGGCAGAAGACTAGTTCTTCTGAAACAAGAGTTGGACGTTTTATATCTGGATAAAAAAAATGCTATCATCACATAATTTTTCCATCATGCTCTTGCAGCTCATTGAAGCACCGCTTTTGAATATTGTTCGACAACGTTTACAGAGTCAGGATTCTGTAGGATGGTATTTAAGAGCACACCATAAGAGCCCGAACAGGAGACAACAACTAATGAATACCAAATTTTGATCTTGATAACTGGCCTTGGTATGAAAGAGCTCAGATTAAGATGTAAAATACCTTAGCAAAATACCTAAGAATTGCAAGCAAAATATTTCTCGAATACCAAAAATTGTTATTTTGGATACCTGGGAATACCGGAGAGGTACTATTTTGGTATTGTTTTACCTGAATTTGGTATTCGCATAACATTATGGGAACATTTTTTTGATATTATCCTCAGGTATTTTACTTCTTAATCTGAGCTCATAAATACCAAGGCCAGTTACGAGTTATTCGGTCCTGCTCGGGAGGTAAAACACCTAAGCAAAATACCTAAGAATTGCATGCAAAATATTTCTCGAATAACCAAATTTATTATTTTGGATACCTGGCTATACCTGAGAGGTACTGTTTTGGTATAGTCTTACCTTCATTAGGTATTCGCATAAAATTGTGGGAACATTTTTATGGTATTATCCTCAGGTATTTTACCTCTTATGCAGCGTTCTTAAATACCAAAACCAGTTATCAAGTTATTCGTTCCGGCTGGGGAAGCTATGCTTGATTAAAATTTGCTATAAATCTAGAGGAAAAATCGTTTGACTTTGCAGAAAAAAAACATGAAAATTGGCTTGCTTAAAACTTCTATAATTAGATCTAAATTTTGCACTCACAATGCACAGTGGCCAGAATGCGAATTTAGCTGGAAAGATACATTTTCAGCCTAAGTTTGAAGTTTTGGAGCAAATTGTGTTCGACAAAGTTGTTTCTAATAATAAGACGCTTCTTTCGGTGTGAATGAAAACTACAAAACTCCTTATTTTCAAAGAAAACGAAAATCTTTCTTTTTTATTTGCAGAAATAAAGGCATATATTTTTGGGCAAAGTTGTAGAATAACTAATTTCAAGCAACTTTGATGATATAATTTTTTCTGTACCTTTCGATATGACCAAATTAGAGCATTTTTGCCTACGTAGCTTAGGGTGTCCCTATAAAAATCAGTTTTTTTTGCTGTAACTTTTTTATTGCAATTCGCCTAGTTTTCATTCACCCTAGTCTTCATTCATATAAAAAAGCGCCTTGTTATTAGAAACAACTTTGTAGAACACAATTTTGCTCCAAAACTTCAAACTTAGGCTACTGGATCAACAATGTTCATTCTGACTCTCGGACAAAATTTCTTTTAAATCCTGAGCAGGAGTAGTTTATTTGATTTTTGTTTGGGTTTGTTCTGAATCAGAAATAAAAGTTCAAGTTACTGACAACAAATTTAGTCAAAATCAAGGTCTTCTTCTTTTAGCATTTTAAGCTAATTGCTTTCACAATTCGCTTATAGTTTGCTCTCAACTTAGTGTTCGTAAGACACTTCCGCAGTTATTAATTAAGAGCTTTAGATAACATATACCGTTTTTGTATGAGTATGGTTGTGTGGCAAGTACAATTCAAGAAATCGAACCCAGTCCCCTCCAGTATGGTGTTGCTTTGTAGCTGTGCCTTTACCGATTGAGCTGAGGAAGGACGCAAGACCAAGGTTTGAAACAACTGAATACATTTATTAGAAGTTTGCAGAAGCAGATAATTTCTCATCTCCATGCGAAGCGCTAGGAGTGGACAGTAATTTTATTGCTAGAACGAATAGACATGAAGAGAAAGTGTATTGATAGTTCCATATAGGAAACGGCAGGCTTTGAAATTGAAAGATACAAATTTGAAAACGAGCGGAGGGCATTTGAACGGTAGTATCCGATCAGGCACATAACCCTTTGTCATACTACCCTACTACTTAAATTATTTTCTTGACGATCATTACTAAGCAAATGAAAAAATCTCGAAGTTAACAAAACTAGTTTCAAAATCTACACCAAGATTTTATCTTTCATTCAAAATTAAACTTACTACACAGAAAGCAGTCAAACATCATCGCATATTGATTGAAATTGCAGCTCGGCAACTTGATTCTAACCATTTGTTTATTTTCTTATCTTATAAGTTCACAGACCGCTGAGGGTCACACAAAACATTTTATAGATCGTATTTCTATTCCAAATAAAGCACAGACATAACAGGTTAAGCCATCGAAAATGAGGTTATTATTGGTCGAAATATAAACCATACAACGATAACTCACATTTCATATCAGAATCCAAGATGGCGTGCTGTAAAATAATAACTAAATTTAGAAACACCAGTTCATGCGACTTGTAAGCCAGACGCACTGCTTTTCAGTTCGTGATCCCCAACCATCTTGAAGGTTAAGCCAGCGCTAATTCGAAAGACGTTGGAAATAAATCCGGTGTGCTCGTCCACACATTAGCACAATCAGCACTTGCGAAAAGTTTCAAGTTGCCAATTCCCCCAAAAAAAAAACCAGCTATGAATTCCCCTCGAGCGAAACTCATTTACACTGGCCATCACACAAACAGCTCTCCGCCAGAAGCATCATCAGAAATGCAGATTCACGGCAAAAGCATCATAATATTGCATAATAATTTGGCACACAGACACATAGCGACGAGGTGACCGCCAGCTCTTATACATTGCACAACGTTTCCTAAATTCCCCTCTCGATATCCAACATTGGCCGAAGTGGTTCATGGCGGACAGAAGCGTAGCGAAAAGAAATAATAATGAAACGTTCGCATATGCTGCATACATGCATACATACACACCGACACGGAAGCTTCGATGTTGACCAAAACAAAACCAAGGAAGACCGATATGACTCATAACTGCTGTAGGTTTACAGGAGTCAAGCGAGAAGCGGCGTGAGTGGTTACTTTGAACAGTCGAGCAACTGCCAACCGCCATATTCGGGGGATTCCTGTACGATGGTATTCATCGCTCATAGACCGATCATAGACGCCGTCTTCACGATCCACCCATATGGCGCTAGGTGGGTGGAAGAGGAAGAAAGTCGAAAAAACGAACTTAAGTGGGCCCGAGCAAGCCCGGAGTTTTGTTGTGACTTATCGTTTGAAACTTGAAGCAACAAAAAACCAGCAAGCGTTTACCATTTCTGACCGGCTGGCTAATGAAGAAATGTAGGTCCAAGATACTGTACCTATTACAACAACCAGGTCAACCGCACGAACGAAAGTAAGAAAATAAAAATGAAGCACCAACAGTTTCTGTTTGCATCACTCACCTTTTTTTTCGAAACTGCAACCACACCGCAAGAAGACGGAATACAATCGGATTGCTGTCATTTGAGGCGGCGCGTTCGCTTCGTGCCATTCGAAATGGAAAGTAGATATAAGACTGGGTACTTGCGGTAACAACACAGTGGGATCATAAAGCAGTGAATCTTCTGTGAACTCTTTACCCTTTTACTTGAACACAAACGCAGCCTCCGATGCTTGGTACGAGGTTACGAAACGCCGGCATTGAGGGTTCCGCTGTGGCGCTGAGATGATAGGCTTTAAAGAGGCACGTGACGGACAGTGTTGCCAGCTTTACATGAGAGGGGGGGGGGACCGTCGATAATAGGCTGAATGCCACTTAAACTGAAGGGTCGTTACGTCATCTCTATGTCCTCGATGAACAGCTGATCGAAGAAAAGATGCCACGACTCCCAGTCGTAGCCGTCGTCGGCACCAAAGAAAGTGAATAACGTTGAAAATAAAAAGTGAAAGTGGTTATTCCACAACCAATTCCATTTCTGTCTCTGAGATGATCCGTCCTTGCTCACACCAGTTTGATCTCCATATAACACTTTCCCGTTTTCTTGTTCTCCTCGTTTAAGATTACATAACGGTATAAACCAGACTTCGATTATCTACAATCAGCGTCTTGTTTCTCTTCTGCCCCCCAGGAACTCCCCAAAGCACAAGCCTTAATGCAAGACAACCTATCTGCCGACGAAGCCAACCTGCAGACCATCGATCGGGATGAGAAGAAGCCAGAGCACAAACCGCAAGAGAAGAAGGAATCGGCCGAAAACTCCGAATCCGAAGACGAAGATGCATCGGCCATCGACGGCGAGAGCGACGAAAGCGCCGACATGAACTCCAACAACCGGGTGCGCGTCAAGATGCCACTGGATCTGGACCTGACCGAGCTGGCCCACACCATGCTGCGGCAGAACCAGAAGTACGTTTATGGAATTATGCTGTAATTGAGTGATGACTAATGTAAATTTTACATCCGTTTTTTTAGGTCCAAAATGAACTGCGTCGTCGAGCGTCGCCGAACGGAGGAACTCGTTGACTCTCCGGCCAAGACTATGCGCCTGCCATTCGGAATGGAACTGAACTCGGAACCCAAGAAGCAGAAGGTTACCGGTGAACGTGTTGCCATTTTCTGCGAAACCGGAAACGAACCAAAGTGAGTTTTGATTACTTAAAAATATTTTTTTGTGCGCGGTGGTAAGAACGGCCGAAAAAAAATATTTTTGGGCTATTCATTAGAACATTTCCAGGGTGAAAATCTGGAAAGCCGAAATGAGCTTCTTCGGTATTGGAAAAGTTTGCGAGACAAGTCCAGTTGTTTTTATCATTTATTATCATTCGCAACGAGAAGCATTTCGAGTCAGTGTAAATGAATTTTATTTGCTTGGAAAATCGTCTCATTATGCTTCTTTCTCTTAAATTGAATATTGATATTGACAACAGCACTGGCGATAATGAACAAACCCAAATCAAGCTGACCGATGCATTAGGTCCTAAGTAACATTGAGAGATTCTCTTCGTCGACTTTCTCTTTGGTTAATAGCTTGTCTATTAAACGATTTGCTGATATTTTCGACGTATTGGATCCTTAATCACACTTTATACTACCGTGCTGTATGTTTAAAATACTTGAACATATTTTTACATAGCCGTAGGAACGCAAAGAGAAATTCGACAAAGAGAGTCTCTCATTGTTACTTAGGACCTAATGCACTGTTTAGCTTGAAATAACAACTTCGAAACTCAGCGGTTGCTCTTGTCAAGAGAATACTGTCATTCCAAAATTCAAATTCACGAAGATAGTTGGTCTGTCCGTTCAGGTTGTCTTCATTTTCAGCTCATTTGAGAGCGAGAATTGAAGACTACAGGGTACAAATGACGCATGAAACAAAGACTGTATCTCCCACGAAAAGACAAATAATTTAAATGTTTCTTTGTTATTCTGTTTTTTTTTTATATTTTATTGTTTACGGAAAGGCATAACAAGCGGCACGGACCTGATTTTCGGGGATTTCATCCCACATCTGAAAATGACATATAAAATAGCATAGATAATATAGTGAAGGGATGTTATAATATAAAATGATAACAACAATTTCAATTAAAACTAGAAATGAGAAAAAAGATTAGTATTTTCCATTTAATTTCAACTACCTTTATTGCTTAAAATTTTTTAGGCTATTCATTAGAACATTTCCAGGAAAAAAATCTTAACTTTTTCGGTATTGGAAAAAATTGCGATACAAGACCAGTTGTTTTTATCATTTATTATCATTCGCAACGAGAAGCATTTCGAGTCAGTGTAAATGAATTTTATTTGTTTGGAAAATCGCACACGGAGAAAAAACAGTCCCGTTTGAAACAACAAACTTGTTGGTTGATATCCAAACTAAAAAACTGTTTTTTTTTCAAAAGTCCATTTTGTTGTTTTAAATCAACGATTTCGTTTTGAAACAAAGGTAGGTTGGTTGTTTCTACCTAAATATATAACCGCAATTCAACACAAATTATGGTTGTTTTAAACTAATATTTTTGTTTTATTACCAACAACTATTACTATATTATTACCAAAACACAGGTTGCGTTGACCCAGGGAAACAAATTAAAATTTTAGATTGATTCAACCAGAGCGGCGGTAAAATCAAATTGATATATTGTTAGGAGAAAAAACAACTAAAAATTTAGTTTGAAACAGACTTTTTTTTGTGTTATTTCATACTCTTCATACTGTTATTTCATGCTCTGACGCTGTCACCAGGGTTGCCATTAGTTTTTGAAAAATATCTGGCATGTCACAAATAAAAAATCTGGCAAAATCTGGCAATACACGAACATGTACAAATCTGGACTAACAATTGAAAAGGGTCCAAGAGGTTTTATATATGTTGATAGGCCGTTTACAAATGTTGTCCCAAAATGAGTCACTTTTTGACTCGTATACTCGCATACTTCAGTAACAGACGAGCGTGGAGTTACACTATTTGACCAATGCCAAATATTTTACAATTATTTGACGTATTACCTATTCGCACAAAATAGCTACGAATCGTTTTCAGTGGACGAGAACTATGTCGTATACACACGACATAGTTGCACTTGTTATTTTGCGGAACCCAGCTTCAATATGGCAAAGTGACATGAGTGCGCAAACGAATCGTCAAAACCGCGTGAAAACGTAATGGATAAGGATATTTCACACTAATACCAACAATCAATGTGCAACTAGCGATTTGAAATTGGTTCACTGTTGTAGAGCCCCTTGTTCCGAAGTACACCTTGCAGTCTTCACCTTGCTATGCATTCTTGGGCTTTTCTTTGACATTTTGATACAAGTATCTTTGTTTTTGTTTTGATTCGCTATGTTATTTTGATAGATTATTTAGGAAGTGTATTGGTGTGAGTTGCAGTCTAAGGGGCGTATCATTAAGCTTGGGACCGAGCTCGAGACCGTTTTGCTACTACTTGCTGAGCCAAAAAATATATTCATTTTCTTCATGACTATCCAGCCGCTGCTAATAGCAACAATCAGTATGAAACTAGCGATTTGAAACTGGTTCACTGTTGTAGAACCCTTACTTACGAAGTACACCATGTAGTCTGGCATTTTGCAGGGTTTCTCTTTTTGTCTTTTTGTCGATAAAACAGTCTGGCAGAGCCAGATAAATCTGGCATAATCGCACCCCTGGCTGTCACTCAACAATAGGTAAAACTTTAATATTTGAATTTAAAAAAAAAAACCTGAAATTAGTAGCAAGGCTTGCATTGACATTTGTTGATTTCTCTTAGACAGAGGAAGTCTGTTGTAAATGTGCACTTTTCTATCGTTTCTAATTAGCATTTTATTCAAATAAATATTCTTGAAATAACAGTAGAAATGTAGCTGAATGTAAACGGTGAATGTTTGTTGTTTCAACCGTTTTTATTTGTTTGTTTCAAACAGCAATGCAGTTTGAATCATACTAAAATTTGTTTGAAACAAACCATAAGTGTTGGTGGAATCAATCAACAAATCAGTTAGTTTTCGTAGCTGTCATAATGAAACAACCACCATAATGGATAATTCAACCGGATATCAGTTGAACTAAACTGCTAAATACCCGAAACGATTATTCAAAATTTTAGTTGGTTTTAACCACCGTAGGTAGTCAAATCAAACTATCTTAGATGTTTGTGCACAATTCAACGTGAAATTCTGGTTAAAAGAAACTAGAATATATTTGTGTTTACCAATATTTTTTCTCAGTGCAGATGTCAAAATCAACTTATACTTCTAAGACTACTCGTTCTTTGACACTCATTAGAGTTTGAGTTTCCAGAGCAGCTTTGTTAAAATCGCAAGTGATCATCAAACATCAAGAAGTCATTTTCAATTCGACCAAATGATTGTTTCCAATAGTGTCAATCGCAGTGTCTTACTGCCCTCTGTTATCATAATTACAACTCGTAGTAATCGTAACCTATCGATCTGAGCCTAAAAAACTACACATCAGGTTCTACATCAAAACACATGAATATTGTTTCTTCATTTGATAATCAAAATCATCCCGACCTAGATGAAATTGAATATTGATATTGACAACAGAACTAGAACAAACTCAAATATTAACTTCGAAACTCAGCGGTTGCTTTGGTCAAGAGAATACTGTCTTTTAAAAATTCAAATTCACGAAGATAGTTGGTCTGTCCGTTCAGGTTGTCTTCATTTTCAGCTTATTTGAGAGCAGATGCATTGATTTCTAGCAGCACTGTACACCGTGTCCAATATATTCTCATCTATATAAATAAAAATGAGTTGGGTTTTCATACGATTTAACTCGCGAGCGGAAGGACCGTTTGGCAAGATTTTTGCTTTGTTGGATTCGTCTTGGACACCGGAAGGTTCTTATGATGGTTTGAAATCCCTCCCTTCTCTGAAAAGGGGGGTTCCCATACAAGTGAAGCACAAATTTCTGCATAACTCGAGAACTGATCAAGCAAAGGAACCCAAATTTAGCTTGCAGAAGTTTTTGGAGGCAAGCAATGTTTCTATGGTAGTCAGAGAACCCTCCCCTCTCTAGAAAGGGAGGCTCTCGTACAAATGAAACAGAAGTTTCTGCATATCTCAAGAACTAATCAAGCAAATGGAATCAAATTTGGCATGTGGGGTTTTCTGGTGGAGAAAAATGTTTTTATGGTGGTTTGAGAGCCCTCCCCTCTCCTAGAAGGGGTGCTGTCATACAATGAAACTGTAATTTCTTCATAACTCTAGATCTAATAAAGCAAATGGAATCAAATTTGGCATGCGGGGATTTTAAGGGCAATAAATGTTTCTACGATAGTTCGAGACCCCTTCTCTCTCTCTGTTAGGTTGGGGGCGGTGCTCCCATACAAATGGAACAAAAGCTTCTACATAACTCGAGAGCTAATCAAGTAAATGGAGAAAAATTTGGCAGGTAGATGTTTTTGAAGGCAAGAAATGTTTCTAAGGTAAATCGAGACCCCTCCGCCCTCTGTAAGAGAGGGGCTCTCATACAAATGAAACTCAAATTTGTGCATAACTCGACAACTAATCAAGCATATGGAACCCAATTTGGCATGTGGAGGTTTTTGAAGGCAAGAAATGTTTCTAAGGTGGTTTGAAACTCCTCCGCTCACTGAAAGAGGGGTCTCTTATACAAATAAACACGAATTTCAGCATAACTCGAGAACAAATCAAGCAAATGGAACAAAATTTGGCATGTGGAGGTTTTTGGAGGGTAGATTTCTATATACATAAAAATAAATTTCTGTCTGTCTGTCTGCCTGTCAAACCCTTGTAGACAAGGAAATTTCAGAAACCGACCAACGTGAACATTCATATGAAGGGGTTATTGGGGCTGGGGAAGGTTCTTATGATTGTTTGAGACCCCTACTCTCTCAGGAAGGGGGGGCTCTGATACATATGAGACACAAATTTCTTCATAACTCGAGAACTAATCAAGCAAATCGAATCAAATTTGGCATGTGGGAGGTTTTGAAGGCAAGAATGTTTCTATGGTGGTTCAAGACCTCTCCCCTTTTTGAAAGGGCGGGGGGTTCAAACAAATGAAACTCAAATTTTTATTATAATCGAAGAGCCCCGTGTGATGGTTCGAGAACTAATCAAGCAAATAGAACCAAATTTGACATGTGGGGGGTTTTGAAGGCAATCATTGTATGGTGGTTTGAGAAACCACCCCCTCTGGAAGGGAGGGCTCCCATACAAATGAAACACAAATTTCTACCAAAAATTAGAATTATCCAGGATACTTAAACACAAAACGTGTATTTCTCGGGTAAGAAGCATGTTTTGATAGAAGTTTGAACCCCTGCTTATTCAAGAAAAAAAAACTCATTCCGAAAAAAAACCATAAAAGTGCCAGTTACATTTAGTTGCAAGCGGAGCAGCGCACGCACCGGGTTCAGCTAGTACAAAACAAAACTCTATTTATTTCAAATCGATAATCCAAATTTTATTGATAACTTAAGCCATTATATTGCAATATAATACTGATCAACTACAGCATATGTTTTGGAATAACACCGCATTTCTGCTTGGAAGGTTCCGAAACTCCGTGAACCTTACGTTTCTTGAAAGCTTGGAATCCGAGATCATTTTGCAGTATATTGTGCATTGACGAATCGGACATAACCCAAAAGCGTTTGTAGAACATAGAGCGAAACTACACCAACACATACCTGAAGCATGTTGAGTAGTTGCACGACACCAATGCAAGGAAAAGTGTATGAGTATATATTGGACACGGTATACAAGATTACAGGGTAGGTCCAAATAAGCGACGTATGAAACAAAAACTGTATCTCCCACGAAAAGACAAATAATTTAAATGTTTCTTTGTTATTCTATTTTTTTTATATTTTATTATTTTGTGAAAATATTTATGTTTCGATTCTATCGCCTCTAGCTTAAATTATTATCCTAAGTTTCTTCAGAAAGGTAAAACAAGCGGCACGCACCTGATTTTCGGGGATTTCATCCCATATCTTCTTCAGATCTCGAAAATGAACTTCCATGATACCCAGAATAGAGAAATCCAGAGGACTTTCATCTGGCGAAGAAGCTGGCCATAATTCCTTAGGAATAAAGTCTGGCAAATTCTTGGTGCACCATGCTCCATGGAACGGCGCAGAACCCTGTTGAAACACCCATTTGCGGTTACCAAACATCGTTGAAGTATACTTCTTCAAATGCTTTTCCAGGACCTCTTTTACGTAGTATTCTGCGTTGATTTCTACACCCGTATCAATGAAAAGCAGTGATAGACGACCTTCCGCAGAAATCGCTCCCCAAACCATGACCGAAGTATAATTTTGGAAGTGTTGAACTGCGCCAATTGAAGAAGGGATATCCTGAATACTCGCTGCATATACCCTGTCATTTTGAGCGTTGAAAATTAGCTGCAATGCCAAATTTTTCTCAATCGAAAACACAATCATGGAATCACCGTGCAGACGAAGGAATTCGCGACAACGAATGACTCTGTTCTGCTTGTTGGCTTCCGAAAGTCTATGAATTTTTCTTTTCTTGAACGGCATCACCACCATAAAGATCTCAAATCTTCTTTGAGAATTGATCTGACAGTTTTCCTGGAGACGTCCATCTTCCGAGCCAGTTTATATGAAGAACGACAAGGATGTCGGCGAATTGCTCACACAACAAGCCTTTACAAGCCGTTTGGTACGTACACTGCGAGAACGACCTGTTTTTTTTTCTTTGGATCGATGGTTCCCCTCGTCCTCCATCTTCTCAACGTCTGGTCGATTAATGTGCGGCATATTTCTTCCTTCCGGGTCTCGGCCAGTATCTGGTTGGGACGCTTTCCCGTCAAATGCAACTGTAAAATCCGTTGTCTTTTGAAATCCATATTTTTCTTAGGCACTTCCTGTCGACAAAATCTAGCGAACACTAGTATGTTTACATATTAATCATTCCCTCTTTAATATTCTGGCAGCCAGATGGCTCTTGCGATGGCTAGAAGAATTCCACACTGAAACAAAATACTACGTCACTTATTTGCGCCTACCCTGTATCTTTTGAAAAGCGCATAAGGGAGAAGCCAACATTTCCTCTATTTGTGTGAAATGAGTTTGCAATATCAAAAAAGAAAATACGTTTCTATTTGTTGAACATATTTGAGCCAAATTTGCTGCGACCAATGCACGTAATTAATCACTTGGACATGTTCTTACAAAACAAACAAACCAACAAAGCGATAACTAAACAACTGTTTCTCTTCTCTCTTACCACCCCTCCAGGAACGAAGAAGCGGAGCCCGTCCGTCAAGTCCTCATCCCAATCCCACCAGTCCGTACCTTCGGTCCAATCACCCACCTGCCCCAGCAAATGCCACCACAACCCATGATGCGCCAGATGCCCCGACCGATGTTCCCAATAGCGATGATGAACCAGCAACAGTCCCAACAGATGCCCCCAATTCCCGCCCAAATGATGCAAGCTCCCCATCCGGAAGGCCCCATGATGCGTCCCAGCTTCCAAGTCCATCATCAACAAATGATGCATTCCGCCCAACCCCAGCAGCCACAGCCGACCTTCCCTCAGCAGATGCAACCACCACGTGCAGAGGTCCGCATCCAATTCCAACGTATCCCAATCCCGGAAGCGATCCGACCCTTCCTGCCCCCACAGGCTCTCCGTAACGGCCCCGAGCAAAACGATGTTCAGATCCGTGAAGTTCCGCTGGAGATGGCTCTTCAGAAGGTCGGACTATCAGCCGATGAACTGAAGGACATCCACGAGATTGCCGCCCAGAAGTTCACCGAGCAACTGAAGCAACTGATCGGAGAGATGGCCGATTCGGAGGAAAGCGAAGAGGAAACCGATTCTTACCGCACTACCCCTGCACAGGAACCCGCCTCGCAGCATTCCGAGGAACGGGAACTCCAGGAACAGCAGCCACCTCGCCCTCAGGAACCAGAGCCTCATGTACACAACCTCCCACCGCAGATCCTTCCCATGGGTCGCGCCCAGTACGCTCGATCTCTGGTCAATCCAATCAACCTTCCCGGCAAGGTCGTAGAGTCTTCCGTATCCGTTTCGTCCGACGAAGAAGCGGAACGTCCACACTGTAAGTTTTTCCTCATTTCACCACCCACCACGAACTCACCCTTTAACTCCCACTTTCCACTTCTAGACGTCCAGCCAAGATCGGTCTAAGCACCGAAGATGCCAGCACACAAATTCAACCAAGCGCGCAAATGTTTTACCCCTGAGAATCGGAACATTCCTGCACGTTTGCTCATGTGATTGTAAAAAAAAGTGTTTTGAAGAAACTATATACAAAAATAACAAATAAATCAAGCGATTAGTATTAGCCAGCGGCGTAGCACGGAGGGAGAGGATGAACAAACAAAAAACAAACAAACAAACAACAAACTAGGAGATGTGTATGTGTAAATATTTGTTAGAATCGAAGAAATTTCTTATCCACCAAAACAACCGATCCCTCTAAAATACAAACAGAAACAAAGCTAATCAAATTTTAGAATGCAACAAATGAAAAATGCTTAAACCGAACGAATGCCGCAAAAACAATGGTCCAACAGCATAATCCCTGGAAACAATCCCGAGAGAAAAAAAAACCACAAAAGCATCAAACAAAACAAACTGAAGTTCTTTGATGATCTAGAATACAACTGAGAGGTTTCCTAAATATGTAGTAACAGTAGTGAGTAGTGAAATGAGAGTAAACGCACAAAGCGAAGATATTGTTTATAAAAGTTTTTAAAGTAAACTTGAAAATTAACGTACAATTGGATTCGTTGTAAATCCACCAAAATTTTACCGTTTTGGAACATTTCAATAAAGATGTTTTTACTAATTATAGCCGATCGTGTTTTATTTGAACCATTTCTGGTGGAATCCGTACGACCAAAAACCAAAAGGTTGGCAATTTCCATTCAACTACACTACCTTACATTGTTCATACTAGACAATGTATTTTCTGCACGTTGAAATACCCGTATCTGTCAATGGTAAGTAAGAATAGTAGAACAATGTTGATGGCAACAGGAAAAGTATATCCTTTTCCTTGCACTCATATACACACCAACGTTCAACAATTTTTATAACGTTAAATATTGCAAAATGATTGTAATTAAAAGTGTGACTGTCTAAAATGAGTTCCTAATTAACTCATCTGTCATTTAGGTATTGTTCAATATTCAATGCTGCTTCTTGATTGCCATTCGGCAAATTCGAATGATACTTCGACATACGCAGCAACAAACCAACCCAGGAAACTGAAAGTCACGTTAATGAAGATATATGAATATCATAGAAAAATACGATTGTAGGACAACTCAACCAAACGTGCGATGTGACATATGGACATATGGAGATCGTTGATTTATTTGAAGTTTCTTTTTAATGTGACGAAAGTGAGTGCTTATTAGACCTTATGTTTTACCCCGTAGAAAACATGTTTTGTGACATCCAGAAAACTTGAGTTAAAAGAACTAAGTACATAGCTTAACAATACAAATGTTTTCTCGTACCAAAATAATCAATTTGTTGAGCATATATAGCTATAAACCATTTTGTAGTTCATTTGTTTATTTGAAAGGTTCACATTAAAATGGAAATTAAATTTGAATTGCTTGAATCCGTCAACAAGAATTAGGTTGATCACCATGTTGCACTGTGTATGGGCTGCATAATGAGTGTAACTCTATGTTATACATGTTGCATATATTATGGAGTATTCCATGCGTTATTGTTGGAGGAAGTAGAAGTTGCAAAAAATTAAACTGTTTGGAGTTGTTATTAACGGAAAGTGGAGAACGTTGTGTATGGAAAGAGAGATTACATTATCATAGGTTATAATATCAAAAGAAATAAATCAAATAATAATCTAATGAACCAAATATCCGACTTAAAATGAATTTTTGGTGGGCGTTTTTATCTGTTGCTTTTTCGAGTACAATCATATGAAATTTATTAAGCTTTATTGTTAGCTTACATTTTCTTTGCTATTTTGCAACGCTGCCAGCTGATCAATTTTCTTTTATTATATAAACAAATGTTTTGGTCGAACAATCAATAACAGACTTTGGAAATGTTCGCAATTTCACGGTTACAATAATCAAACATCGCATAGGTTGAAGATTGGCCTCTTGTATTATAATATGTATTTAATTTAGTATTTCATTAATCACATCGTATCATTTTCATTCAAATTCATACAAATGTATTTTTGTTTTATATATTTAAACATTCTCATATATTTCATACATAATAGTAGACGGGTACATACATGTTTTTACATACATGATTTCATGATTAATTATTTTTTCAGGATGCAATGAACAACATTTCTGTCACTTCAGGATCATCAATTGAAGAACATATTTAGTAGATACGGATGCCGTAGCCATTTTCACTTTTATGAATGTAAACATAATTATATTAACAATTTATGCTAATACAGGAAAATAGATGAGACCATCAGGGCACCCGATTCAAGACTCTGGTCGGGGAGAGTGGTAATGCCAACTCGCCATTGCTAACACTTTGTAAATAGAGAGCGGGCTCTTCTTCCCGCCCATTGTGGCATCCTCTTGTCAAACTCGGTGTACTAACTCTAGTTTTCTCGTGCCAAGAGCACATACAACCCCACAACTGGCTTGAAACAGGTCGGTTGATGCCGGGAGACACTTTGGCCGTCAATTTTGGTACACTTAAATCACACTTCAATGTTGGTACCCTTGAATTGTTTCGGCATTTATGATCGAAGTAAGCTTTGAGCGAGAGCGGACGTATTGAATTTTCGGTGTCAGATTTTTCCTTCCATCCCTTCAATGTTTAAAACTTTTGAAATTTCAAGTTTTCCGTGGATAGGAATCCATTCTGTAGTGGTTTAGTGCGTTTGTTTTTCGCGATGGGACCAGTGGGTTCTTGAAAAGAGTGAAAAGTGCGCGGTTCTAGAGGGGGTGTCCAGGTTTCGCGTGAAGTCGATCCTACGCTAAAACGTGCTTATCAGTCGCACAATCCGCTGGTGAACCGATTAGTTGCCGGATAGATGCCGCTATGAAGTGGATGGAGAGTAAAAAATGTGCCGGTTGCGAACAGTAGTTTCCCCGGACAATGATAGCTGCCCCAATCGAAAAGAAGAGTATGGAAAAGCCGGAAGACGGGAACAGAAGGACAGAACACAGTTGCCTAGTGCGGCGGTGCCGGCGAGTTCCTCGTTGCATCAATGTTTGTTTGTTTATTTATTTTCCAGTAGCGTAAAGGAGAACCTTTTTTGTTTGCTACCTGCGATTTTGCTGAGTCATATACAATTTAAAAAAAACTTATCAACTACTCTAAACTACATACATTATTTTCTAACTTTAGTGAATGCCAATGGATATCTTGCGAATTCAGCTACGTACCCATTATATTTTTCAAAATCGAACAATTCAAGCCCCCGTGCAGTCTCAAAGCGCTGTCGGATCCGCCACCTTTCTTTTTTAATGCAAAGCGGCACGCCGTGTTATATTTTCTGTTTGATTCGCCTCGCGATTTTGGTTGTCCCTTTTTAGTGTTTTAGTAACTCTACAGAGTGCAGTTCCTCTGGTTAGACCCTTGCGCTGAACTGGCCGGCTTGTCGTGCCGCGAGGGGTCAGTGGGGATTCTTCGTCAAGACACGAAGCGGTTGCAGCAAGGCAACGGCCGGCAGACAAGTTATTTTATGTTTATGTTGTAATATCCCTATACTGCATATATTTTCTTGTTTAACATATTTTTTATCATTACCATAACCATTAATCTTTATCATCATTATTACCATTTTTGTCATTAATTGTGTTTTCGTGATTTGTGTATTAACGTTTTAAGGGTTTTAAGATTTTAGCCTCATTTGAGTCATTTTGATTCATTCTTCTCCTCTTGTGATTTGGAAGTGTCAAGTGCTCTGAATACAGGAACGAAATCTGTGGTAGGCTTTTGCACGTGTTGTTGAGTGCGTTATTCATTTCCGGTTTGCAGATGGACGTTTTGCTAAGTCTGAGCTGATCTGATTCATGCAGCGCTGCGTGCCATTTGGCTAGTGCATTTACTATTTGGACGTTGAGATTAAGTGCTTTTGTAGCCAAACGGGTAAGATCGTGTTGACGCTCGTCTAAGATTGGGACTTCGAAACAAAACGGTATTGAACTGACGACTGACTTGGTAAGTGAAAAATGAATATGTGTATATATGCGTGTGTGTGTGTGTGTGTGTGTGTGTGTGTGTGTGTGTGTGTGTGTGTGTGTGTGTGTGTGTGTGTGTGCGCGCAGCAGTCTAAGAAATCTGACAAGTTCTTTTTCAGTACCCGTTCTTATATCTTTAGACATTCTTCTCTTTTCAGAGAGCGAGAAATGGCGCTATAACCATAAGCCATAGGAAGCTAGGACTATAGTTAATGCTAAAGTCCCAACTGTTTGAAAAAAAATGGAGCATCACTTAACCTTCTAAGACAAGATGCTCCCAACGACCGTTTGTAATAAATTTTTGTTCTGTACACCAAACAGGGCATTCTGTTCAACTGTTCTCTCCGACTATTCATTTCCTTTTTCCTTTGATATCTTCTGAAGGCTACGTGGGTTCCCCGTGTCTTCTTAAGGTAGATACCAAATCCTCCCTATCACCAACGGTTGCATGGACGTGGCCAGGTGAGCGATCGAGGAGTGTATTCGTGGAGATTATTGCGTGAAGAATCGTATCAGAAAATGATTTCGTTTCATGGTGGCATGCAATGTCTTCAACGAATTATCATCGTAGCTTCATCCACGAGGTGTGCAAACGTCAATGCTAATGCTAATGCTAATGCTAACTTGAATTGTTTCGTCATTTATATAGTCATATAAACATAAGTTTTATATTTTCACTTCATAGGTCTTATGCTTGTATGTCCATTACCCTTCTTCTGCCCCTTATAATTAAGATGTATCCAGTGCCTTGAATACAAGAAGCTTCAACTGAATCTTCGGCAGACATACGTACTTATTATCTTAAGTCCGTTTAGGCTTCCTTGTTGGTTTATTATTTCTCTTTACAGGCTTGACAGTTGACTTTACTAATTATAACAGTTTTAACCACTATTGACCAGCATTTTTATATTGCCTGTTAACACAGAGTGCGTCGAGTATTATTTCGTAGAAAAGTCCTGGCACATGTTATTGCTTCATAGAACCTGCAGAAAGGAAATCACCACTTTGGAAATTTCGAAATGCAAGGTGTACAATTCGAAAACATTATCTACCCCTGTTCCCGTATCAAATATCATACATTCTATACACTGATAGGCAAAATGAAGTGCCCACCTCATCGTTTTTTCAATTTCTCTCATTTACTTGGTTCAAATTAAAGTAAACACACTGTATTTTAACGTGGGACTACGTTTTTCTTTTCTATACCGGGCGCCGTTTCAAAATTATGAAAAATGAGAGCGTTACGCAAAAGTGAAAGGTTTTGAACGCTTATAACTCTCGTTCGACTAAACAGAATGACTTCATTCATGCATCATTTTATCAAGAAGACTCACAAATTATTCGCATCAAAATTTGAATGAAGTTCAATTAGTATAAGTAGTTCAATTTTTCATTTGAAAATGACCTTCTTTTGCTCCCATACAAATTTGCATATCAACAGGTTGAAAAATGTGTTTTCTCTAGCAAGGTCATAGGAAACGAGTAACAAGTGTCTTCTTCTTCTTCAAAATAACTTTTCCCCGTGCCACACAAATTTCTGAACGCACAAAGCTATTGGTCGAAAATGACATCATATTTGCGCTACGCTCTGATTGGTTCATACTGCCACAGTAACCTTGCCAGCAATTATGGAACACGTAGGAACGACCGAACACCAATAATCAGTTCTCGCTGTGCATCCGTAGGCGACAGACGTGTTTGGCGAGCACGTCGGTGGAAAACGCAGCCAGTGAAAACAAAGAAGACCAGAATTATCCCACGTCACTTGCAGCTGGCCATCCGCAACAACGAGGAGCTGAACAAAGAAAGAAAGCCCAAGTGGAATCGAAAACATTTCTCCCCGTCAACTAAATCCGTCCTTATCAGGACGACCAAATCAGTTTACCAAATAAAGAGTTGGGTTGAATTTTTCTAGTGTGCTGTTGTTAATTCAATTACCGAATCACGGCTGAATATGGCAATCATTAAACGTCGCGTCCCCGATTATACCACAAAGAACGTTGAACAACAAACGACCGAAAGTCTAGAAAGGATTATTCGAGCCAAACTGCAACACATCAGTGACCATGTGGTGGAGTTCGCCATTGATCCTAGTTATGCGTACCGGATTAGTTGCTGTTGGTGGGAAGCAAAATAGGCATATTTCTGTTGAGAAAATCATCCGTCTTGCGTGCACTAATTCAAACTAGTTATTGTGGCGCAATAACAGAAGTTCGTCCCCTTTGGTGCAATTTGTATCACATTGCCTTCGTTGGTACCGCCTTCTTTTGTGCAATAGCATCCGACACCACGACATACCAGCGCTTAGCTGAAATTTTGACTCAGTCTTACAACAGTCGTGGGGCTGTGCAGTGGCTGTTCGCACGCAGTTAGCGGCAGCAAGCACCTTGGATGGTGCACCGGCGAGCAGTCGTTGCCCACACTCCTGCTCCACTTTGCTCAATTTTTGAGTACAATTGTATGCTATCTCTTTTTCTCTCACGGATATGTTACTCAATTTTCGTTAAACAGTGGATCAACTCAATTTTTGATTAGATCCACTTTGTACGAAAATTGAGTAACTATTCCGTGAGAAAAGAGATAACATACTAGTGTACTCAAAAATTTAGTAAAGTGAAGCGGAAGTGCATAGAGACGTTGGCACAGTTGGCTGTTGGTGCCGATGCTCCTTGTCAACCTGCTGAAGCTACGAGTTGGCGTGAAAAGGCCGCCCGTGACGAGACAAACAACCCTAGGGGAATCGCAAACTATTTTTCCCTCGTCAAATCAATCCGTACTTTTCAGGACGACCAAATCAGTTTATTAACTAAAGAGTTTGTTTGGTTGAATTTTTCTTTTGTCGGTTTGTAGTTCAATTACGCCGCGTCCCGGAGTATGTCACAAAGACCGTTGAACAACTATCGAACGAAATTTTTAGAAGGGATAATTCGAGCCGAATTGCGACACGTCATTGACCGACTAGACTATGTGGTTGAGTTCGTTTTGGTTCCTAGTTGTGCATACCGGATAAGTTGCTGGCAGTGGCTAGCAAATTAGGAACATTTCTGTTAAGAAAATCATCCGTCTAGCGTGCACTAATTAAAACTAATTATTGTGGCCTAATAACTGAAGTTCGTCCCCTTTGATGCACTTAGTATCACATTGACTTCGTTGAATGAAAATTTGATTCAGTCTTACGGTAGAGTAGTGCTGTACAGAGCAAAATGTACTGTAGCGACGCAGTAGGCGTGCGACCACACTGGAGGATGCACTGGTGAGCATTCGTTATCCAGAGAAGTTGGTGCAGTTGGCTGTTTGGGCCGATACCCCCGTCAACATCGCTGCGAGAAAAAAAAGGCTGCTGAAGCCTATGAGTTGATGGGAAAATCCGCCCGTGACAACAACGGGACAAGAATCAGCCCACGTCACCTGCAGATGGCCACCCGCACCGACGAGGAGCTGAACCAAGAATACCAAGAAGAAACCCCAACTTCAACCGTGAACAATGTTTCTCCCCGTCAACTATGTCCGTCCTTTTCAGTACGACCAAATCAGTTTGCTTATTAAAGAGTTTGTTTGGTTGAATATATCTCTTGTGCTGTTTGAAATTTCAATCATTCGATAGGAATCAAATTATTTTGGGAATGTATGTGGTTCAACCATCGTAGAAAATACAACTAGGGCCGTATCATTATTAAAACCAAACGGTCCTTTTTAGGGTCACCAAATGCTATCTGAAGAGTTAACAATAGAATTTTCGTACATATTTATTTCCCAATGCTGGTCTATCGTTCAATTAGCACTATTTCGGCCTAGACGTCTATCGGAAATAATAGACTAGGAATTCCCAAACAGGCCACAACCATCTACAACGCAATAAGGATAATGATTACCAGGTGGTCGATCATATCAACAGAATATGCTCTCAGGTGCATTCTCGCTTCACCATCTCGGAAGGCAAACAGTTCCAGCTGCAAGGCTCGGGAGAAGAAAACGTACACGGAAGAAGCAAAGTCCCCAAAATTTCATTTCACCCAACTCTGGAGTTCGGTGCGGGAAGCCAAATTTGAGTATATGCCATAGTACTCAAATTTGAGTAACTGTATACAAAGTTTATGGAGGATAAATTTAACCGAATGCAATAAAACTCGTAAAAACCAAAGAAGAGAACTTTTTCGCACGGTTAGTTAGTAAATGTTATACAACTTTTAAAATAAAGTGCCTATCTCGTGATGATAGAATAAAAACATAAATATACTTGATAATTTTATTCATTTTGTTTGTTTCTTAATTTTTAACAATAACGGCTATTTTAATACCGTAACATATTTATTGTTTTTCGGTTTTTGAATCTAATATACTTCAAATAATAAAAGTATGCAAATGACTTCCATTTTTACTCAAAAAATTTGTTGTCAATGAACTACTCACCCATTGAGTAATGTTAACCTAATGTGCGGAATCAAATTTACCCATCTCTCCAGTTCAACAACATTACTCAACTTTAAGTTTAAAAATACTCAATTCTAGGTACTTTGTTTCTTCCGTGTATAGCACCTTATCTACCGGGTGTTGAAGCATTTTATCCCGATACTGTCGTTTCCTCCAAAACAATAAGCATTATGAACAGCTTCATAATTTACATTTCCGAGCGGATTGAAAGCGTATCTGCCCGACTGACTTAAATCAATTGGCGGATGGCCCTGACGTCTCTGGAAATTCAAACTGCCCCTTGATCAAGCTGCCGGGAGAGCTAGCTTAACACGAGGTTTCCGAGCGAACCGAAGCCATGGTCAAGTAAACCAGCTTCATGACGAAATGAGGTGGTGTTAGTAGCTGTTTCGCTCGAACCCACAATGTCCTTTAGGGCCATCAAAACAACTGGAAAGAAAGTTGACATGTGTTTTGGAAAGCTGGAGAGCTGGGTTTCGGGATAATCGATTGTGAAAAACATCTTTCCTGTGCTGAAGCCGTAATGTTTGCAATATTTGGCAGTGTTGTACACACATAAGCCTAGCAGAAACCGTATGCAATTGGAGGTGAATGAAACCAGCTTCTTGAGTAAAAGTTTCCCAACTCATTCGCACTGCAAGGTATATTACGTGATATAGAGTATCTTGTTATCATATGTCATACATATTATTTCCAGTGAAAGCAAGATGAATGAATTTAGATACCAAAACAGGCTATATCAAATAATAAAGACTGTAGTGCGAACGTTTAGTGTATGGGAATTAGATTTGGAAGGAAATCAATTCCGGCCACTCTTTAAACAATCAAGCGATCTATATTGCACATTGCTTCGTAGTCCTACGTCAACTTTGCGTACAACCCCATTGGGCTGTCCCTTCTAGTTTTTTATTATCTTACTTTTTATACTCTTTTTAAGTTTCACTTATGGAATACTGCAATAAAAGGAGTTTTGCTAAAAAGAAAAAAAAAATCTATTTGTGTTGAAAAAAACAACAGTGACGAAATAAAATACCCACTTCATTTAGGCTACAGAAAACATAAATTAAAGTAAAATAAAAGCATTTCAATAATTGATGTGTCCTCCTTTGGCCTTCAGGACCTCTTGCAGGCGCTTCGACATGCTCTCGACCAGGTTCTTTAGGTGCTGTGGATCTCAGCTCTTCCCAGGCGCGCTCCAGGGCTTCAAAATAGTTATTTTTATTGGTAACACCAGTTTTGTCAACCCTGGCATCGAGAATCGCCCACAAATTCTCGATGGAATTGAGGTCCGGAGCATTGTGGAGGCCATTCCAGTGGTTTGATCCGACAAGACCGGAAGAAAGACTTGGTCTTCTTGGCAGTATGCTTTGGGTCGTGGTCCTGCTGGAATACGAACTTCGCTTCAAGGCCCGTCTGGATCAGCGAAACCTGCAGATTTTCTCGCAGGATGTTGATGTAAGAATCTGCCGTCATTATCCCGTCGATTTTCACAATGCTTCCCACTCCACCCACGAAAAACACCCCGGACCATCACATTTCCTAATCCATGCTTCATCGTGCCTTGGATGTGGCGCTCCTGAAGCTCTTCTCCCGATCTGCACCAAACACGAACCCGCCGCTTTCGGTTAAACAGCTCGAATTTTGATTCATCCGTCCAGAGAACCGTTTTCCAGAACTCTAGGGGCTTATCAGCATGCTCCTTAGTAAACTTAAGCCGTTTGGCTTTGTTGTCCGTTTGCTTCAAAACATGTCAAAATAATAAAACATAAACAATCGAGGGGTCTTCCAATGGAAACTTATCGAAAACATATCGATTTTTGAAGTGGGCACTTTATTTTGTCACTGATTTTTTTTTCAACATAAATTGAGTTTTTTTTTCTTTAAGTAAAACTCCTTTTTTCAATATTCCATACGTGAACCTTAAAAAGAATATAAAAAATAGAATAAGAAAAAAAACTACACTGTGTTTACTTTAATTTGAACCTACACTGAACCCAAACATCGTCCCAAGATCGTCTGAAAAGTAATTCGATTGCGCCCTTTAACGAAAAGCATTTGGAAATCGGATGATTGTCTTATGGATAGATCCGTATGACGAACATCCATGTTTCGTATGACAATCAACCTAATACAATATGATGTTTGTTTCCAAACTGAGAAGAGCATTAGCTATTTATGAAGCAATTTAATCTGAAACAAATCTTAAAATTATTTATAATTCATTCACAACCATTGTGCAAAGCTTGCAACAGGAGCCCAAAAATTGAGGAGTTCGGAAATAATTAACCGAGACTCCGTAAGAAATCGAGCAGGTTTCGATCCTTTATTCGTGATGGTACCAGTTCTTATAGCGATTGATAGGTTCGGACCGAATGATGTAAAATGGAATGGTTGTCATCCTCATTTCAAATGATTCTCGTTATAGGGCTTTTCCAATGCAATACGCATTCGATTTTGGGATGACGATTTTTCATACAGCATGCATTCGAATTTGAACGGAAGGTCAATTCACTACGCGATTTATTAGTTGGTCAACATTGGAAGGATAATCATCTGGTTTCTAGAAAATCGTCGCTTCGCCTGCATCTATCATTCGAAAATGTGATTTCAATGTTTCGATATCAATCGACGGATGATTCATTCGATAAAAGGAGGATGTTTGGGTTCAGTGTAGTAAATGAGAGAAATTGACAAAACGAAGAGGTGGGCCCTTTATTTTGCCTATCAGAAATTTTTATACAATCCCCTCGCGTAATGCTTCTGGCTTCCGCAGCATTTTGAACACAACTGAACAAGTTGAAGCAAAACCAAAACATGCGATTATGTTGGGGGACTGAGAGCATTGATTCACATAATCTCTCTTGTCTCTGTACACGATTGTGATTTGGTATTTGAGAGTTGAAATCATTCTTATTTTTTAGTAATACCCCGTTAGTAGCTGGAGGTCTGAAATATAATTTTAACACTGTTTCACTGCTAAAGTGAAATCCAGAAAAACAAATTGAGCATTACAAGTATTAAATTGTCATGCTGCTCCATACTCTTAAATGCATAAGTTATTTGAGATGCGAGGATGGTCCAAAAGCGTGCTGAATTTATTAATTAAATGAGAATTTAATGTTTAACATGCTTGTGCACGATCTTCAGCAGCAGTCATCCACTTCGTTATTGTCAAATTGACAACATTGCCCAGGCTACGCCAACCGGTTGAAATGCTGACAAACCTTGCTGTACATAGAATGTTAGATTTGGCAACAATTAACGAGGTATTTCATGTGTTTTAAACCAGAAATTAAATCAGGTCTGTTGCCTGATAAGATTGTGAACAATTTCGTTGTTTACGCTTGCTTTAGCTTGCAATTGAACGAGGATTATTCACGTCTGAAAATATTTGTTATTTTTTCTTATGTGAATGTGAGAGAAAATCTACCGTTGCAATTGAGTTTTCTGCTTCATGACACCAACAGCAAGACTGTGGTGGATTTTAACTGACGCCACTCGAGGCAACATTGATAAGCAGTATTAGTCCTATGCAAATGATGGAAAACATAAGAGATTCTTATTTGCATGCACCCAAACCAACATTGCTTGCCAAACTAGACCACAATTCGCTTGGAACTAATGTTGCCTATTAATCTTCCCATCAATTGTCTTAGTGTGAACGCACCTTTCGATTTCAATGTGAAGTTCAAGCCCATTTTTCATCAAGACAATTTTCTTCTACAATGAGTGCTGTCAGAATCAATGTGAAACGCCTAATTATGGCAAAGAGATCATATACTGAAGGACAATTGTTCAGCTCCCGTTCGCTATTTGATCTTACGGTCTAGTGATTAAGTCAATAAAACTATAAGTATAAATTACATGGTCATACCGAACACATGGTTTTTTTTTCGCTTCTTGTGTGGGGTCGGTTTCTACTCAAACCGAATATGTATAAATTCAACAACATGGGATGATGGCCATGGTCTTTCGATGGAGCCGGTTCTTTTGGTTTTGCTCAATTCATGTGCACAGACAATCTATTGATGTGTTTAGTTTTTTATGACTGAGCTGACCCTCCTCTATCCAAACATGCCGGTTTTTCATATGAAGTGGTTCGGCAGAACCTGATTTGTTTGCGTTTTGCATTATCTAATAGCTGATACCGGACGAAACCGATTTGAATTTACTTTCTAGTGAGGTTCGCTCGTTTTGGATGAACCCGCGCAAGTTAATTGGACGTAAAATTGTGTTCATGTTGATCGCGGTGCGTCGGGTTGAACATTCTGCATGTCTCGTCAAATAGGAGATTCGTGCAACATTATTTGTGTTTATTATCTTTGTAAGCGTATATCTAAGAGACTAAATTTACAACCGGAAAACACTCGCTAAAATTCGCAATGTCATGATACAAGGACAAACACAAACAAAAAGTTGTTCAGTATCTTCGTAGCGAAAAAAACTGATAGCTCTCTGACGGTAGCTTGAGCACGATTTCGGTTCGAGATTCTCTAATTTTATGGGCTGTGTGACATTTTTATTATACGCTTTTCGATATTTTCTCGAATGCTGGCAAAAGTGCAATTAGGGTAAAAGCTTCCATAGTTCCTGTAAGAAGCGTTAGATTCCCGTTTTTAGTTGCCAAGAGATTTCCAATGATAACATTATTATTAGAACGAACACTTATGTAAGTAAACCCTAACTTCGTTATGCATGTGGGATCAATCAAGCAAAGTTATTCCATACTTTACTCTGAGCTGTGCTTCGATACAGATCGCTATAAAATACCCACAATTTGCACATTCGCCGAAGCTGTTCCAGTGAATGTTCCTAGCATCTAGATTGATTGCATTTCAAGGCAAAGTCTTCGAACTGCCTGGTGCGCCTGATCTCCTTTATCTTGATGATCTCTCAAGGACGTGAATTCAACTTTGAAAAAGTAGATAAGCATATATCACACGGTTTGGATAATCATTAAAATTCAGATGCAGATGGGGATGCAGAATGTTTTGAAATTTATTGAATTGCAGTTTTTGTCATTCCATATTTGGATATTTAAAAACAATTTTTAATTATAAATGGCCTTCAGAGCCAAACAAGTTCATAACATTCACACCCGTATTCCCGTTTTCGAACGAGAATCTGTAATAAAAAAAATACTATGGAGATAGTAAACATTTTGTTCACTGTCTGGGTTTTCCTACACGGAAACAAATCGTTTTTAGTTTTCATTAACTAAAAATCACAAAAAAAAACTTCCTACCCTAGTAGCACACCACGATTATAATTAGTTGCAGCAACTTGATTATGACTAACAAAAGCACATTTATGTTTTCTCAACTTTATGACAACATGCGTGCTACTAGGGTATCTTATTTCATGAATTTACGACACTTATTTGTGATTACATCATTAAAATTACCAATGCGAGCAGTAAATTTGGAATTTCGATTTGCCTCTTATCAAAAATTTGTAATTTTAGTAACATTAGTAGTTCCGTCTTCAAAACACCTCAAATTGGAAATTGATTTCTGTCATATTCTGGCAGTGAAATTTCACATCGCTAGAAGTGCCCTGTGCCATTGGCGGTATATGAGCGCCTTCCGGAATCGGTCTCAGAGTATCCGGATGTGGCCAAATGTCCTGATTAGTCTATGGTATGATGTTTTTGGATATCAGTATTCAAAACCATGAATTTGAGCCGTCGAACGATACAAATACTCCGAGTTTCAAAATTGTCCTCTTTGGACCCTACCCTGTTCCAGGATATGCGGATGAGGTCTAATCTCCTGGTTGATCTATGACATGATGTTTTTGGATATCAGTATACAAAATTATGAATTTTGAGCCGTCGAACGGTACAAATAGTTGAGGTTCCAGAATTGTCCTCTTTGGGCCCTACCAGAACCTGAGAATCCTCTGGTTGGTCGATGGCATCATGTTTTTGAAGATCAGTATTCGAAATCGTGAATTTTGAGCCGTTGAACGGTACGAATATATGAGGTTCCAAGTTTGTCCACTTCGGATGCATACTGGAAACGGTTTTGAGTTCTTATGTGCCCAGAATGGCCAGTTTGTAAGGAAAACCGGCTAGTATGTCATTTGTAGAATCCATACCTTTAATTTGAGGCAAAGATATCAAAAATCGGTATAAAAATAAAGTTTTGGGAGCATGTCAAAGTCTATGGGTCATTTTGCCCCTTAATGCACTATGTGTAATTTTTTTGTAGTGTCTCCTCTAGAGATCGCTGAAAGCTGTAGCTGCCCAAAAATGTTTGTTTATAAAAGTTAGGAAAAGTCAGAAAATTTCAAATCCCTAATTTATTCCGTTTCGACGTTAGAGCTTTTTTGAGATGTTGATGCAGAAGGAAGGTTAAGCTTACATGATTACAAGTGTTGATATATACTAGTGGGCAAGTCACTGGATCCATAACCTCAACGTTCAAGGTTCGAATCCAGGTTGCTCCCTATTTTTATTTTTTCGACATCATCATATTTCATAAGATAAATTTATGAAATTTAAAAGATTTATTATAGCAAATAATCGTAATGCAATTTTATGAATATCGAAAGTTTATTTCGCTGAGTGTAGAGAATCGTATGAAATTTGTAATCTAGACAAAATAGTCAGAATGTCGAAAGTATTATTTGTAAACAATGACTTCTAGCGTATTTTTCTGGGATCGAGTAAAAGCAGATCACGGTTTAGACTTGAAGAATGCTTTAAAACCTCGAAAAAAACAAGCAATGTTGCTTGGATCATTACCTTCCCGTTGGTGAGTGGTTTAGATGTAAGCAACCTCAGCATTTCGAGAAACTTACGTTTTAAGTCATTGTTTACAAATGTTACATTCTGACCTTTTGACGATTTTTTGTCTAGTAATAATATGTTAAGGCAAATTTCCATACGATATTCCTAGGAATTTCTCTCGATTTGTTCGCTTAGTGTAGGGTTCCATAATTGATTACGTGCTTCATGCAACAACAACAAAAACATGATTAGTTAAATGTGTTTCGTGAATTGCCATTGCGACCATAAAAAAAGTTTATGATACAAACATTTTAGCTTTCAGTTGCAAAAACTGGAACCGTGCCGAAAATGAAAACCTTAATTACCCGTTGTGGATGAGGAATCGAATATACGACGTTCTATCTTAACTGACTTAACTGTTTGCCTGAGCATTAATTACACGACACTGAAAAAGCCTGCACATTGTAGACAAAATATGTCAAGATAAGCAATAAAGGTAGTTGGAATTAAATGAAAATTACATAATTTTCTTCTCATTTTCTTGTTACAGGTATTCCACTAAAAAGCTCATACTCATCAGGATTCAACTTGCAGGGTGGCCACACAATCTTAATCTAACAATTCCCGCATTTTCGCCAAATTTTTACAGCATTTTGCCTTATTTTGCCGACTGTTAAGATGAGTTAATATAAATTACTCGTAGCTAAATCCCTGAGCTCCCAAACTTTTTCCAGTTTTATTTACTACCAGACACTTTCTATTTATTTAAAATACGCCTTTTTGTGCGACAGGATGAGCCAATTTTTAAAAAATGTTGTCAAATTTGATAGCTCCTTCTTGGTTCTAGCCAAAATTTGTTCAAACCATTTTCTTTTCTTTGGAATCCGGCAAACAACGTCAGACGGCATTGAGCACAGCTGCCCAAATTCTTCTTTCACCATGTGTGTGAGCACCCTTACAAACGCAATTCGCCAAACTTCAAACAAATTCGCTACCACATGAAAGATAAGTTCATTTTTGGCCTCACCTGTTACAGCCGTGTAGCCAGATCTTCTAAGGGCATCTTCAACGGTGGTTCAAATCAGTGATGGAAAAATCATTTTTAAAAACGTTCACTCTTTACTCAGTGCAAGGAGTGCGAGGAACTTCGCACTCGAAGTTCGCAAACGAACTTCAATCTAAAGTTCATGAAAGCGCAGAATGAGGAAAGTTTCAGTTCTCATCGAGAAAGATCTTTTGTTCCTCCATCTCACAACGTTTCACTCGTATTCGAGATCCGATCCAACCAAATATCTCCGCGGCTTTGTTCTTTTTCTCTAGTGAGTAAGTGTAGGCAATGTTCACGTGAGTTGTGATGTTTGTTTTTTTAGCTATTATGCCGCCGCAAAAGTCAGAGTGGTAGAATACTTCTGCTGGAATGGCGTGACGCATTGAGGACAAATTCAACCCAACCTCCCCGGCCACAAAGTCATCATGCGGGATGTCATTTAAGAGGGATATCTGTCTGTCTAGATTTCATTTCCATGAAATGTGAAGTTTGCTTTTCAAGAACGAGAATGTGGTGTAAAGACAAAAGTAAAACAAAGATCTGATTTTATTCGTATCACTCGCGTCGGGAATGGAGTAGAAAAAGTTGGCGACGTTTCAATCTCTCATCCCAGAAAGTTCACTCAAGAAACGTTGGCGTGTGAAACTAGCAACGGGAAGTTCGCAAGTGAAAAGATAGCGCCCGATGAACTGATATTTTTGTGAGAATTCCAACACTGGTTCAAATCGTGGTTTGGATTTGCTTGTTTAGACCAAACGCAAAAACATCGCTGCATTGCTGGTTTTTGTACATTTTGTTTTATACCGCATCTATTTTGCATCATTTCAGAACTTATTTAAGCTTTTAAGTTTCTTACTGAACGCACTCTTTAAAAATTTCATTCAATGAACTTCGGAATATCTATGAAGATTGGGTGGAAATATCTATAATGAACATGCCAGAAGTTGATTCAACTTCTCGGCAGTTGCATGAAAGAATTGAAAGTTTCCAGATAATCATGAAGTTTGCTCGCTGTCTTTCGAGAAGAGAAATTGTGGAACTTTAGAGAAGTTCATTGAATTGCCGAAAAATTATTAACGTTGCTGATCCCTGGAATAGGAACAACTTTCTGGAAATGACAGGAACTTAGAAAATCAGATTTCGTTTCCCAGAAGTTGTTTTAACTTCCAGCAGGTACAAGTTCTGTGATAAAAAGCAGAATATCACACATATTTAAATAACTTACGAGAAATTGAAAAAAATCTTGCGAAGCCGTGGAATTTCTGTGGAATAGTTAGTATTACCGAGAAGTTTGTTAAACCGTACAAGAACTTTTAATGATCTCCAAGATTGTGAATAGGTGGAAATTCTATGAAATTGACTAAAAAGTAGTTGGTTTCTTTATTCTCGTTTTGGTTGGGTTCGAAAAAATAAGTAGTAGTAGTAGTTTAAGTTCTCGAGTAGTAGAAGTTTAAGTTCTTCTTAAAACTTAAATTCCTAAACTTTTGGGATGTTTTCGAAACGATCGGAAAAATTTCTCGATCACATGGAAAGATCCCTGAGGTTCTAGGAAGCTCCCCAAACTTATGGAAAAATCCTTTGAATGTTTCCTAAACATTTAGAATGCTCAAAAAATGCAGTTTCCTGTATATCTGGGACGTTTTCTGAAATTCCGGAAAGTTATCCGATCTTAGCGGAAGTTTTCCGAAATTCTTGGAAGATCGCAGGACTACTGAGAAATTTCCTGAATATCGGTGACGTCAAGTGGGCGTAAGTGAAGTCTACGGCGTGATCTGGCACACAATTCAACGACGACCATGCGGCACTCGGCCGTGGCACGAAGATGGCGACGAGCGGACGACCGTCGGTGACCCCTCGTGGGAGCCGGCTTTTTCGGCGATGTCCCCAACAACAAGGTGCGATGAATATCGCCGTATCGTTTTGGTCACACGGTGGTTCGGCGGCTTGAAAATTCAGCAACTGTCTTGAGGGTCAAGTTTCGCCAAAACGATCTGACCACGACCTAACTCGGCCGAACTTTTCTCCGTTCGTATTTTGGGTTTTTCCTAGTGACTTCTTAAAACCAGTTGATAGGTTGGATTCTCGAACTTCACTGACTCGCATTCGTTTTAACCATCATCATCATCCCGAAGACACGAACTTTCTCCCTCTAGCGTTTTTTCATTTCCACCCCGTTCGGATTCAGTGCATCCAGCCAGCCACTCGATACACAACAATTTTAGCTGTTCGTCGTCTACCGTATGTCGACTGCCCTACGCATCGATCCAAAATGACCGTTGGAAATAGATCTAACTATATAATGTTTACCCTCCTTTCCCGTACTCAATTAAGAAACATTTTAAACAAATGTTACCCGCCGGTAACACTAGGAAGATCCGCAAACTGTTGAAAAGCTTCATGAATTTCTTGACTGTTCTCTATTGGAAGTTCTCTAATTTTCTGGAAAGTTCCTTGAATTTTCGGGATGTTCCCTGAACATTTTGAGTAGTTCTGAAAAATACTTAAAAAAATCTGATGTTTTGTAAACTTCTGGAAGCCTCTTGAATTTCTGGATAGTTACCTGAACTTCTGTGAAGAACCCTTTACTTTTGGAAACTTCCGTGAACTCGTGGTAAGCTCCTTGAATTTGTGGACAATTCCCTGCATTTCTAGGAAACAATCCGAATTTCAGGAAAGTTGTCTGAACTTCTAGGAAGAAGCCTTAATTTCTGGAAAGCTCCCCGATTTTCTGGAAAGTTCCCTAAATTTTATGGTATGTTCCTTTGACATCAGGGAGAATAGTTAAACCTCGGGAAAGTCTAGTCAAATCTAAAAAGTATACCGAGCTTCTGATAAGTTCCCTGAGTTTCTAAATGTACTGAATTTACAAGATTTTTTTTTTTTGAACTTTTGGGAGATAATTTTTGTCCATCAGTTTCTTAACGTCGCAGAAAGTGCTTCTTGTCATAGCTTGGCGTGGCTCTATCTATGACTATCAGCACTATCTAATATCGTTTAAATGAGATGCATGCATTCCCACACTCACCACCACTCAAACCAATTCATGGTAAAAAGTTTGCGAAAAATCCTCAGTCTCTGAAAAAACAAGGCTTCTGATCTCTGGATATTGTATGATTGGCAAAATGATAGGTGTTGGTGGGTTTAACAGCAAGAAATACTACACCGGTGTGGGGAACGCAAAGTTGGCCTGTTTTAGCTGGTTCTTTTTAATTTTGCTGATGCAAATCACCTATAAAGATGTTAAAACAAACCACCACTGAAGATGCTCTAAGCGGCACGTTTTGAATAGGCTGAACAATGAGATCGGTTCACCGAGTAAATGACAAAAACGATACTCAAATTATTTGAAAATGGTGTGAGTATGCTTCCTTCCATATGACAAAAATTCCCGATGAAATTCCCGCCTTTTTCCCGAATATTTCCCGATGATTTTGGATTCCCGCATTTCCCGATTTTCCCGAGTCTGTGGCCACCCTGAACTTGTCTTTTTATTGCACAGTAACGAATAAATCAAAATCTCTCTTTCTTTACTTTCGCTCTCTCAAATATGGTGACAGTGCTGTAATCACAATACATTTTGTTAATTTTTGCCACAAATTAATGGTTGAACCTCAATAACTTAACAGTTCTCACCGGCGTTAGTAAGCGGGGCAAGTAGAACATAGTAATTTATATTTTATTTTATTTTAAAAATCCTGTTTTCATTGAAATTTTTGTGATATTATCTTACCCTTCCTTATACAGAGAAGCCAGTCGACAATTGTTCTTTATAAATTGAAAAATATTGTACATTGGAAGACATTCAAGTAAACAATCATGAACTATCGAAAATATTGGCCGCGCTTGCCTCGGTGCACCTTACCTTAGTTTTTCCATTCCCGATCGTAATTTCATAGGCACACAGAGAAATTTGTCCGATCCAGCATGGAATTCCTTCAAACCGAGACATCGTGATCTTGAACTTGATTGAATCAGTGCCAAACACTTCAGCACATGAATGATCCGACAGCAAGGGGTGATGGATTTCTTTTGCAGTTCTCCTAGTGATGAGAAGCGTCAAGTGCCCACCTGCCGCCGCAACGACCAGTTCAATTATCAAATAATTTTACACAGTTGTTTTTATTGATCTTCATTCTTCTTTCATTCCTAATTCGTTTCGCCTAGCAGTTTCTAATGATTAGATATAGGGTTTTTGTTTGTAATTTCAAATTGTTCAACATGCTAACCTAAGGGTCGAAGTTAATACAAAAATAAATAGTACAAGATCATGTGCAGTAATATTTACATTATGCATTGGAAACGGGGTTTTCGTGTTTCCACGTATCATTCTTTATGCTCTTCTGCTATGTTTTATCTCCATCAATGGGAAGGTGTCCGAGAGGAGAAAAAGAGAGAAAGATAATATAAAAACCGGTCTGCTGGTTGTTGTGTTCCATCGATTCGCTTTTATTAAGGTAGGTCAGTCAGGAGGAATTTTCGCGAAACTTCAGACTAATTCGGCACCAATGGGTTTTGATTGGCTTTGAGAAATCAGTTTCACTCTTTTCTTGCTACCTATTACGATCTACAGGGGTGACTTTCAACGGTATCAATTATCAAAAACTTAAATTTTAAGACAAATCCGTTGCCTACATCGCACGGCTCGCTTCTCCTGCGGTAGCTTTGCTGTTATCTTTAATTGTCGGTATAATAACCACTACCTGTTTTGCTTTGTTCATTCCTATTGAGTCAGTGTGTACAACATTATAGCGATTGGTACAACTCAAACCCGTTTATTTACACAATACAAAGTAGAGACCGGAAGGGTCGCTGCTTACAATGGCCTTTTGTTAAAACGTTTCTTCTACCTTTTTATGCTTGCGACAAAGTTCTACAAAAACTGGAACTAGAATATACACACTTTGGTTTAAATTTCTCACTTCGTTTTCGTTTTGTAATCGATTCACATATGTTTTTATGTGTATCATTTCGTTATTATCTTAGTTTAAAATTAGAACAAACACTTACTTTATAGCTTTCAACAGGTTTCCATTTTTTAAAAAATCAGAGGATTATGATTGCTTGCAGAGGGTGTGACCTGGTGGAAGAGATAGATATAATAAGCATGGAAAAATGTTAGTTAAACAAATAATGTATCAATATTTCGGATTTTTTTTAATATTTTATTGATATATATGGGGACATGGCGCCAAGTCAAGCTCAAGAACTAATACCTTACATAATACATAGGGAATAGTTGAATAGGCTTCGCAACATATCTAACCATGGGGATTTTTAATTTGGCGGGATACACAATCAGTGCACACTAGAGGTACACAATAATATTGCATCGCTGACTACGGGATTGGGGTAAGGTGGGAGAATTGTAGGAAGAAAAAGATAAGTAAATTATATTTTTAGAATAGTATCTACCAAAATACCTGCATAGCTTGAAATTACGTTAGAGCTTCTTCTCTCGTTCCGCCTGTTGACTTAATATTCCTTTTCGTGGACTGTTTCGTTAGTTCGTGACAGGATTTTCTTCCCAGTTTCGCGGGTTTCTTTTTGGAATTCTTCATTTTGATGATGTAACACATCATCCATTACCGATGCCTACTCTTAAACTGCATTTTCTTCAAAACTGTGTAGCTAAAATTATATAAGCGAATCCGCCTCACCATAAAAGACCTCGATATAGGGTTACAAACCCTATTTTGATATACATTAATTGTTATGTTATGTATTCTCCGTGCGAGGAGTAACGATTATGATGTAGAAGGAGATGTTCGCTCATCACCATGAGGCACCAAGAGTGAACAACAATGTTTTTGGCTAGAATGAAAGATGTGAAGAGAAAGTGTTGAAAGGTCCGTCAGAGTGCGGCAGGTAGGAAAATTAACAGATGTTTTTGAAAATTGAGCGAAAGGGCATGTATCCAATGGTACTCGAACCAGTGAAGTGGCGGACTTGTTCCGTCGCTACAACCTACCCCGCAGTGGGATGTTAGGCAAAGATTGACGTCCATGGTTCGAGTACCATTGGATACATGCCCTTTCGCTCAATTTTCAAAAACATCTGTTAATTTTCCTACCTGCCGCACTCTGACGGACCTTCCAACACTTTCTCTTCACATCTTTCATTCTAGCCAAAAACATTGTTGTTCACTCTTGGTGCCTCATGGTGATGAGCGAACATCTCCTTCTAAAACCTATTTTGATATCATCACCCATATTGATTTTTAACAACAAACTATTTAAATTAACGCAAATATAAGGTAATGTCTAATAATTTCGATTTTTCAGAGTAAATTTACCAAATACACTGTACTTCCTAGCACAGATTTCATATTTAAGTAAGGAACGTCTCCTAGGCTGCCATGAATGTTATATAACGGGTACACCTTCGCATTTTCATTTATCATCCTAGTAGTTCGAACAAGCGACATGTACGGAAGTGTTTGTCGCTCTCTTGCAATTAAAGGTTTTTTTTCTCCCGTTTCCCCCCCTCGTTCGCTTACTCGCGATTGCGTTTCCGGTTCGCGATCTCTCACCTGCACTTGCTCATCTTCTGGTGGTGGCAAAGCAGAAAAAAGTGCTGTAAAGTTTGGAAAAATTTCCCGCTCGACCTATTGCCGTGGCAATGGGTCGTAAAAATCGACCAACGGTGACATCCGCTCCCGAATCCTTACCGCAACCGGGCAACTCCGAACGGCTGCGCCATGATGACGCCGGTCCAGTGGATCGTAACGCTCGACTTCTAGCGAGCAATCAATTCGCCGTGGTCCCGGTACAGGATGTGCCAAAGAAGGTAAAGGTTCCCCCGCTCTTCACCACGTCAAAGGACATTGCTGCACTCAAGACCGAGCTTGCTGCTATCCAAATCCATCCGCTGTACATGCTGTGTACAGTACAGTAAGGGCATAAAAGTTATATGCTCGACGGAGGCTTACTACCGTGCTATTGGCGCTCACTTAGTCGCCAAGCAACACGACTTCTAAACTCACGACGCACCCGGAAGCAAGTCAGTGAAGGTGATTCTGCGGGGCCTTCCGGAACTCACTCCGTAGTCAATCTTCGCCGATCTGCAAGCGGTGGCACTGAAGCCTCAGAACGTGTTTCCTATCAGGCGCCAGTAACATGGAAACTACCGGGACCAACTATCTGGTCCATCTTGAGAAGGGAACCGTCACGATAGCGGAACTGATGAAAATACGGGCCTTTTTCAACATTATCTTCGAGTGGGACCGGTATCGTCTGAGGCAGCACGATGTGACGTTGCCTTGCATTCGGCCACGGAACTCGTAACTGCCACGTGAAACCGCTATGTGACAAGTGTGCCGGAGCCCACAGTACCAACGATTATGCCCCGATGGAAGAAGGTGCGCTTCTGAAGTGCGCAAATTGTGGTGCAAACCATGAGAGCAGCAATCGAGCCTGCAAAAAACGTTGCTGAATTTTTGGCGATCCGCAAGCAGTCATCCACCAAATCCCGGCCTGGTCAACGCCGTATGCCACCTCCGATGAACGAGGAAAACTTCCCGACGCTCCGGTATCAAGTGCCAAACCTACCGCCGATCTCATTAAATCACCGCCATGCAAACCGCCCGTCAGCTTTCTTCCATGGAAGGCATACAGGAGCAAGTTTTAGAATTACATTTGCAAAAGCTTAGACCGCGTCAGATATTCAATAGCCTTGAGCAGTTCGGAGTGAGTAAGCGTTTTGTTTTTCGTACCTTGAAACGGTTCAGGGAAACTGGAAATGTCCCTATTCAACACAAAGGAGGTTCCAGACGAACTGCCAGAACGAAGAAAAAGATCAAATGTACGAGGGAGCGAATAAGACGTAATCCAGTTTATCTGGCCGTAAATTGAGCAAACAATTTCAAATGCCCCCTGCTTTAATGAACAGGCTCATAATCCGAAATGCAAGCCGTACAAGAAACAATGGGTTCACGGGTTGACGGAGCGTCAAAAGCAAGCCAGAGTCCAATGAAGCAGAAATCTTTTGGTTGGGCATGGTGACTGCGAGATTTTATTTTTGGATGAAAAACTCTTCCTCCTTCAGGACAGTCATAATCAACATGGTATGGCAAAAGTCTATACAAGTCTATACAGGCAATATTCCGTTTCACGAAAAGGAAAACATCCTCTTGTTTTCATAGAACCTAACATAAAAATCAACACTGAATATTACATCGAGCAGGTTTTGAAGAACCATCTGCTTCCTCATGCTACAACGCTGCTTGGGAATACACCATATTGTTTCCAACAGGACTCAGCTCCAGCTCACAAGGCAAAGAAGACCCAAGCGTGGTGCGCGGAAAATTTACCCGATTTCATCACAAGGGAAGAAGGGCCTGCATCTTCACAGGACCTCAACCCACTTGACTACTTTGTTTGGAGTTATATGCATTATATGTTGACCCTACGAAAGGGTAAGCCCTTTAGTTCGATTCAAGAAACATGTGATTGATATTTGGGACCAAATTTCTCAGGAAATCGTGCGTGTCACCTTCGATGGGTTTACAAAGCGCTTGCGCAAATTTATCAAGGGAAAGGGAGAGAGATTGGAATTTTCATTTTCATTTTCATTTTGCAGCATTTGGTGGGGCAATAAGAGCGCAAGTCAGTCCAAAGCCGATGGTGAAAGAGGGGTAATGGCGAACTAGTCTATTCAGACCACATGAACTTCATGGGAAAGAACAAGGATGGGTTAGGGTAGGTGGTTAAGGTAGGGCATTTTGGACCGGTTAAAAATGCTAGAAAAAGAAAATGTGTGTATAAGCCGAGCACTTGACACTGAAGAAGTCTGTAAGTCGCAGACGAAATAGGCCTGTCTGTCAGAAGATAAGCCTTCTCCAGTGGAATTTAAAGGAATTTGTTCGCGTTTACTAGTGATTATTTGAAAAAAGTGTTTCAATGTTTTGGTTTTTTATTTTAAGAGGCGATCAAATGAATCAAATAATTTGAAATTATCCCTGTTTCCTAATCACAATCGTTCTACTAACACACTCAATAATGTAGAAGGAGATGTTCGCTCATCACCATGAGGCACCAAGAGTGAACAACAATGTTTTTTGGCTAGAATGAAAGATGTGAAGAGAAAGTGTTGAAAGGTCCGTCAGAGTGTGGCAGGTAGGAAAATTAACAGATGTTTTTGAAAATTGAGCGAAAGGGCGTGTATCCAATGGTACTCGAACCATGGACGTCAATCTTTGCCTAACATCCCACTGCGGGGTAGGTTGTAGCGACGGAACAAGTCCGCCACTTCAACAGGCAAAAATTGACGCATGGAAAGACGCTCATGTACCACTGTGGCTTGTATAGTTTATTCTTAGCGATCTATTGTGTGCACTCTTTTTACTGATGCGCACATGGTAGAGGAACTCTCTCCTTTTTTGGGTTTGTTTTGATTCGCAACGACTGACGATCACTAAAGTTTTTCTCGTCGTCTCCAACGTAGAGACCTCGGAGAGAAACATCGTGAAGCGATGCGATACTGGTCCCCACCAGTATAATTAATGGTTACCACCATTTATGGGTTTACATACATTGACGTCCATGGTTCGAGTACCATTGGATACATGCCCTTTCGCTCAATTTTCAAAAACATCTGTTAATTTTCCTACCTGCCGCACTCTGACGGACCTTTCAACACTTTCTCTTCACATCTTTCATTCTAGCCAAAAAACATTGTTGTTCACTCTTGGTGCCTCATGGTGATGAGCGAACATCTCCTTCTACATCATAATCGTTACTCCTCGCACGGAGAATACATAACATAACAATTAATGTAAACACTCAATAAGTTTTTCTTTTAAATTGTGTTTAAAAAAAAAATAAAGTGAAAGTGATCATAAAATCGTTAATTTATAATGCTGCATTACAATGATTTACGGCAACTCCCGAAAATATAGAGAGAGCCATTCCCTGTAGTTCTTATAAATGTGACCAGGCTATTTGAGATTCCACTGTAAATTTCATATTGTTTTTACGCTGCAAGTTGCTATATCAAAGTAACATCTCTCTATGATTTGCTATAATTTGAAAGTCAGCTGTCGTATACCGCTTATATTTAAATTATAATTTATAATAGAATTTTGGAATTGCAATTTAGGTATGTTTGGTGTTAGTTAATGACAATCAATAAATAAACAACAATGAAAGAATTGCCACGCCAATGAAAACTACACCTCCTGTCGTGTCTCTTAACTACTTGATGTCAGGCGTCTACAAACTGTTTTTACACACTACCAAAATGTCATGTAAATTTCTGTCCCCTGAGACCGACACATGCAAGCGTCCTTTTACACATAAGAATGAATTTAAAGAGATGAGAAAATAAATCCAATCAAACCCATTTTTCATAGAATTGCGTATGTGTCCGTTTCAGGAGACATAGTTTTACACGAAATCTTTGTTTACGTTCTCGAACTTTTTACAAACATGAATTACGTCTCATGTAAAATTCAAAATTTCTAAGTGTGTAGCCTCGTCTTAGCGTAAATTGCGGCAAGGCCCGCCGGTAGCACACTCTTTCATTCTGAAAAAAAACCTATGACAAACCCCAGTGATACGATACTCTGAGTTCCTAAACGGGCTCTCCGCATCCCACAAAACCACAATACATATGGCCACGGTCTAGAAGGCCACTGCATAGGAAATTCTATGACACAGTTCAAACTTCCACCTCAATTTGAATATTAAATGCTTTCAAAGTTGAATAAATCTATCTATTATTTAATTTTTAGTGATTTGCGGCCCAACCCGCCGATGTCACACTTAACTTTAGTGCCTGTATACATGCGTGTTACGCCACGTCTATTAAATAGAGAGAAGAGCGAGTGTAATATTATCACTACTTTGTGTGGCTGGACCTTTGGTTCTCCCATGAATGGTTCATTGGAGTAGAAGGTCATACAATGACATGACCTAGCGACATCTATCATAAATCAGCTATCTCCAATGAATCGTTAACATGAGATTAGGCCCTCCTACCAGCGTCCAGGTAAAAAATCCAGCCATGGAGAGGGCTCTCGGTTTCTTATTACTTAGGAAATCTATAGAACTTTTGCTATCTGTGAAAATGACAAAGTTACTTTTTGGCATACGCTCTATTCGCTGAACTGCTTCGAGTATTGCTAGCAACTCTGCTTGAAAAACGGTGCAGGTGTCGGGCAATTTCTTTTTTATGTGCGGTATGTTATCTGGCAATAGAACTGCATATCCTATTCCATGTTCTCCTTTCGATCCATCCGTCGCTATGATTTTGTAATTGCGAAACCGACATCCAATGATTTTCTCGAAAATTTGTTCTGCAAGTCGACCAGGATATATTTGCATAATGTTTCTCACAGAGAGATCAATGGGTACCTCAAACTGCACAACATTCTCATCATATCGGTAATACCTGCGTTGCTGTAGACAACGGCCTCAGGATTGTAATCATTCACGTGGATAATTGAACGAACCAGCAATGACTTCGGATTACGTTCCTGAAGTACTGCTGTAGCGTGTTTTTCTTTCCACGCCATTGTTGAAATTTTTCGAGATACATAGTTTTTGCATAACGTCACTCTACGCAGTGTCAATGGCATAATTCCAGCAAGAACTTCTAACGAATCTGTATGGCACGTTTTAAACGAATATGCGAATACATTTCCATTGCAGACGACTCAAGGGTAACAATGCATTGACAGATGCGTCTGCATAGAAGATCGCTCCGTATTCAATGCACGCTCGTATACATGACCGATAGATTGTCAGCATAGCTTCTGGATCAGCGCCCCATTTTTGACCAGATATACTCCTCAGAAAGTTCACATACGGTGTCGCTTTGCGATTAACGTTCCTAATGTGCGTATTCCATGAGAGTTGTGGCGTCAAGTGCAGTCCAAGCAACCGCACCACGTTTTCGTATGGCAGCTGTTTGTCAGATATCTTTAGATGAACTAAATTTCTTGGTCTACGGCGACAAAAAATCATAGCGTTACATTTGGATGGAGATAAGCTTAGTCCAAGGTCTGTCAGTCCTTCGTTCATTATGTTCAACCCTTGTTGTAATATGCTTACTGCAGCATTAACTGACTCATTACGGACAAATAGAGACACATCGTCCGCAAAACCAACCAACTGCACCTCGCTTCTGACAAGCTTCAATGTGTTAGCAATGTAAATGTTGAAACACAGAGGTGAGAGGGGCGATCCTTGTGGAAGTCCAAGCCAAGTTGTCCTTTCCACCGATGCATTGTTGTCTAAACTCGCTGTTATAATCCGCTCCTTGAATAACGAGTAAACCGCTTTTATCCAACAACTATCAATTTCCATTTTGTACATCTCCTGTACCAAGATGTTTATGTTTACTCGATCATATGCGCTCTCAATATCCAGGCAGCTTAACACGGTAAATTCATTACTATCTAATGCTTTACGTGCTTCCAAAATGATGCCAAGCAGAGCATCTGAAGTGCTCTTCCCCTTTCGGAAACCACACATTTCCTCAGGAAGCCAACCGCAGGATTTAATGTCTTTCAATTTTCCATTTAACGATGTTCTCGAAGATTTTTCTGAAGCAGTAGGCCAATGCGATTGGTCTGTAAGATTTACTTTCGTCCGGATTTTTTCCTTGCTTCAAAATTGGGACAATTTGGAAGTATTTCCATGCCTCAGGAATAATGCCACTGTCTACGATCTCATTACATATTTCCGATAATCGACGTTTAGCAACGGGAGGTAGATTTCGTACAACAGTGTAAGGAATGTTGTCTAGCCCTGGCGAAGAATTTTTGCATCTCAGCAGTGCAAATTCGATGTCCTTAATGGATAGTTTGTTATGGTCTGCCTTCGCAGGCAAGCATCTCTACAGCCTGAGGTGGCTCTGGGGTAGCCGGTAGAGCCAAGTTTTGCATAAAATTTTGCAAAGTTTCCATGTTGCGAAGTTGTGGCGGTGCCTGAAAATTCCCTTTGAACCAAACGGCAAAACTGCCATCAGCCACATTTTTGTTATAGTTGTTTGATTGTCCCACGAATCACACAATTTTTTCCACGAAGCTCGTTTTTTTGTTTTGATCATCTCTTTTAATTTGCGTTCTGCTTCTATGTAATCGCTATGAAGATCCCTATGGTAGTGGCTATTCCTCCAAACTCTGAACCTGTATCTCATCGCATTGACCGCAGTCGTCAACTCATCGTCCCAAAACTGAATTGGAGTTACACCGACAGCTTCGGGTACGTTATCATCTCTGATAACAATAGTAGGAACAGAAGCATGTGTGGCAAGATTCCCAAACCAATCAGTATTACCTTGAGAGAACGGTTGTTGTTTGCTTTGTTCTCGCTGCTTTGTAAATTTCGGGCAGACTTTTTTATTGTCTGTGGTGTGCTCTCCCGAACAATTACCGCAAATCGGGATAGCGCTTCCGCATACATGGTCTTCTTCAATAGCTGTTCTAGAACACTTGTTGCAGCGTTTAGAGCTACGACAATTGTTTTCGTGATGTCCATAACGCCAGCATCGTTGGCATTGTCTGATAGGGTAGACGTATTGTTTGACAGCGTACAACGTTTTCTCAAAATCTCAACATGTGACGGCAATTGTAGCCCCTCGAAAGTGAAAATTACTGTCCATAATGGTAGTGTATTCTCGCCAAACTTCTTAGTCACACGTCTAGCATGTACTACGAGAGGACATGATGACTGGCATAACTTGGCTTTATCAAACGATATTGCACCTTCCAATTCTTCATCAGTCAGTTCTGGTTCGATGTATGCTACTCCCAAACATTCACAGAGCCTTTGTGGAATGTAAAAATTCGTCTTCGAATACTTTTTCGTCACCAGATCATTTGCAGCTTCACGTGAATTCATCAGAATTTTCGCCTTCCGTTTCGATAATGACAGCATTTTGAGGTATTGGTCACCGTAATCCTTAGAAATTTTCTCAGATAATTTCGCCGCCGTTATATTTTCTTCGGTTGCCTCCGCTATTACAAGAAAAGGCCCCGAATAGCTTTGGCCATACTTTCTGACCCGAACGATTGCTTTATCTCCAGCCATCACCACTCACTTGGTGTACGTGGTTTGGAGCTTTTCAGAATGCTTTACTATAGCGCACCGAAGTAAAAACGAAGTGTATTGCACGAAGGCTGATAGTAAACTGTGTGTGCAGTCATTACATCCTTGTTTACAAAAACTGCATGTGAGCCATGGTTGGGAAGGTCTTTTGTACTTTTATCGATTCATTTCACCGCAATTCTCGGCTACATAGATCGCGTTCGGGCTTGCTGATTTGCTGCTTGAACTTCGTGACCACTCGGGGTTATAGTCACTAGATTCATAGTCTGGTGGATACAACGACGGGTGCCAATTTGAACTGTCATTTGGCGGAGCCAATCGAGCATATCTCGAGTGGTTCATGGTTAAGGGCCTAAAAGCCATTTCTAAACAATGACTTTAAACGTTGATTTCTCACAAATCACAAGAATCCCACTATATCCTGCTACTCCATATGGTCGAACTTACATTCTTCTACCAAATACTGTTTTCATTTCACGAGAATAATTTAAAATTCAAGAGAAATCGATATTTAAAGTCATTGTTTACAAATGGTTTTTAGGCCATGAACATGAATTACTCGAGATATGCTCGATTGGCTCCGCCAAGTGACAGATCAATTTGGCTCCCGTCGTTGTATCCGCCAGACTATGAATCTAGTGACTATACTCGGGGCCATAGTGGTAGCAAAACCACCAGCATAGAGTTAGTAGCACAAAAAAAAAGAGAAAGAAGATTTTAGTGGCATGCAGGGTGTATGTGAGATTATTGGTGATATTTTCACAACGACTCTTCGTTTCTCTGACCTAAAATTTCGAATCACTGTACCCCAACCAAACTTAATCGGGACCTCTAATTCTAATAACTCTAGCACATTTACTGTCTTAAATTGTTGTCTGAACCCTAAATTCCTAGCCTACTCCTCACCTTGGGATCTGTAGCCATTCAAAATCTAAAATTTTTTAAATATGAAACCTAGGCATAGACGATTCTGTTTCCTATTTTGTTTTTGATTGGTTTTTATCGGTGAGATGGATTGTTTCCTACCTAGCGGGTTTATCTTTAATTTGCTCCTCTCTTCCACTCATCTACTGTTTGGCTTGGAGGATTCATATTTCTACTCAATCTGACCGCCTTGCAAGTAGGTTATACGAAAACATCGATCCTATGATATTGTATATCACTCATCAAACACTGGTACTGATACAAATAACATGGAAAGGTCCATTCTAAGGCTTCAAATGGTGTTTCCCAAGCGGGCCCTCCGCGTCGTATCTCTAATATACATGCCTGTCATCGGCAGTTTTAAGTAACACCTTTCTGTGACCATGTGCCCCCTTTTGAAATCAGATAATTACCCTGATCAAAACATTCATCCCTTTCTAAAATGGTACAATTACATTCAGATATTATACCATGAGCAAATCAGGTATTTTGGACATTAATTCCATATAACAAATAGATAAACAACAACATAAATTGTCACGAAAATGAAGCAGGAATACTAAGATCGGGCTTTGCCGTTTTCCGTTGCCGTTATCATTGTGTCTGGGCCATAAGAGTGAATTGCGGCACAACCCGCCAGTATCACACCTGTTGTTAGTGCCTTTAAATAAACGTTCTACGACGTGGCAGTGAAAAAAATGACTAGAACATGTTATACTTACACTACTGGTCAAATTCTTGGTCTCACATGCATGTTTATAGCATGAGATAAGCCTTGTCACCGTCGACAAGGTGAAAACTTTGACCCACGAGAGGGTAGAAGTGTTATCAGAAGAATCTGGAATAAATTACCGTATACATGTGTCACATTTGAATTGAATTGACGAGTAGAACGTTAGATCAACGAGCAAGGGAATGAATACAAGTGACACAAATTCATCATCCATCGTAACACTTTACATGTAACGCATAGAAGGGTATGTCGGCTTTGGTGTCTACTGCACAGGTTTACACACTACAGAGAGCGCGAATAAACAACATTAATGTTTCAGAGAGTGAACGATACGAACGCGTTTTTAGTTCGGTTCAACTCTACGGTCATCTATACTACACTCTTCACGATCAATAGTATCGTCGTATGCCGCCTTGATGTCGATGAATAGGTGGTGTGTGGGGACTTGATATTCGCGAAACTTTTGAGGGATCTGCCGAAACGTAAAGATTTGGTCAGTTGTCGATTGACAGTTCACAAAACCGGCTCGATAACTTCCTATTAGTTTACTTGCTAGCGGCGATAGACGACGGAAGATAATCTGGATCAGCACTTTGTAGGCCGCGTTGAGAATAGTTATCGCTCGATAGTTCTCAAATTCTATCTTGTTACTCTTTTTGTATATTGGGCATACTACTTCCCTTTTCCACTCCTCCGGTAGCTGTTCTGTATCCCAGATTCTAACTAGGGTAGGGAAGCGTCCTCCTTGACTGGCAAAGCGGGACTTTAGGAAGTGTAAACAGAAATTTTCACATCGCTAGAAATGTTCCGTGCCAGTATATGAGATTGTCTAACATTCGAACAACCAAAAGGCTGAGATCGCCCATACTACTGTTAAAGCAAATGATGTATGATTTTTTAACCGACTGTTGAAAAATTTGCCAAGATAAATTTAGTAGTTCCGTGAAAATTTCATTCTGAACACTTGTATTCAGTGTATTGTTATATGTTTCATTTGGTTGAAAACAGCTTTTGTAATGCAAAATAATCTCATTTCATAAGTTTAGCACTTAGATTTTTTTTTTGTTTAGACAGGAACCTGTCGATAACATTGAATGTTTGATCACGAGACGTGTCTGATAAGGAATAACATCCTAGTTTCGTTTTTACCACGAGCGCTTTTCAATCAAATTAGCTATAATTAATGTAGCTAATATCACACCGTCGATTTATTTGTATGCGTATACTTTTACTTTTGGCAACGCGACTAAACAGGAATGGGCTGATAAATTCAACGAAATTATCATGCGACAACATTAACACCAACGTAAAAGTGTTCCGCCTTTATGCCGCCCAACAACTGAACAGCTGCGGCTATCCTCGCCTCAATCATTAATGTACAAACATACCAATCTAAAACAATAACAAAACTAAACCGAACTACCTACTGACCTTTGGAACCGAGCGCACCACCAGCAATGCTTCTTCCGGGTTCTATCGCGCTGTCACTAGCCATTTTCGCATGCATGTCCCTCGCAGTTGCCCCAGAATAGGCAATTTCCAACACCGCTGTTGCAGATCAGGAACACCGCCGCCAAAAACACCAAACTGCAGATCGTGCACGGTTTACGCTCCAGGAAAAATCCAATCAGATAGAGCACTATGAACATAACATGCGTTTGCATCAGGGCCGGGTTCGTCGGTTTCGGAATCAAAAGCACGGGGATCAAACATTGCAAGCAGTACATGTCCCCGTTTCGATGTTTCTTTTCGTTTGCTTCCTTCCTTTTAAACTTTTTTGGGTTGTTTTCGAGTTTCCGCAGCACACAATGTTTTGATTTCGATGAATCACTTGGCCACTTCTTTTTCACTGCCACTCATGCACCACCCAACTGGTTTCTTCGCATTTGATAATGCCACTCCGAATGCGCAATTGTCTCGCCATTTAATGGACTTGGCTTCGTTCTTACACTCCTCCAATGCACAACGTATTATAAATGATTTTACTATAAATTTTCGACCGATTATTCTTTGGACTGGCGAGGAGCCCCTAAATTCCTTGTTCTTTTCTGGCTGACAGTTGAGCACCATCTGCGTATTTTATTTTGTTGACAACGTCTGCTTCGCGATGTGCGATGAGATAGATGCGTCAGATATATCGAAATATATTTTACACATCGTGCTGTAAGCTTCCAGAGGACGCGTTCACAGCTAATCCTGACAGAAAAGTACTCTGAAAAAAATTCTATCGTTATACCGACAATTAAATCATGGTCAAGATGACTATTGCATATAATGGTTACAATAACCATGAAAATGGACGAATTCACCACGGTCATGGCATTCTTGACTATGATCATGGTAACAAGGACTATTTGGACATTATGGTAAATGTTGAATCAACTATTTTTAATCGTTGTTTTGACCATGATCATAGTCGGTTCAAAATTACTATGCTGCAATAGTCATCCTAACCCCCAATACCGTAGTACCGTACAAAAACAAGTAATTATTAACGTTTTTCCCTTCTTTCCAACAATGCTGAAATTTCGGTAATCCATGTTTACCTATAATTTCAGTATGTGCACTTTTGTGCGGTTTTCGGTATTTTTTACCGAATGTTCGGTTTTCTTGTCTTAGCGTGAGAGGTCTGTCAAACGTACTCTGAAAAAAATTCTATCGTTATACCGACAATTAAATGATGGTCAAGATAAGATGACTATTGCATATAATGGTTACAATAACCATGAAAATGGACGAATTCACCACGGTCATGGCATTCTTGACTATGATCATGGTAACAAGGACTATTCTGACATTATGGTAAATGTTGAATCAACTATTTTTAATCGTTGTTTTGACCATGATCATAGTCGGTTCAAAATCACTATGCTGCAATAGTCATCCTAACCCCCAATAATGGTAAAATTGACCATCAAATTCCTCTCTGTGTACCACAAATGTTGAAGGTTGAACCATAAACGTAGTACTTTTGACTGAAATTTCATGGCAGTTTTGAAAATAGGCATTGTCGGGTAAAATGGTAGTTACAAGATTTTATTCTGTGTATAGGAAACATTTCTTTTACCCAGGTCGGTTGGTTCATAGGTTGGTATCGTGTTCGAAAGAAATTTTGTTTTCTATTCCAAAGCAGGTTCCAAAGCCATGTTAAATTCTGTTTACTGAAACTATAAGTAAAGAATCGAAAAACAATATCTGCAGCAGCATCCACCTGAAAAGAACGGAACATAAAATTGGAATTTGTAAGGCTACCACGCAAACTAATGGGAGCTGTAGCTTTTACTTTCGGAAAAATATTCCGCTCGATTATTCCGTAAGTGAAGGTGACATTTCGTTCCAATTGTCCGCAATAAAGCGGAAATATCAACAATCAATATGCAACTTTTTTGACAGAATATTTGAGAGTGTGTTCGTGTGAGTTCATTACTAGGGGCGCATTATTAGCGAATTCGTTTTTGATCCAGTTCCAAACTGGATTGGGTATCAAAATTGGATCGGCTTGTTGTGTGTTAATCGTCCGTGTGTATGGTTTTATTTGTAACGCGTATCGGATTGAGGTTTGTACTGACAATAAGTTTGGGTATCGCAAGTTGGAACTGGTTCCAACCTAGGTTCAAAAACGAATTCGATATAAGCTTGGGACCGAGCTTGGAACCGATGTGCCAGTACTGACTGAACCAAAAAAAAAATCGTATTTGTTCGGGACCTACTGGTCTTAGAGTTAGTCTATGGTAATATTAAACAAAACTCCGTAGCCTCTCTACTTTTAAAGTCGATAATGGCCTTAAGCGAAGGTGACATTTCGTTCCATGGATGGAATTAGTATGGAAAGTCTAATGCGATGGCGCAAGTGTTTCAAGTTTGACATAGGGACAGTGACAGAGTTGTTCTGTTACGTCATCAATACTGGTAAACAAAATGATGGTCAAATGTTATAATGGGACGAAAATGTGAATACTATTGGTGCACATTTCAGCAAGGAAATAATTTGGGGAAAACATTCCACAGGGTTCCCAAAAACAATTATGTGTAAGTTAACTACGCAAACATATGAGAACAGAGCAATAAGCTCTGGTTAAAACAGAACATTATATAGAAAAACGATTACACAATCAAGTTATGAAAAAAAAATAACACTATACACTTATCTCAACTCCATGCGTCAATTGCTCCAAAAACGGTGGAAAATCTCCGAAGACATACATTCCGTGTCAGATGGAAGTCAAAAACTGACGCCACCCTCTTGAGCATTTGCTGCAACCCGTGAATAGCGCTACTCAACCCATAGTTAGTGCGGCAAAAGGAAGCCTCAGCATCAAGTTGTTGCGCATTGGCCTTTGTTGAACATTGATGTTGTTTTGTAGCAGGATTGTTTCGCAGTCGGTTCTTCCTTGTAGAGTATCTGCGACAGTTAAGGCTCTACAAACGTCTCTGCGGACTCGCAGAGGCTCTATGTTCACTAATCGACAGTGACTTTCGTAGTTCGGAAGACGAAATGGGTCTCTCTAAGGTAGTCTACGAAGCGCGAGCCGTAGAAAACGACGTTGAATAGATTCGATTCGCTCGGTGCCATTATTATAGTTCGGGCTCCCAACTGCTGAACAGTACTCCAGTGTAGATCGCATGAGAGAACAATAGAGCGATTTTAGGCAGTGGATGTCGCTGAAATGTTTCGCTACCTTGAAAACATAACCAAGAGTTCTTAAAGCTTTATCAACGACATATGAAATATGATGCGAATGCGTCAGTTTAGATTCCAGCTGACCACATTCGTTCGATGGTCGTGCCGAGAAGATTGTAGTTGAAATTGATCGTTTCTGCCATGAAAAGATTATGACTGAGCACTTAGCCGGGTTGACCACCAATCGGTTTAAAGTAACCCGAATAAAAATTTACAATAGGCTAATGTCTGATTTCAATGTCTACATCAACATGAAATTCAAATGTACATCTTACGTTGAACATTAGAAATCAGATCGTTTTCGCTGTATTTAGGCAAGGTAACATGATGTTAACATCAGACATTTTCAAACAATTTTTTTCTAATCCAATGTCCCTTTAACGTCATGATTTTGACATTCAAATAAAATGTTTTTCTGATGTTTTAATATATCAAAGCATATTGATGTTTTCAAATGTATTTGAATAAAACAGCACAGTCAAAGGATTTTTGATGTTTTCAGATGTATTAAAGGTTATGAATAAACATCATACATATGTTTTCAAGTGTCGATTTTATCCAATAAAAGAGATGATGTATGATGCATTCAGATGTAGAAAAACGTGACGGTGTATCGTTTCCGGATGTCTTCAGTTGTAGATAATAACGTTAAAACCAAATAATCTGAAAGCATCAAAATCACATGCTAAGTAACTATAAATTAGAAGAAAAATTAGTAATCTCCATTTAATTCCAACTACCTTTGCTTATCTTCGACAGATACGCTGTATTTCGTCTACAATGTGCAGACTTCTTCAGTTTCTCGTACTAATAACTCGACAGTCGAGTTATTAGTACGAGACACTGAAGAAGTCTCAGCACAGTTGAACAATACGCGTATCTGTCGAAGATAAGCAAAGGTAGTTGGAATTAAATGGAGATTACTAATTTTTCTTCTAATTTATAGTTACAAGGATTCCACTAAACAGCTCAAACCCTCTAGGATTCACATGCTAAGGTAAATTTTTATTCGGGTGTTGAGTAAAGTACATAAAGTAAATATGCACCAATATCGCCAAAACATATACGATTCACACTTAATTCTAATCGCATCGGATATTTACCGATATTTTATGAGTACAAAATTTTACATCTATAAGAACATGGATTTCAACGCAACGTGTGATTGTCATGACACAAGATGTATTCTGGCTTATTATGAATACTACATTTTACTTCACAAAGACCTTTGATTCTATTGTAACGTTTCATTCTTATGTTGTAAGAAGTTTTCTAATGCTGTAGACCTGCAGTCTTTTACAGTAGAATGAAGTTTATTTCTAAGGTAACGGCCAATTTTAATATCATCAGATGTGTTCAGATGCCTTAGGTACACAACATTTCACACTTACATAACGTTTGATTGTCATGTAATTTTAGATTCTAGTTTTATAAGACGTGTTCTGATGTTAAATTTAACATCATCAATACGTTTGTTTTTAATGTGAAGTTTAAATATGTTGTATTTATATGTACTAGGGCGTTACTTTGAACTCTGAATACATTTAGAATACGACAACCCACATTCAAATTTAATGTTTGGAAGATGTCTGCTAATATTTTTTACATCACCATTTCTATTCGGGAAACCAATTAGCAAAGACATCAATCTGTTCTTGGAGGAAACGGCAGTTGGCTTTTGAGCAGATACGCAGAAAAATTTTCAGGTCGTCGGCAAACGACAGTCATGGTTTTCCGATAGCAAGATGTACGTTGTTGAAGTTAAGAAAAAATATCAACGGTCCCAGATGGCTGCCCTGCGGTATCCCGGACGTGGCGCAAAAACTTGTTGATTGAATTTCGCCTAAAGCAACTGACGCCTAAAGCATGACCTGTGAGATGTGAACGAAACCATCTTAAGAGATTACCGCCAACTCCTAGTCTGTCAAGTTTGGCGATCGCAATATCGTGGTTCAACTTGCCGAAAACTGCTATTTAAACTGTGTAAAAAACAAAAAAAACATCAAAACGACATGGAGAAAAATAACTCTTCCCATGGGTGCATTGCTTTCACCGAGTAATTAGTATGGAATGTCGCCACACTACGGTGACGCTATATTAACATACACAGGATTTTTTCTTTTATTCGTATGAACCAATTCGTCTGTTATCTGTGCTAATAGCAAATTGCTCCGGATATAAACTATTATCTTTATAATATGGATTAATCCTGGTTGAAAAAAGAAGAAAACACCGGGTGGTGATAAATCTGACAGCTCCCATGTTAAAGTACAGAACGAAAATTTTAGAATGCTTCTAAAAATTTAAATACAGCTCTAACCATTATAAACATGTACCATTCATGAACGATATTATAGATGGTGTGATCATACAACTTACAGTTGGGATTATACTCCAAATTGGTGGTTAGGCACTTCTTACACGGATACACATAGGGGGTTTTAATTTAAAAAAAAAAACATTTTTTTTATCTTTATCGATGATTACAGCTTACATTACAGCTAATATTACGTGATAAAGAGTATCTTGATATTAAATAACATATACATTATTTCCAGTGAAAACTAGATGTTTAGCTGCTGATATCAAGATTCTCTATATCACGTAATATAAGCAGTAGTGTGAACATACTATTAGTGTCATTTAGATCAAAGAAGTGAAAGTAAGAAGGAAACTTATTCGAAGGAAAACAAACCATCATTCCATCATTCCTCTGCATGTGCCAGAAAGGGAACCACTTTTGCACTCTTTGGGAATAACGGTAGATACGTCGCTTGTGTCGAAAAGTAACTGCAAAACATCATTATATCATTTAAATGCCCGTTAACATGCCATCTGTCATACTGAATTATCAAAATGACGTATTATCTTTTTCGGTTGCAGACCGTTGTAAGAAACAATTTTCTATATGAAGCTTGAATTTTCACTCCTACACTCAGGCAAATGGACTGAAAAAATCCATAAAATTCCCCTTATGATGCCAATGAAAATGTGTCGAATTTGTTTTCATATATCGTTTATAATTTTCATGTGACATGGTTGTCTTTCATATGTTAAAAATAAGATAAAGTTATGCAACGTGTATACATTTCATTGGCCCCCTTTATGAATTTGAAAGGTAATGCGAAAAAATAATAAGGTCAAAATGTGAAAAAGTAAAAAATGGCGAACATTGGACGACCTCATGATGATTTGGTGCTTAGATATATTTTAAGGTAATATTGAAAAGGATTATTAATAAATTCAGTAAAGCACATTAGAACTTCTTTGTCAGGTGCTGGCATTAAAACAAATAATTTATTCACCATTACCGAGCGTGAGTTCAGCGCAGTCATCAACGCTGGCCCCAAATTGATAATAAAAGTCAGTCAATTGTAGCGCTGTGTAGAAAATTGGCGTAAAAGAAACGTAAGTAAAACTATAATAATCTCCACATTTATAGTAATGTAGTAATGTACTTTATGTATAACAAGTCATTTTCTGTTCCATGCGGCAGGGTCTGGTTAATTTATCCATTGTTACCGAAGATCCACAGGTACAAGCTTCATACTATGAGTATTGTTCCGTAGATAAACAGCCGGAGAAATCGTTTGTAGTTATCAGAGAACAAGGTTCATTTGGGAAAAGTATGATAAATATATGTTAAATGAAGCATAACATTTATTATCTTTAGATGAATAAACCACCGAGAACTCACACCGGAGCTAAAAAGGGAACCTCGGAACGATCCTCTGAACATATACAGAATCAAGGAGTATTAAAAGAAGAATCATCGGGACAAGTACGATAAATTAGCCAGCTCTATTTGTTTAACTTAAGTGTTGGGTGCAAGAATCGAAACTAACTTTAGATGAGATGTCTAACCGGTTCATTAGAGATAAGAATACTACACGTTATTAATAATAACAATTTAGAATACTACACATTAATAATCACGATCAATTTACATAAAAAGGAAAAAAAAATGTTTTCAAAATGCATGAAGAGCTCCTATCTACAAACAGACTAGTGTGGAATGACATTTATCTTTAACTTTTTTTGAAATGCTACATGTATAACACTGGCTTTTATAATAAAAACTAATGAGTTCTATACGGTCGATGAATCAAAATCTATTATGTTGTAAATTCGTTTTCATTATGCTACCTTATGAAAACTGTATAGCTTTTGTTAATTATAATTTGTTCAAATTCATAATGCAGTGCAATGAAAAAATTACCGATTTTTTTGGCTAATAAACATAAGGCAAAACAATGAATCTAGCTAGATTTCTTGCCTCAGTGTTGTGTAGTTTTTAAGCACAGTGATGCAATATATTTTACCAATGTGTCATTTAGTGGAATTTAATTGAGATAAACATGTCCGGTTTTCAAATAGGAATAAAAATAAACTTAAAAAAGTTCAATGCTGATTTTCTCATCTTTGTCCGAATGTTACGTACGTCTATTTGAAAAAGTACTCGAGACTTGGTGTCTTCTTTTTTTTTCAACTTGGATTCATCTGTAATATATACACAGAGAAACCAAACTTTCCAAAATCAAGTATGAAAGTACTCAAAATTATGTACTTTGTTAGGACTACTATTTTGGATATAATTTTGTTCTCACTGGTAGGTAGTTTTAACTCAACCCTGAAGTATGATTGAAAAAGTTAATTTTACCTACAGCAAGGTATTTCAAGAGAAGTAAGTTTTCGATGTACGCGAGAGGCGCCTTTCACGAAACTATCCAAATCGGAGTGTTGGGCTGTCACTTTGTTTTGGCTGAAAATTTTTGAAGTCCATTCAATCAACAATGGTGGAAAGAAATTGTTTTTTTTTCGTACCGTTTCTAGTGTTTAGTTTTAAATTGGCTATTGTCCAATTCAAAATTTAACGCGATTGAGGTGCCTACAAATGATATGGAGCAATTAGAGAAAATTATGGACTCGGGAAGCTACAAAATATAACCGGTATGTGTTATTATTTCATTTATTCAAGTGCCTATTTTTATTGTTGTCACTTTAAAATTTTAGACATTCCTGCATTGATGAGTGTGAAGAAACCATCAATTGCAAGTTCAAGGTGTTGGAGGAACACATTAGCAAAAAAAACCATTCCGCTGAAATGACTCCAGACCCCCCGAAGATGTAATGTACTCGTATGTACGTAATGAACGAAGATCTGATGTACTCGAAATTGTAAACAAATACATTTCATTTTATTTAAATTTATATTTTCTATTACTGAATTTAGAGAACGAAAGTTCACTAGAGCAAATTTTCGAAAAATATTTTCAGAAATGAAGACTCGAATTTGGATTATTTTTACTGTCGATTAGTTTTCAACAAACAGTTAATTTCACTCAGCATCTAGTCTTTCCAAAATACTCAAAATTGGATAATTCCTTAAAAACTCAATTATGACTCGTTATACTTTGCTGTCAAGATGAGTGAAAATGACTTAATTTTGGATAGTTTGGTTTCTCTGTGTGTAAGTAAATTTGTTCGAGTGTTTTTTGCTCGCATGCTGTCAGACATATCGAGAAATATCGCCAGTTGTTTGTTTTTCTTTGAGTCGTGGCGCGAAAACCTGAAGAGTTCCATCAGCAGCTTATTATAGTGGTTTGGTCGTTTTGTCTATCTTTTGGTGATTTTGGTTGAGCAACTCGTTGGATTTATCCAAAATTAAAGAAAATGCCCGAACAAATCGACGGTGACCTAAAAGTGGATGAAAAATTCAACCCGGATTCCCTGCAAGACCTGCTACCGATCTACTACAAACGACTGTTTCCGCATTTACAATTCTACCGGTGGATGTCGTATGGCCTTTGTAAGTATTCCAGCACCAGTCACTCCGTATCCGTTCTTATCTTAAATTTCATCTCCTCCAGCCGAGGCATCCGTATTCACGAACCGCGAGTTCTCGTTCACCCTACAGGATGACATCTACATCCGATATCAATCGTTCGACAATCAGTCTGAGCTTGAGAAGGAAATCTGCTCCAAAAGCCCTTTCAAAATCGATATCGGAGCAGTATACAATGTTCGCCCGAAAGACCACCGTGCCAGCACGACCATGAAACCGGTCCAGCGCGAACTGGTATTCGATATAGATATGACGGATTACGACAGAGATAAGAACCTGCTGCAGCGGGCGAATGTTTGCCCAAATGTTGGAAGTTTATGACTATTGCTTGCAAGGTGATTGATGCTGCCTTGAGAGAGAGGATTTCGGATTCGAGCATTTGTGTGGGTTTTTCAGCGGTCGTCGAAATTGTTATTCACTGTTGGGTTTGTGACAAAACAGCGCCATCTAGATACGAAAGGTCGATCGTCGGTTGCAGAGTATTTGCACATTCTAATAAGTGGCGGAGAAGGTTCGGTAACCCGCGTTGGTTGGGCAGTGATACGCCATTCCATCAGAGAGCTCACAGATCATCGATCCGTTGTTTGAAGATGTTTGCCTGGTCGAACGAACATGTTCGGATCGCCGGACGAACTTCAGCTTTGGCTATGGTTCAGGATGAAGGAGTTCGACTCGACTTGGATAAGAAACTGAAACAGCATGAACGAGATTCAAGGCTATCTGGAAGGCTTTTGTAAAGCTTCTTCGAATCGTTTCGGATATCCGGCCGTACCAGAAAAGGCTAGAAAATTTAAACACATCATCGAAGAAACGCAGCTGGCATTCACTATCCACGAATCGATATCAACGTCAGTAAAGGATTCAACCATCTGCTGAAGTCTCCGTTCTGTGTCCATCCCAAAACGGGAAGGTGTGCGTGCCGTTCAATCCTAATATTTGCCGACAAATTTGATCAACGCAAGTTCCGAACATCACGTGAGTAGAAACAACCCTTTTTAATTGAGGATGTAAATAAGGTATTCGATGATTTTTCAGTGGTTTATTGAACGAGGTAGATAACGATGAAAAACAAACGGCCAACGGCCAGGAGGAACGATCACGGATCAAGGACTACAAAAAAACGAGTATGTTCAAGGGCACGGTCATTTTCGAGGAGTTCCTGCGCAAAGTTGGAGCAGACGTTCAAGGAAAGCGATTCTGACGAGTGATAGGAGAGTGGGTTTAACATTGTGTTGATTTCATGATGTATTATGCTATTCTCAACTACTATTAACTCTTGTCTCTATCGTAAAAATACACGTAAATTCTCTACCAAAATGTATTGCAACTTTCAGTGAATTAATGATACACTACGCAACCTTTCAGTTGCTACCAATGGGACTTTGCTTTTCGAAACGAGTGGCATCACATAGCATGTCAAAATATCGAGTCAAAGTTTTCTGGTGAAGGCGAACGTCGACAAGATATTTTGGCATGCTAGCAGATGTCTAGCTTCACTCACATCAGTGGGCGCCTGGCCTTACATTCATGTCGGGCAAAGTGCATATAGCACATCAGATACTCTATACCGCGCACGATATCCGACTTGAGGTTTAATCATAGAAAGGGAGAAACTTCCATTGTCGGTGTGACTTGTTCTGGGTTTCCAGCGCGACGATAGAATATACTCTGAGAAAAAATTCTATCGTTATACCGACAATTATATCATGGTCAGGATAACTATTGCATATAATGGATACAATAAACCATGAAAATGGTGGAATTCTCACGTTCATGGATTTTTTGACTATGATCATGGTATCAGGACTATTCCGACATTATGGCAAATGTTGGATTAACTATTTTAATGGTCGTTTGATCATGATCCTAGTCGGTTCAAATCACTATACTGCAATAGTCATCCTAACCCCCCAATAATGGTAAAATTGACAATCAAATACGTCACTGTGTAGGTCATATATAAGTGGTTCGCAACGTGTTGGGTGAGCCTTTCTAGGATTTTTAACGCTTTCATGATAAAACCCGGTTTTAAATTAAACATAACCTTTCAATTCGAAGTCGACCGCTAACGAATCACGTCTGTTTGTCTTTGAAAAAAAAAGAGTAAGATTAGTGCACCTTCCATTCCATTATTCGTTAAACTTCAAATCGTATATATTATCCAACAGTATCGATTTAAGGTGTTCAAGGGCTTATTCTATTATAGCTGCAGCAGTTAGTTAGAAGAGTAAAGTTCCTATAGATGTATGAGGGCTTTTTGCCGTAAGACAATGGTCGTTCTGATGGGGGGCTGTTCATAAACCACGTAGACTTTTCTTGGTGGAGGGGAATTTGACCAACCTACCCTTCATACAAAAATTAAAAAAAACAATATAGGAGAACAGTCTACGAGGTCTGAGATTTTCAAAAATGAGTCTACATGGTTTATGAACAGGCCTGATCCAGTATCGCAATCATTGTTGCTTTTCTTTTTTTGTAATGCATCGTTTGATAAAAATTAACTCTTCAAAGGGTTTAAATAACGGAAACATTCTATAAAACTCCATTCACTGCATTGAAACAAATAATAACTTACTGTAACAAAGCCGAATAGTGATGAGGTAACTCGACATGCACTTAACAAAAAATACGGAATATACTAAAATAATCATGGTCGCAGTGGTTAATGTTCCAAGCTAATTAACAAAAGTTGGAGCGTTTGTCCTACGCGGCGTAGTTGACTATACTGCCCATAAAAGCATATCTGTCCCATTTGAAAAAAAGGCAAGTCGAGAAAAACGCAGTTAAAAATTCATTTCTCCGTATGGTGTTATGGATGGAACAACCTAGTTTGGGTATTTAAACGATATTTTGTGAACAGAACATGGTACTTTCAGTACATTGCGAAATATCGGTAATGAACAATAGAGTCAAGGAACATCTTTCTCTTTCTTTTATTAAAATTAAAATCCATATAGGGCAATACCTGACAGTTATTCTTTAACGGGCAGTTTATTTATCGATGTTATATAGGGCAGCGCATAGACTAAAAACCAAACGTTCCAATCTAGCAATGTAAAATAAACTGTAAATAAACACGATGGCTTCACGGAAAAAAGCATGGGAAGTAATTACTGTGTTTAAAGTTTTAGATTCAAATAATTGTCTTATGCAGCCAAACGACCTGTCAAAAATTCAGCTAAACGGACTGTCCAACTTTTGATTCACTTTAAAAGGAGCAAGTGTTGTGATCAAGTATTAATGAACAAATAAAGGTTTCTACTTCCATATTCAGTAAATGTAAGTATTTTCGGTGTTTTATTTATTGCCTTGCGTTACATCTTTCTTTGGAAACCGGACAAGCCACATAATTCACTTCATCGCGGTCATTGCCACAATTTCGCTCAAACAATTCATTTTTAAACGGCACTTTTCACTATGCTTTTTAATGATTATCCTTTAGAAACGGAATCAAAACAAACTACCAACATCGAAACCGAATCTGTTTTTAGCCTATTGCGCTGGCCAACTTCAAGTTTGTACAAATACAAGTGGTACCAGATCAATTGCTCAAACATGACATTTTCAGGGTTAGCAGATTGTATGATTTACGTTGTCCGGTCTATATACAGTGTCTATAGTTTTTAGGGTGGATTTTAAGGGCATTTGTTGGAGATGACGCGTTGTTGAGAGGTAGCTCATCAACTCTTCCGGCCCGCCTCTAAGCATCTTGCTATGAGGTACCAGGGTGGTTACACCAATTGCCTGTCCGATTTTCCAAGTTTGGAATGGTGAGCGTGCACTGTTGATACTGCTCCACATCAGCACACCCCTTGGTGTGCGCAATGAAAGTAGAATCCATCTGCCAAGCAGAATGCAGCTCGGCCGGCCCTAGCGACGGCGGTGTTTACCGTGTTTACCGTTAGTTTTCGTCATTCTACTGTTTTGTTTTCACCGCGTCCAAACGTGTATTTTCTCGTCTTAAATAAAGATTTGTTAATCGCAGTTTTCTCGCGTGGTATTATTTCACATTCTCTATCCCGATTTCCGTACGCTGTTCCTCTGCTGCTGTTTATTAACCTGCGCCATCAGGTTATGGGCCCAAGTTTGGAACGGGACAGAAAGTGCGAAAAGTGTTCGAAGTGGTTGCGTCAGCCGAAGTGTTTTTCCGCTCCATGTGAACTGTGGTTGGAGCGAGGTTAACCGCGAAAAGAACGAAGAAAAAGTACTGAAAGTGGACGCTAAAGAAAACAAACAATGAGTGATGCCAGTTCCTAATCCCAAAATTGAATGGGACAAATTGGCAAACGTGGCGTGTGCAGTGGAAATGCTGCTTTGTCAGAAGACTTGTGGTGTCATCGAGGGACGAGCCCCCGGAGAGGACCAGAGTGGATGACAGTGAATTCGCCAGAGGTGGAAAGCCGCCGATCGGAAGGGACGAGCCACGTTGGTGCTCTTGTTGGAGGACAACCAGCTGCCGCTGGTGAGAGGAAAAACCATCGCAAAGGGAGTATTCAACGCGCTCGAACCACCAGAAAACATCCCGATCCGTGCGTGTGGTTGCTCAAAAAAGCTTTGTTCGACCAATCTCCCGAAGAACGGCTGACCTTGAGCACCATTTGATGTCGATTGACGAAGCAACGATCGCCTCACCGCTGCTGGAACGGACCTAGATAAGGACACGCAAATATGCATGCTGCTCCGCAGTTTGCCCCCGTCATTAATGACAGCATCGTCTGCGCTGGATTCACGGTCGGATGACGACATCTGCCTGGACGTAGTGGCAAGCTGATAGATGGCGAATACCATCGCCGGCTCGAGCGAGGGATGTCAAAATGCGTCCGGAGAAAGCGATGCGGTCAACGGAGAGTATGTCGAACAGCGGAAAGGAGACTCGAGTGTGCTACCACTGCAAGCCCGGTCATCTCCGCCGGAACTGCGGAAAGCTGCTTGCCTCAGGTCAGGAGGTGGATTCAGAGTCTTCCGGAAGGAAATTCGAAGAGTGTGCCGAAAAACGAAGGGCCAAAGCCGCCCACGGCGACAGTCGCAGCGTAGCTTTCGTTGTCGAACAGAGAAATGTTCATCATGGGTCATCGATAGCGGGGCAAGTGCCCATATGACCAATGGTAAGGCGTTCTTTGAGCTGCGGGAATTTCCCGGCGGCTGGATCACAGTGGCCGATAGCAAGAAAGTTCAAATACACGGTGAGGGGGAGCGGAATGCTGATTGGTGTTGACGCCAATAACGAAACGCTCGGATCACCATGGTGGCGGACGTGAAATACGTGCCAGGGCTGTCCACCAGCTTGATATCCGTCAGCAAGTTCGACGATACGAGTTTACCCGAGTTCTCATGGGTGGTCGATGTGGCAGTTCGTACTACCTGCAGTGCGGTGAGTCGTCGTTGAAGGTAAACGAGGCATATCATTTGGTGAACTGCCAACATCGGTGGCATCGTCGATTGGGCCACCGCGATTGGGCGGCCATCAGGCGCCTCAACAGAGAGGATCTGGCAAGCGGCATAAAGGTTGCTTGGGAGGCCGATCCGCCGTGCTCCGTTTCCTCCGTTAACCGACCGGAAGTCATCTGCCACGTTGGACATCGTGCACACAGACTTGTGTGGCCGATGAAGCACACGACGCCGAGCGGCAATCGGTACGTATTTACTATCGCGTGGACGACTACAGCAGATTCACTGCTGACGTATCTGCTGCGAAACAAAACGAAGCTGCAGGCAATTTAAAGGATTATGTTCGCTGGACTGCGAATGTTACGGCCGTAAGCCGAAGGAGATTTGTTCAGGAAGGTGGCGGCGAAGATTCGACAACGGAGAACTTCGCCGGTTTACAAAGAGAATGGTATCAGACCTCAATTCACCACACCGTATTCGCCCCAGCAGAATGGAGTTGCCGAACCGGAAGAATCGTTCTATTACCGAAATGGCCGTGCATGCTGCTGGACGCTGAACTCGACAAGCGTTATTGGGGTGAAGCTGTGTTGACAGCGACATACCTGCAGAATCGATTACCCTCAGGTCTGTACCCAAGATTCCACGACTATGGTGGGACACAAGCCGGACTTAAGTCATCTGAAGGTGTTTGGTTCTCACGCCTACGTGCATGGTTCCGGATGTTAAGCGCAGCAAGATGGATGGAAGCTACAAAGCTAGTGTTCATAGGGTATTCGTTCGAACACAAGGGCTACCGTTTCTTAGACCTGAAACGCGGACTTGATCACCATAAGCCGGGACGCCAAGTTCCTGGGCCTCGGTAATGGTTCATGTTCCGTCAAATACATTGTTGCATCGGATCCCAGCAAGCGACAGGCAGCGGATAGCAAGGTACCCTTCCAGGAGGAGGTTGAGGCGTCTGGTGACTGAAAATTCGAGCGCCAACGATTCTTTCGAGTCTGCAGAATCAGGAGAACGGCACTGCTGGGGACGTCCGACGATCCAGTCGGGAAACGCGCGGTAGGAGGTTCCGCGACGCTTTGATGATTTCGTACTGGACTACGACGTTGGGATGGCTGCTTGCACCATGTGGAACAACCGTCAACTTTCCATGAAGCTGTGGAAGCCCGCATTGGCAATAGGCAATGAACGACGAAATGGAATCGCACAAACAGTGCGGAACCTGGATCTCGATCCGGCTACCGCCTGGCAGGAAAATTGTGGGTTCAGAAGTGGGTGTATCGCCTGAAGAGGAACAGGCATGGCGAGGTTGTAAAAACACAAGGCTAGAATCGTGGCCCAGGGTTCTCCCAACGCCCTGGCATCGATTTTGAGCAAACGTTTGCGCCGGTTACGTGCCATGCCACTCTGCGTATTTTTCTGACTGTGGCAGCCAACAGAGGATGAACGTCAGCATCAAAACGGCTTATCTCTATGGTTCGCTGGAAAAGGAAGTGTACTGAGACAGCCATTTGGGTACGAAACAAAGGAAAATGAGGAGATGGTGTGTAGGCTGAGATGCAGTATGTATTTTCTGCGGCAGTCGGCAAGGTGCTGGCACCGAAAGCTAAACGAGATCCTGACGAAATACGGATTCAAGGCGTAAGCTGCAAAAATTTTGTCAAAAACTCACCCTTGGCAAGTAAAAGCAGCACACTGAAAACAATCTTGCAATTTTACCGGCTAAACCTTTTATCAAAACTACTGCATGAAATTCTGTCAAATTTACTACGTTTATGTTTCTGACAACTAACATTTGTGGTATATTAGACAGAGCTCATATTATACCAACCGCGCCATGGTTGATCTAATCGCAGGCATGCTAAAATCAAACACATTTATAGTAATGTTTTGGTCAAGTACCTGAACTCAACAAAGTTTGGTTGATACAACTATAATACTGGTTGTTCCATTCGAAACTAGCAGTTTGTTCAACTATTGCGATTTGGTTAAATAACTTAATTGTTTTTAAAGACCGTACAATAATGATTTTTCCTCCTTACTGATAAGAACTAGTGTAATTGCACAGAGAACCACAAAGATGGAGCTTGGGAGTAAGCTTGACACCTTCAAAGTAAACGCTGTGTGTATAGTTCACTCATTCTATTTATAGATCAGTATCGGCGCCGGCCACGTCCTCACGGTCTTTGGGGAGGAAAGAAGGATGATTAATTTTTCAATCGTTGTTATTGTGGGAATAGCGATCCACCACCGCATCTCTACAATTGCCAAGGGAAGGATAGTTGTGTTCGTGAGGCAGGTTATTTTTAGACCGTGGTAAGTGGAGCGATCACGAGGCAAGTGACAAATGTTAAGGAAGGGGACGGAGTTTCAAACTAACTAGTTGTTTGGAATAAACAACAAAATGCTTGATAATACCAACGATATTGTTGATAATTAGAAATGAGAAGAAAGTATTTTTTTTTCACATTCGATGCACACTACCAAAATCTCGTGTAAATTTCTGTCCCTGAGACCGACACATGCAAGCGTCCTTTAGCGCATAAGAATGTGTTGAAAGAGATGAGAAAATGAATTCAACCGAACACATCTTTTGTCGAAATGCGTATGTTTCAGTTTCAGGAGACATAATTTTACACGAAATCTTTCTTTACGTTCCCCGACTTAACGTTTCTGGACTATTTACAAACATGGATTAGGTCTCGTGTAAAATTCATAATTTCGAAATGTGTGCAGTATTTTTTTTTTCATTTTATCATCGATGAATGCAAAACTGCTCATTGTATTTGAAATCTTTTCAGCATGAGCTTTTATGCATTCACCAACACAAAAGATTTTAAGAAATGTATTATAAACATTGGGAGTCCAAAATGTTATTGCATTTTTTTTTACAGTAACAATTGTTTCATGCCGTCCAAAATGCTGATGCTTACTGATATTAATGATAGCGAACAAGATTTTCCCTAATAACAAAGTGAACAAACCATCGTGGTGGCAGAGTTTTGGCTTCCTTAAAAAATCCTGTCTTCCTCGCTGTTGGACGACTGCGCAGAATTTCGGCAAGTTCCAAAGCGGCTGGCCTTGGAAAATTTAATACTTTAAAATTCCAAATAACTTACGCTTGTCTGGGAGTTGCAATGAGCGACAAACAAAATCTTGTGCTATATCTGGCTGACAGCTCAACTGAAACAAACTTATCATCTAGTTCGTTTCAATTTGTTTTTAAGGTTGACGTTTGCCTAATCAAAACGTCAGTTTGCTTTTACCTGAGCATTTAGGTTGATTCAACCAAACATCACAATGTGTTTGAGCTATTTTTGTCATCCTAGCTTTTGATGAAAAGAAATCTGTTTACGGTGGAAACGAACTAAAGTGTTAGTTTGAATGAGCTAAATTTCAATTTGAATCAACGCAATTTTTTTCGTCTGGAAATATCGTGGAAAACTCGTTCGATTCAACTGAAGTCGAGGATTAGAAACGAACATATATCGACTTTTGTGCAACAAGAATTGCAGTTTGAAATACAAACAAATGTTTGTTTGTTTCAAACCAGGCTAATTTTTCTCCGTCATTACTCAGGTTAAAGATGAATAAATTTGAGACAATAAACCTCAATGGTGAAGGAAATTTTATAACATAAAAACGAAACCCCTTAAAAGTACCATCTCTAAGAAAATCGGAATCTATAGAGACGTGTCAAACACGATAGAACAACAAGCGGTATCCTGAAAAAAAAGTCGAAGAGTTACGTTAGCTCGGTTTGTCTTTGACCCGGATCTCCTATGTATATTTACCTCACGGAACATATGAGAGGATCGAGAAAATAAAATGAAAAACCTATAATTGCTATTGGCAGACCTGCGAATGTAGACCTTTAACATTCAGTTTAAAGCCGGTGACGTAACCGGTGGTTGGCCAGTAGCTTGCTTTGTTGAACACAGTTCTTCTATTCTTGCTTTGTAACATGTGAATAACTTTCCGACGAATAAAGCTTTCCGTTACGTAGATCCAAAGCAGACTACGAAATACGCGTAGGTTCCAAGCAGCACACAAACCAACGGTCTAAGGATCAGAACCAACAATAGTGGGCGTAGATATACATAGTAAACCACCTGATTGAACACGAGGTGTACGGAACCGTTACTCATACTTCTCTGTCTGACGCGTCGTAATGTTTTGCGAATTGTTCAACGCACTTCTAAGGTTTCCTGCGGGAGTTTACCTGACGGGACGAGCTTCCCTGTTGCGCTCAGTCCTAGTGCGGTTGTCGATGAGACGCGAACAAAAATCGAAAGCCTTCAGCAGAAATGCAGTATAGTCGAAAGTGGAAAATTATCCTTTTTGTTTTCAGTTGTTCAAATTTTAGCAATTAATCATCGATTGGAGTGGAGGGCGAAGGTGGCAACTTTGGGAAATTAAATCCCATTATAGGAAGATTTCACATTTTTTGTGGCACCGTGCGCGGCAATGAGAAGAGGTTTCGGAGTGCTGCTGCTTGGTTTGAAGATAGAGCCGTTGCTTATTTTTCTGATTTGGGCTGTTTCGCGAGTGCAAGGATTGCCAAAGGTGTTCCGGACCAACGAAATATGCGGAGTTTATAATGGACACCGCGTATACCTGGAGCTTGGAGATAGAGGACAGCTGCAGGCAACCAATGTTACCGTTGCTAAAGTGAGATTATCAACTAATTGACTGGTTAAAAGCTGTCAGACGTCATAGATTGCTGTCTGAGGCAAATATTGCAGAAATTGCGAAAATAGTGTAATACAAGATTAATGAAATTGGTATTATTTGTCTTGAGATGGTTCGTTAATATTGAAAGGGGAGAATGGGGGAATACAGTCACTAAGAGTAAGTTGAATAACGATTTCAAATCGCGTCCTGAACAGTCTTTAGAAATTTGAGCACATAAGGAACTGACATGCCATCATCAAACAGCTGCTCAGTCAGCAATGTTGTATAATGTGACATAAAAGCCACGATTCAGCAGTTGGCAATAGTGAGCTTTTAGAGCGAGGCAAACAAAAATTTGAAGTTTTCCTTACTATTTCCCAAACAAATTTTAAACTAGCCGAGCACAAACGGCAACGAAGGATGGAATTTGAGAATCGTTGAAGCGCGAGCAAAAATTTTAAAATCGACATCAATCTAGTGGCGATATTTCCCCATCGTCCCCTACCATTCCATTAGAAATAAAAGTGACCGAAAGCACGGCCTGTAACAACAGCGCGTAGTATATGGCTTACTGAACAAAGAAGAACATTAATTAGATTTATGTGGTAAAACAAAGGAAACAAAGTTGGCATAGTTGCCGCATATTATCCGCCTGTTTCCTGGTCGCAACATATGATGGGAATCGATTCTTGTTTCAAAACTTACTGTTGCAAATTCCTACACCTCAAGTAGGGTAAGGGGATGTAATGTTAGCCTAGCTCCTTTATTCCTTTATGTACCAAATTTGTCAATAATTTAGCAAAAATCAACAAAATTATGATGCTATTAAGGTGACCGATGTAATCCGATGCAATTGAGACAATATTAATCAACTTATATTTTTCTTATAATTATACTCTTATAATTATACTTCCGCGTAATTTTCGATTTCTTGAACTGTTGGGGCATCATGATTTCACTGGTTAAGCTAAACAAATGATCTACACGATCTTCAAGTGATCTAAATTTGGCTTAATTGAATTGATAAAGCAAGTAATGCAGCCTGGATGTGCAGAAAATAGTTACACGTTACAAACTAACTGTTCTTATAGCTAAAACAACAATGATTTTACAAGAAAATCATATATCCAATGATGAGGACATATTTTTTTTGTTTGTTCCCAAATATGGCCTGTTCTATCAAGTTTCAAGTGGAAATACATGTGTTTGCGGTTGCTTCTTTTCAAGTGGCTCATCTGTGATGTGATGTGTGATGTGTAATAAGAACCCACCATTAGTGCAAGGAGTACCTATGGCTGCAGGACTATTCTCAGCAGGTTGTTCTGAGAGAATAGCCTACGTGATGGCTTCTTTTAGCAGGGTCAGCCGATCTCAGTGAGGACCTTCGGAAGACTACGGCCAGAAGGCCGCGTGTCTTCGCATGACAAGGGACTGGCGACTCCACGAACCCTTGTCCAGCCAACAAATCCTTCGACTGCCTTAGGCTACCCCTCTAGGGAATCCCCGTTATATAGTTGTTAAAGGAACAGTGGAAATTTTTAGCATAAATGATTTATAAAAAGTTAAGACAAAAGAAAATTTCACGGCCATACTGAACTTTAGATTCAATTAACACATTTATTTTTGTTTTCATTTGCACTAGTAAATGTACTGGGATATTGCAAATTTCTACTGTTCCTTATAAAATAGTTGTGTGCAATAAAATGAGGCAAAATCTAACAAAAAAAATTACAATTCAAATAACTTACCATAAAAGCGTATCAGTCTCTATGTTGCATCATAAAATCAAGAAATACTACTTTCCAACGCATCTTCCACTGCATGTTGTTCGTATAGCACTCATTTACTTTTATAGACTGATCCAATATGAATGGATCAAGAACTTAACTGCATATACTGTGCTGGTTTTTACAAGGTCTCACTCTTCTCATATAGAAGGACATCATGACAGACCCAATTGCTTTATATACAAATTTCAACTTGTATAATTTACATGAAATTTTACACTATAAAAATTAAATTACTTGACCATGTAAAAAGCAGCTACAGTAAGTCAATGCACTTCTAACCGTTCACTTACCGAAAACCCAACCTACCTCTTGTTGCATTACTAAATCCTCGTAAGTTGAAATTTAAAGTGATGGTAACAATCCTCCCAACATCCCTCGCGTCCTTACACATTAAATGAGAAAGCAAGCAAATATTAAATAAAACTACAACCATTAATTCGAGCTAAGGTATTGAATAAAGAGCTTTTAATTTATACTGTTAAGTAGAACAGATTTTGAAAAAAAATCAGATAAATAATTTTGACGCTTTTGTTACTATCACTTTATATTCAAGACATAAATATCTAATCTAATCTCATACTAACGCAGCCAATTCTTGAAAGCATCCTGGAAAATGATGTTTTCTTGAATACATCATTTTTCTTGTAATCGGCCAGGCCAACTGCGTAGTATGTGCCGCAAAGAGGATTCCAAGAAATAGAGCGATTCCAGAAAGATCTAAAATCGCTCTACTACTCTGAATCAAGGGAAGGAAGAAAGCGTGGACCTCCCGTACCAAACGCTTCCATGTTGAGTTATACAGTGTGATAATATGTACCTTATCGTTTTGAGCATAGATGCTAGAAAGATTAATTTATGCTCCTTTTGCCTGTGGGTGAACTTTTGGCATTTGAACCAAAAGCGTGGCAAGTGGACTAAAACTTACGATGATGGACAAATGCGAAGCTGAAAATAGCATAAGAAATATTGTGAAGGGATGTTATAATATAAAATGAGAATAACATGTGTACTATCTGCATGTCTTCTGATTCCATGGATGATCCAAAATTATATACCGTATAAAGAAATAAATAATACTTGCATTTTTCGTGGTAGGGTAAGACTTCAGCATGCTATCTTACCGCGCTGCCTACATTGCGTTGGTGGGACTGCCTCCTAAGGTATAGCTGACGAGATACAGCGTTTCTTACTCAGCCGCTGTTTGAGCCGCACCTCCTTGGTGGACAGACGCTCGGCACGCACCTCCTCAATCTAGCTGAAGTCAGAAGGACAACAGTGCCCAGGCTGCACTACCAGCTAAGTACGCAACCCTTAGCTGGCGGTCTTTGTCATCTGTTGACCCGTGGAAGCATGAGGTAGGAACTTGTGAGGACCAGAGCTATGTTGCGGGGACGCACGCTCCTTTGCGACTCAGCATTTTGCAGCGCCAATCTATTCTGACCCACTCTTCTACCAAAACGATACAAGACATCTTAAACTAAGCGCTTTGCTTTTTTTAGTTTTTTAAATCACTCTCTCGCAGGTCTCAAACAACTAATTAAGTTAAGCTTTCGCAAAAAAAATCAAAATACCATATAACGGGTGTCCACTAAAAAATGAGAATGATTTCAATACTTTTCCATCAGAACAAAAACGGCCGCATAGAAATGTCACTTTAGATGAATGAATCGTTGCACTCTCCAGAAAATTTTCATACACTCTTATGTCACTCTAACATGTTCAGTCGTGTTCAGCATGCCGTCGAAACAGGAAGAACTGCGCGCGCGCGTTGTACAATTCTTTCAAGCGAACGAAGATCGTGGAAAAAAATACACGGTGGACCATTTTTGTCGTGAAAAAGTTCCGGTATCCACCGTATACCGTATCCTGGCATGCATGAGAGTAACCCGGAAGAAAGGTTGCGGCCGTCCAGCGAAAATAATGAATGAGAAAACGCTCCGCTCGCTGCGCAGCATGTTCAACAACAAGGATTCGGTAAGTCAACGGGAAGCAGCCCGAAAGTTCAATTGTTCGAAGTCACTCATCTGCAAGACGCTAAAGAAAGAAGGAATAGTGTGTAGAAAGAAAACCAGATCCCCAGAGTACACAGATGAGCAGATTCAAACCGTGAAATCCCAATGCCGCTGGATGACTCGGAATTACGGCGGAAAATCTTTCGTTCTGGACGACGAAAGCTACTTTCCTCTTTCGAAGTCTCAGATACCGGGAAACGACCGATTCTACACTAAGGACAAATCTACTACTCCTCCAAAAGTAATGTATAAGTTCAAGCACAAATTTGAATCGAAGGTTATGTTATACATCGTAATATCCGATAAGGGTATTTCGAAGCCGTGGTTCAAACCAAGCGGTTTGGCCATCAACCAGGAGGTGTACCAAAGAGAGTGTTTGCAGAAAATACTCATCCCATTTCTTAAACAACATCACTCGGATGGCAAATACGTGTTTTGGCCGGACAAGGCATTATCGCACTACGCAAAAAAAACGCTAACGTTTTTGGAGAGCCAAAATATACCATATGTCCCAAAAGACCGGAATCCGACAAATTTGCCACAGTGCCGTCCTATCGAGGATTCTTCGGTCTTTTGAGCTCCATGGTATACAAGGATAATTGAAGGCCAAGAACACCAAGCAACTTACCAACAGGATCAAAAGCTGCATCCGAAAAATCGATGTGGCTGCCGTCCAACGGTCATGTTCCAGCATAACGACTAAGCCAGCGCTGCACGGCGGACCACGGACCATATGACAATATTCACTAAACTTAGTTTGAAGATTTAAGTTGACCCTTTTAATAAAATAAATCAGTTTGAACAAAACTTCACTGGTATTTTTTTCCTGACCCATTCTTTTTGTTCTCATTATTTAGTGGACACCCGTTATGAAACTGAAAGACATCAATATAAATTGGTTTTTAATAAACGATATTTTTATTAACATCAGTTTTGTACACACAAAATGACAATCCTGATTTTATCCTGATTTTTATTTCATATACCTCCTGATTTTGTGAAAATATACTTGGCAACGCTGAGTGTGACCGTTTTTTTTTTTGCGGTGGTTCTTTAGTAAAGTAGTGGTAAAAGAAGAACGAATACTTGGTGAAAAAGTGACTTTGAACAGTTGTGTAATGGCGGTTGCTGCGGGCTCTGGGTGGGACCCAGGGCACCCCCCGTTGAACAGTGGTACAGTGCCTAGCTGGATGAGCGGGGGCAATTTCGGACAGCTGAATATCTTGTTGCTCGAAGCTGATGACGGGAAAAATCTCAACCCCTTTCTGGTTGGCAAATATGTATCTCGATGCATTGCATTGGTCGGGGAAATTGAAGGAGCATCCACTGAAGGTGATGGAAGCAAATTTGTTTTGCGTGTGCGAGGTGCTGAGCAGGTTAAAAAGTTGCTCGCAATGAAGCAGTTGGGGAACGGAACGGCCGTGTCCGTGATGCTGCATCCTACCCTAAACAAACGTCGTTGCGTATTTTCGTGCCGCGAAATTCAGAATCTCAACGAAGATGAACTGGTTGAAGAGCTGAAGCCTCAAGGTGTAGTAGCCGCGAAACGCTTCACTCGAATGGTCGACGGTGTGAAAGAAAACCTCCCCACAGTGGCTCTCACCATTGAGGGGACAGTGATACCGGAGTTTCTCAAAGTTGGTCCACTTAGGATCAAAACCCGTGTGTACGGACACACAAAGGCCCGCTGCAAGGGTGCAGTTCGTTGCCGGAACTGCTCTAACATTCATGAGTTGGGTGAATGCAAAGAGAAACCATACTGCCTGAATTGCAAGGGTGAGCACGGTCCTTCCAGCAGGAAGTGCCCAGTTTATCTGGCCGAGAAGGAGATCTCTAGAATTCGAGTAACAAAAGGCATTAACTACTTTGAAACATGCAAGCAGTTCAACGCAGGAGCCGGCTCATATGCTGAGGTAATCAAGGTTCAACAAAGGCTGAACATCGACCAGAACAACGCGGTTGCAGGTTTGCTAAAGGAAAAGGATGACATCATCAAGCAACTGATGGAAACCGTTGCCAAGCTAACGACCCGTGTTGAAAAACTTGAATTGAAAAAAACGTAAAAGAAACAGAAGAAGCAAAACCGCCGGGAACAGAAGGAGGCATCGGAGGAAGCGGACATGGAAACCGACTCTACACTGAAACCTTATTTTCGTAAAGCAGCTTTCACGCGTTTCGTAAACTTGGATTTTGTACATAGAACAAATGTCTCGTCTATTGTATGAAACATTCATAATGCTTTTTATCTGGTGAAATGCTATCATATCACCTTTTTGTAAAATGCACGAAATGAACTTCGTGATGACCAGCCAATCGCTGTTTCTCTTTTATACCGCACTCATGCATGATGGTGTTGCTGCTGGTATGCGCGGAAATAATTTATCCATCCCAAAATAAAAATCAAAGCGCTGTTGTGAGCTATAACTTTATGCTCATTAATCAAGATTGTTCTCACGAGTCAGCGTGGCCTAGTGAGATCAGCCACGGATTTAAAATCAGCACATTCCAAAATATTCAGGTTCGAACCCCATGTCTGAAACAATAAATAAAAAACGCCTGGACAATTCCACGTGGTTGCGCTTTTTTTGTCAATTACATTTTGAATCGATAAAGTAGATCTGTCAGTCCTTCATGCAACCACCAGAGAGACGTTTCTTTTTAATTTGTGACAAAATATTCGTAGCTCTTTGCATTGATTCCGTACAATGTACGAATGTTCTTTCTATGTCAACAAAAGCTTCGTGCTTTTGACAGTTGCGCGTTCAATAAATTACGAATGTATCTTCATAAAAACAACAAATCAGTTTCGTTGCTGAGAACAACGAATGTCTTAGTGAGTATTACTTTCGATTTTGTAATATAAACTAAAATTAACTTTCAGTGTAGTGTGCATGCTGAATTCAAGGTGAGTGAAACTTCTTCCAAGGCTAACGATCAATCGGCTCATGGCTTCAAAACTTCCCACAAACGCCACTACACTACTGAAATAACCCCTCCCTCCATCAAGAAACCCCCAAAACATAAAGCTGACAGTCTGCACAACCACATTAATTCGACCATGAAATTCTCTCTTCGTCAACGTTACAATGGCCCACATCCCAAACCCAATCAATGATCAGTATTCATCACCCTCATCTGCTGCTTTAATGACCCTCGCCAAGGCTAGAAATACGGCTAGAGAAATTATTTGTCGGGCCAAACAGGACAGCTGGGAAAACTTCATATCCACTATCAACCCTGATAGTACTTCTAAGGATCTTTGGGACAAATAAAGTCGTCTGAGTGGCAGTAAAAGTCGTCCTCCCATTAAATTACGCATCACCAATCCGCTATAACTGTATGCTTTGCAGACTATTTTTCAAAGGCCTCTTCTTCGTCCAACTACTCACCACAGTTCCTTAAGCACAAATCTACCGCTGAGATGTCTCCTCTATGCTTTGACACCGATCTGGATCTGGAAATTAACAAAGACTTCACATTCGATGAGCTGGAATGGGCTCTCCGTGGGGTACATGGTTCATCTGCCGGACCGGACGATATAGAGTTCCCTCTTCTCAAGAATCTTCCCCTAATTGGTAAAACTAACCTGCTATCACTGTACAACAATATCTGGGTCGAGAGAAAAATTCCCGGAGAATGGAAAGAAGATCTGGTAGTTCCTATCCCTAAACCCGGCAAAAATAGAAACTATACTGATAGCTATCGACCAATCACCCTGTTAAATTGTATTGGGAAGACTCTTGAGAAGATGGTAAACCGTCGACTAATTTCTCATATGGAGACACAAGGTTTTCTTGACAATTGTCAGTTCGCTTTTCGTCCTGAAAAAAGTGCTCGAAGATCTCGTCGATGGTTTCCTCGCGAGAGGAATGCATGGTGACTGTGTTTCTTTGGATCTCTCGAAGGCCTACGACCGTGCGTGGTGCTTTCCCATACTCAAGTCACTCGAAGCATGGGGAATCAAAGGTCGCATGGGTCGTTACGTTCAAAGCTTTCTTGAGAGCCGGAGATTCAGAGTCATCATAGGAAACCATCGATCCCAGTCCAGATCTAAAGAGAATGGCATCCCCCAGGGAGCAGTCATCGCCCCCACACTCTTTCTCATTTGTATGCAGTCCCTTTTCGAAACTATACCCCAAAATGTCCATATACTAGTTTACGCAGACGACATAACCATAATTACCTTCCATAATTACAAATCATTGGCCAGGAAAAGAATTCAATCCGCCGTTAATATTGTTAGTAAATGGGCAGACGAAAGAGGCTCCATAATATCCCCCGAAAAATCCCAGCTCCTTCACATTAGTAACAATAGGAAAAAAATGAGCACATTACCATAAGTCACCCTTAACCAAAACATCATCAAAGCTACTTCCACTCTTAAAATCCTTGGGGTTTACCTGGACCGTACATTCAGCTTTAGGCATCACGCAGAGGAGGTGAGGAAAAGTATTGACATACGTCTCCGGGTGATTAAGACAATTGGGGCCAGAATGCCTTCTGGTCATAGGTCGTCTATCATGCAGATAGTCAATAGTTGGCTCTTGCCTAAGATGTTCTACGGTGCTGGTCTTTTTAGCAGGGGTGAGAGACTTCGCCCGATGTACAATAAGGCATTCCGAATTGCCTCTGGTGTATTCATTACCAGTCCTACCTCTGCTGTTATGGCCGAGTGTGGCCAACTTCCGTATGAGTATTTCCTTGCCATCTGCGTGATGGCTAAAGCTGCCCGATGGCTAAGCCTAAATGGTCGTGATGATGTCCCATGGGTAATAAGAGCAAACAGTTTATTCAACTCCCTAACTAACCTTGTTCTGCCGCCAATAGCCACACAGCCCAGAAAAAAAGATGACCGTGGAATCAACCCTCTCCCAAAATAGACCTCTCCCTTCTCCGCTCAGAAAAATACAATAATCACCACCACATTTACACTGACGGCTCTGTACTTGGTGACCAGGTGGGTTACGGTATCACCTCCAACTCAAACAACATCAGTTCTGCCCTTCCCCCTTCATGTTCCATTTTTAGTGCCGAAGCATATGCCCTTCTGGTAGCTTGTACTCTCAACCCTCCCCACTCACAAAACCATACAGTTATCTTTAGCGTCTCGGCCAATTGTCTCAGCGCTATGGATTCCAACTCCCAAAAACATCCTTGGCTCATGACTGCGGAATTCTTGTCCCTCGAAAACAGTGTCTCCTTTTGTTGGATACCAGGCCACTCTGGTATACTCGGCAATGAGGAGGCTGACAGACTGGCAGGTACTGGAAGAAGAATGCTAATTGAGTCTGTTGCTGTCCCTTCCGGGTATGCAGTCAGATGGGCAAAGGACAAAGTAAGGGAAACCTGGGAGTTGGAATGTTTAAACAGTACACGGGAAAAAATCCGGTGCTCGAAACTAGCAAAATTGTTCATGATATCATGAAAAACGTATTTTTTCATGTTATGAATATACACCATGAATAAAAGTCATGAAATCATGAATCAGCTTACTATGATCCAACGTAACGCCACTATGGCGTTATGTTTTTGATTTTTTATGCTGAAAGTGGCAACTTGATTCATGAAATCATGAAACATCTGATTAGTAACCATAAATTAAATTCATGAAAACATGCACTAATATTCATGATTATTGGCACCTGTCATTTATGATTCTAATTTTAGTGACGAAAACGGACAGTTTGGTTCATGATATCATGAAGCATTTCGTTTGGAACTACGAAAAAAAACATGAAAACATGAACTTTATTCATGATGCCATATAGGTACCATGATGCGAGTTCATGGTAACATGAAACATACTTATGAATATGAGAAAAAACGGATTCTTTCAGGAGTTTGATAAGTAAACTCATTTTTTTATTTCAGTTTTTGATTTCGATTCAATTTAAGTATATTACGGAAATGACATGAATACAAAGGAAATGAGGATTAACAATCGATAGCTTTCAGCAAATCACGTGTGCTCTTCGGTAGCTCCACGATCGACGCTGGTATTTTAAACATATAGGTTTGTAGAAACAGCCACAGTGGCCTACAATCCGGCGTGTACTGCAGGTTCAACACGTACGTTACGTGCATGCACATACATATGGATTGCAGTACACTCAGTAGCAAAAAAAAAGCCGAGCAAAATTTTGCTTCCAAAAACCGCGTAGTTCAACTTTCTGTTACTATGTCAATAATCAATATTTTTGGCTGAAAATTTGACAATTTATTAAACAATGTATGTAACTTATGTGACCAAAATTTCTCCGATATTTCAGCAAGGTCAGTATCGGATGAAAAAGGGAAATGCTCATGTTGGTGTGTCAACTTTGACGCCAGCTGTAGTCCAAACCACTATATGGAAACAGTTAAAATTTTGTCCACATTGTTTTCTGTAGTTTCTTAAGCTATGGAGAAATTTTTAATATGCTACCTAAATTTTTCACAGAAATACAGGTTTTTGAAATTGCTTTGTCCAAAAATGACTCTTTTCACATATGTTATGATAACTTCAAATTTATAAATTTTATCAACATGAAATTTGAGTCACATAAGGTACATACATTGTTTATAATGTAGTCAAATTTTCAGCCAAAAATATTGATAATTGACAAAGTTACAGGAGGTAGAACATGGAGTTTTTTGCAAACAAAATTTTGCTCGGCTTTTTTTTTTGCTACTGAGTGTATGTATTCTGCTTTGTACTTGGAGCCGCCGAAAACCACGATAATGGATTTATCGGGTCGCGATGCTCCTACCGTGATTATTTGCGGCTGCATTTGGACATTTTCAAATTTTGTCCGATGAAACTCCAATCGCTGGTTGATCTTGACTTCGACGTCACCAGCAGTCTACATGAAAAAAAAAAGAAAGTAACCATACAAATATAAACTCAACAACAAAATAGCACCAGCTTGTTGAATTTTAAAAACATTTGTTTGTGACAATCGACACAGTTTTAACCCTATTTATTTACGAGAAGTCTCGTTATTAAAGCAGCAATAAAAAAACTGTTTTGTTTCTTGGGTAAATTAAAAAAAAAATATTTGTTCCACCGCTAATTTCGAAAGCGAATCGCTTTCCGGCCATCTGGTAGGTGATGTAAATGAGACGGAGAATGAGTGATTACTTCAATTCCGCATTTACCGATTTCATAGTTATGCGGATCAACTACATATGCATCCAGGTGTTCATCGAACACACAGGCCTTATATGTATGGCAGAGAAATGTTATCACTTCATTAAAATCACTTCACAAGCAATCGTCATCAATGGTTCCAAAACCATATTTTTCAATGAAGCGATAACTTCAAACACCATTGCACGATTATAATTAGGCAAGCTGTGCAGAAATATGGTGAATGCTGTTCCAGTTTTCTGAATTGATGTTAGTAGATCATCATCAAGATGCCTTCGCATATCCTGCCATAAGTCCTCGTGTTGATTCTCATCATCAACTATGGTATCACAATTTCGTGGTGTTGATAACTGCTCGGAATCAGATTCATTCCTGTGGTCTGAAGCATCAGTAACGCTGAAACAAAACAATATAAATAAAAATTATCCTTTAATCATATTTTTTGTGAAATTAGGGGTAAACAGCGTAATTTGGACACTCTTAAAAAACTTTTATTTGGACACTTCAATTTGATTTAGCTGGGAGTGTCCAAACTGAAAATGGTTGAAGTTATCTATTACCTGTTATCTACTGGTGCAATATGTAGCCTCTTAGATCTCCAATCTTCCGGTTCAATTTGAGGGTGTTCCTTTCTTAGATGGCGTACAAAACATCTACTGTTTGTATATTTTCTGCCACAGTTTTCTTGGACGCATTTGAAATGACTGTGTTGGTTCAGATGGTGAGAAGTGACACTTGACAAATGTGCCATCAACACTTTTGCTTCAGGGAATCTCCGATTGCAAAGGAAACATACTAGTCCAGAGCTACTCATGGCGGGTGGTGTTGACTATAATAAATTGAAATAAAGGTTGTAGTAGTAATCTTGTATTTCGTTTGAAAAACAATGCATAAGGCTAAATTAAAACTTGCCTGCTTTTTTATTCACACACCAAAGCTATCACGCTAGATTTGTCAATATAGGGGAACTGTTCAATTTTTCATCTGATGCTCTTATATTCATCTCATTCTCAGAAAAATTGAAACATCAATTGATTGATTTCACTCCGACATAAACAAAAAAAATGTGATAAAAGTGCACGTTTACGTCAAATCGTTTACTGTCTTCAGTGAACGTATACCTTTCAGCATTCTAAACATTCTATACTTTGTTTGCAGAATACTGCAGAATATCTCTAAAGAGATTGATCGAGGAGGTTCTGATTCTATCGTGTACATCGGCAAATACAGCTTCTAGGCCCCACTATTGTAAGGCCCCCCACACACGCTCCGAATGTTGTACAATATTGACTCCGCCCCCTGGAAATTTGGTCGAGTTGAAGTGTCTGTGTCTTACGACAGATTTGGCAAACCGTCTGACAAACCTGTCATACAACTTCGCCACAGATTATCCGACTTTACACCAACTCGACCAAAGAGGGTAGAGAACGGATCAATCACCCCACGACCCTATTCCAATCATGGGGTTAACAAGAACTTATGGCACTCATTTTTTGTAGTATGATACTGTTGAGAACACCAGTTGATTGCGAGAGAATTTCCGTATTTATTACCCTTTTAGTGTAGGTTATAAAATTCCTGTTAAAGATTACAATACTATCATTCAAAGTTGAACTAAATTTTTAATATCTGGACTTACGTTTAATGACCTCTCTGCGACGGTATTAGGAGGACTAACGGTACGCTCATACCAATTGCATCGACTGATGTACCTAATAATGCAACTCTATTAATTATACAGGGTGGCAACATGAAAGTGATACACTCATTTGTGATCTCCTCGCTACAATGTATACCATAATCGGTAGACCCCTTGTGTACGATTTGAAACAGTGACTTGTTGTCAGTTCATTCGTAAACAACAAACTGAATTAGTGCTCTTAAGTTGACGAAAATAGAAATGGATTCATGTGAGAGAACAAATTCGGATCTTGCATCTTGACGGATTGACTAATTTGGAGATCAGAAGGAAGCTGTCGCATTTGAAGTTGAGCAGATTATTTGTGTACAGGACCATAAAACGTTTCAAAGATACTGGTACTGTTGTCCCTAAGAAGAAACCCGGTAAAAACGCAGTGTACGGACGCCCTCAGCGATCAAGGCAGTTAATGAGCGAATTCGAAGGAATCCGGCTCGGTCGGCGAGAAAAATGGCGCGTGAAATGAAAATGAGTCACATCATCAATGCAAAATATATTGAAAGGTGACCTTGGATATGGAGCTTTCAAAAACAGAGGATTCACGGATTGACACGCAAGAATATTGAAGACAGAGTTGCCAGATCACGTGCGTTGCTTAAGACGCACGCTGGTCATAACATAATTTTTTCAGATGAAAAATTGTTTACTCTGGAAATGTCCCTGAACAAACAAAATGATCGTGTATATGGAACAAATCTTCGTGAAATACCAGCTGACAAACGAGGGGTTGAACGATATCAAAATGCCTCTGCGGTGATGGTTTGGGGTGCAATATCGTCAAAAGGCAAATTACCGCTGCTGTTCATAGACAGGGGGGTGAAAATAAACAAAGAGTACTATTTACAATACGTCATCAAGGACCACCCACTTCCCTATGCTAAGAAAACTTTTCGGTGCGGAAAGTTTTTGCTTCCAGCAAGATTCAGCTCCATGCGCATAAGGCCATAGTTGTTCAGCATTGGTGTAAGCAAAATTTACCATGCTTTCATCAGCTGCTTAGAATGGCCTGCATCGTCTCCTGATTTGAACCCACTGGATTTCAGCATCTGGGGCTACATGCTTGGAAAACTGGGCAATATGAAGCACATGTGTTTGGACTCATTTAAAAAACGCTTGGTTGAGATTTGGGATCAAATGCCGGAGGAGGTGGTGCGTGCGGATTGCAAAAACTTTGAGAAGCGTCTCCGTACCGTGATTAAATACAAAGGTGAAAGGTTTGAACTTCACTAAGCACAATAAAAGTTTAACATTTTGTCTTGTTATTAAAAGTGAAATGAATGAGAAATACAATTCTGTTTAAGTTTTATAACAATTTCCGAGTGTATCATTTCTACGTTGCCACCCTGTACATCTACCCAGTTCAAGCTTGTTTTAATAATCCTAATTTTGATTTTTACTCACCAACTCTTCTTTAATAATTCACGTAATAATTCCGCGATCTAATAGGGATCCTTCCAGTGAATGCTCACGCTAACCTAAATTAACAATGAAGTTATTTTTAAGCATTACAAAGTCCATTCCTGACCGTACTCTTACCTTAAGCCGTAGTTTGTATGTAGTTGGTAAGCTAATTATAGTTTTTAATAGATTTAGGCACTAATTAATAGATTTAGATACTAAGTTTAAGTTAATATACTCTCCACAAATTATTTATCCTGCACGTTTTGTGATTTTATAAGGTCTTCACTTCTATTGTTTAACTTCCTTTTATTCTCATTCTTCTTCTACCCTCCTCTTGCTCAATAGCTGTCAGTCTGTCAGCCTACTGCTTACGGTAGTGTTTGTAGGGACCAAGGTGTAGATGGTAATGTATGAAAGGTGCGTGCAAACCGAATAGGGTTCGCAACAGATACTATACATAACATTGCTTTACATTTACATGTGTTAATTGCTGCTGTCTTGACATGACCGCGAATTGATAGTGACAGTGATTAACGTATAGGTCGGAAGTAAGTATGGAATTCGAAAGTCAGACTTCCGAACTTTAATTTAGTGAATATTGAAGACTATTAATCTAGCTGTCGATTTACAAAGATTTTCTAACTTACCTCCACTTCCAGTATGAAACTGTCTTGAGTCTCTTTAACAGAAGGCTTCTAAATTATTTCCAAACTATTTAAAAACAAAAAAATCAAACCTAAAAATTATTTGAAACAAATAGCTTATAGTTTCATGTGATTTTTGAATAAAAACGTTTTAATTTTACCCTAATCGAATAAAAATCAAGATGAAAAAAAACTTACCGCTAGGTTTTTTTGCTGCTTCTTTTACTGCTGCTGCGGCTGCTGCTGTGTACCGTTGCTGCTGCGACTACGCGGTAAGCTGTGCTCTTGATTTTTTCACACTATAATTAAGCACAAGTTAGTTTTTACCTTATCTGAAAATTACCGCCGATCGGTAGGCATGCTTCGATTGAATTGATGAAAATTTTTGACAGGTTGACAGCTTTGCGTTACGCTTATAGAGCGACCATGATTCAAATTCATGGATACGTTTGTTTTGGTTCATGATTTTTGGAATTTTAGTTATAAAGCATGAATGAGGGTCATGATTCCATGACTCAGCGGTATGATATTTTATTCCGAGTTGGATTCATCAAAACGGGAATTGATTTATAATAACGCTTGTGGCGATCATGACTCATTTTCAAGCGAGCAGTTGTTATTATTCATGATAATTGTGGTTTTCGTCATGATATCATGAACCATAGTCATAATGTCATGAAGTGACATATTTTATGATTTCATGAATTTTTATTCATGAATCCGGCAACGGATTTTTTTCCGTGTAGACATATTGCGCTTAGAAGATTAAAAAGCTCCACAGTTCGCTGGCCCAATAATCAGAACCCCAAAGATCGTCGTGTCCTCTCCAGACCCCGAATTGGCCATACCCGTCTTACCCACTACTACATTATTACTAAAGAAGAGCGTCCCAACTGCACCACTTGCAATGTACCTCTCTCCATTCCCCATATTCTAACCGATTGTGTAGCCTATGATTCCGAACGATTGATCTATAACATTAACATAGCCTTGGAAGAAGTTTTATCACCACCTTGTGAACAACGGCTTTTGGACTTTCTGAAAGCAACCGAGTTGTACGACCAAATATAACCAACTGTTCCCGGGACGAATGACCCCTAGGGTTAAAGTCCCGTTAAAAATAATAAAGAAGAAGAAAGATCAACCATCAGTTCTAGCTGTGCAATCGTAAAAGAAAGGTTAAGGGAAACGCAGTCGGTTGTATTTCCAGTCGGTTGTATTCACCGTCTGCTTCGGAAGGGCAACTAGGCCGAGTACGTTGGTAGAAAACGCCGCCCGTGAAAACAAGAAGACCAGAATCATCCGTCACCTGCAGCTGGACATCCGCAAAGACGAGGAGCTGAATAAACTTTACTCCGGTGTGACTTTCACACAGGGGTGTCCTGCCAAACGTCCTGCGGCCCAAGCTGACTGAGAAGAAAATTTCAATCGCGAACAGAAAGAGTATGTTTGATTGAAATTTCTCTTGAGTTCATCGAAATTTTCATTACCACACACCAGTTAAACATGGTGTTGCTTAAAAAGCCACGTCCCGGAGAAAATTGCCAAATCAATCGCCAACGTCATTTTCGTGGTCAAGTGGTTGGGGGCGTCACTCGTCGTTCAAGCGATTTCCATGAAGTGAGAGTTCGATTCACGTTCCTGCCAAAGGAACTTTTCGCAAAACGAAAATGTCTATACTGGTCCACTGGGTGTAAGGTTTGGTGTTTTTTTTTCTTAGACAAAATGGTATTATTCAATGACTCGATTTTGAAGAACAAACCAAGTTCTCTATCTCGTAGCTCTAAAAAGCTATCGATGTTTTCCGCATTTTTAAGAGTCCTGCCGCATAAATAATAAAATATAGAATAAAATCTAAAATAATAACAAATAGTATCTAATATTCCCAGACTGAGTAGTGAACGTTGACTGGTTTCTGTTCAATACTAAGCTTCCATTATTTTCAATTTCAGCCCGTCAACCAAACCGCACCGTCCATTTGTACCTTGGAATTGGTAACATGTCCTTCATGCAACATCAAAATCTCATTAAGGTATGTTGTTCCAGTCATCCACCACATTGCATTGCGTTAGACAGCATAAGGACAGTAGATGGTGCTTCCGCACACCGCAATTTCTCGGTTGCACCTACTCTAATGGAGCTGAACTTATGTAGGTTTTTGTTAAGAGAGTAGCACACATTTGTTTACTGCCGAAAACCAGTTTGATTGGTCGTTAAGACAATAGAGAAATTGCGGTGGGTGGACGTTATTCGAACTTTCTACAACTAAATACTTCCTGGTGTCTTTTCGCCACGTCATTCACACCCACTATCCATGTCATAATTTCTGTCTTTACCTTACAGCTACAGCAACTTTCCGACGAAATGTGCGGTTCATAATGAGCTACCGTGTCGATGTGATTATCTGGAATTTTCCGAACCACCCTTCGAGGTGGAACAATCAGGACGGCGCAGTTGCGGCCATGATGTTGTCTATCAAACGCAAACGCGCTCGGTGCTGATCAAATTTCTTCACTGGAGCAACCACTCGCACGCGTTCACCCTGGAATACGTAGCAGAGAGTCAGTTCCCCTGCAATCAATACTGTTTAAGATAAATTATTAACCGCGTTTTCCTTCCACAGGGAATCGTGAAACATTGCAGGTAAACCCCGGTTCTATACACAATCTGACGGGAGGAGTGCATACCAAAACCATCACAACGCCGTACTTTCCTTCGTACTACCCACGGGACTTTGGCAAAGAGTATGTCCTGAATTGCAATGTCGAATCCTGTCGGGTGAACGTTATCTTCAGTGACTTCCTGTTGGCGAAGACTTCGACGATGGAATTCTACGACTGGAATGGACAGCGGTTGCATGCGGTGTCGGGAGGAAGTTTTCGACCTCCGGTAGTTCAAAGCACCGGCCCTTCGATGATAATCCGATTCTACGCTAACGGAGGCTCGGGACTAGGCTACAGGGCGACGGTTTCGTTCTTGACGGTTGAGAGTTCCTCCAACCCACTGATGCTACCGGATACGAACTGCGGAGGGATGGTGGAAAATGTTGGCGGTGCGATTACGATGATGAAGATGGTTCAAGGGCAGGATGAGGGTAGAATGTTTGATTGCATCTGGCTACTGAAGCCTCCGAATACGTATGCCCATTTGAAGACCCATCTGTCGTTGCGGATTGATACGTTTGAAAAAATGGCATCCAATTCGTTGTTGACCGTGGTTCAAGGAACGACTTCGGATGGTGGGATATTGGACGTTGTTAGACCGAATGCCGGAGGGCACGGAAAAAGCTATGTGACACCACTTACTTCCGGATTCTATGTTCATTTGAGGGCTACGTTTGCTATGCAATCCAGAATGGCATTGGTCTACTCGGCATTCAGTTATCTAGGTATGAGTTTTGCATGAGAGATTAAGTATATTAGTCTAAGTAGTTCAATTCGTAGATTGTTACATGGGCTCTGAATTTCTGTGTCAGAATAGGAAATGCATTCCGGTTCAACTGCACTGCGATGGTTTCGATCATTGTGGAGATGGAAGCGACGAGCCGGCGAGTTGTGAAGCTCAGTGGGAAACGGAACGGATCGATCGTAGGTGGTATTCTCATACGCCGAATTATTACTTTCCAAAGATTGATCGTTACCCGGATCTACGGACCGCTACGGTGATCTTCATAGCAAGTGCTTTCGGGTTAGTCATGCTGATCTCCGTTTTCATCGTTTTACTTTACCGAACTGGGAGTCGTGCCCGCCATCAACGGGAACTTCAAAGTCAGCTACAGACCATCAGTGAACTTTTGGGTGAGTAAAATTCTTGAAATGAAAGTAGTTTGATGGTTTGGAAGGACTGGCAGTGAATGTTATTCAAGCAGATAACAACAGCCCTCGTGGCCCTGAGGATGTAGACGAACCACCGATGTATGAAGCTCCACCGGATTATAATGAGATAATAAAGGTAGGAATGGACGATGATATCAAGAGAAAGCGCAGAAGGCACTCGTCTTCCGCTTCGGGCCGACGAAGTCGTATGAGGCGATCCCGTAGACCTAGTAACGTATCGGAGAGTGGCAACCCGATTTTGGAGGTGCGTTTACCTCCGGAGCAGGCGGATGAAGGTCCTTCGAGCAGTGCAACGCTTCAGGTTCCGTACGGCGCAGAAGGAGGTGGTCATCATGCTGTCAATTACGAAGACGATGGGCCAAACTGGGATCAATCGGAAGCGAACTTTTTCATGTCGCCCCATATTGTAGGTGAGTTGAATTGTACTATTGAATCGTCTTTGGAACGATCATGATCAGTGCTCTGACATAGAATGGCGTTTGCAGAAGCTCCAATGTCGACTTCGACGAGCCAGAGTTTCAGCGTTGGCTGCCAAACAGCAGGAACAGCTCAGGCCGGGTGCTCTTCGAGCCCTCCGCCGACGTACGACAACTCGCAGTTCTTCCACAACAGGTAACGTCGTATTCGTTCAGTCACATGAGATTGACCAAACTCAAATTACTTTCAGCCTCCACCCGAACCAAAACGCATCGTGCTCCACGTCCGAATCGGACAACTTCTCACGAGGCTTCGCTGAGGAACCTCCTAATGTCACGTTATCGTTGAACGGTACTCCCCAGCAATCATCCGATCGTTTATCTCCCCCACCAGTACCAGCTCCGATCGGAACACCATGCAGCATCACTGTAGAAATCCCCGCCACTAAACCACAACATATGTGGAGCCAGAACACCCGCTTCCAGCGTCCTTGGCTGGCGTTCAGTGGAGACGATTCACAGAGTGCGGCCAACTCACCCAGTTTTCAGCCAACACTGAACACTCCTTCACATGACTTCAGTGGTCAGCAAATCTTCAGTTCAGTGGATTTCAATCAGCTTCATGAAATCGACGCGTATTTGCTAGCATACGGGTCAACATCCAAGGATGAATTGGGGTAACTTTCTACTATCTGAGATTCGATTTCAATTCAATAATTCAAACTGCCCTTTCAGATCTCCCGGAGCAGTCAGCAGTACTAGCGAAACCTGTTCCAACAGTACTGGATGTTCTCATCTAGCGTCAACGTGCTCTTTTGTGAGAAACTCCTGTGCCTGTTCGTCAGTGGGTTCTAACGCTCGAAGCGTAAATTCCAACAACTATGACTACATCATCCAAAACTGTCCCCGCTGTAGAGAATCTAAACAACTGAACAAGTCTCTGTGTCCAAATTACAACCCTGGCAGGACGACCACACTTCCCGCTACCATATGCTCTGCATGTGGTGGAAAAATCTCCCTTCAAGATGGCCTCAACTTATCCGGCGGGTCATCGCAACAGCAACAACAACCATCATCAACCACCAGCGATGGTCAGCTGGCAGGCCTTCCCGGCACGGCCATTCGGTTGTGCAATTGCTTTCCCAAGTTTCCCTCGCAGACCGGTATGGCGGTACGGTCCGGGTCAGCAAATGTGATATCCACCACGGCTCGACCGATGTCGCTGGAGCAGATCGACACCACCAGTGCCCGGCGCAGTGTTGCCAGTCTGACCAGCAACTTTGAGGCGTTCCTCAACTCGCATATTGGCATACCCAATTCCAATGCGAGGTCCTAGATCATCACGTAGAATTATGAATTATGTTGTGTACAATGAATGTTTCGGATATTGAATAAAATTAATAAGACCTGTAAGGCAGGAGGATTCCCTTAAGTATGGCCGATTGTATTAGTTGTCCGCTGCAATTCGATCCTTACTTGCGAATAAGTATAAATATTTGACTTATTTTCTTTTATGTACTTTTTTTTCAACTATATATGTTCTGGTCTGCTAATAATCTTCTTCAGAGTAAATAACAAAAATATTTCTCTCCTAAGGAAAAAAGTCTTACCAACTAATGCTATTTTCAAGTTTCTATCTTATGCTTAGGAAAAATAAGCTAATCACCTTTCTTGTTTTTTTTTCTCATAACATTTTGTTGTTCTTTTTAATATTCAAAGCTACGAGTTTCACTAAATTTTACATTCACTAGCATTTTTGATTCGGTTGTGCTTATACGCCTACCGTTTCACTTATGTTTATTTGGTTGAAGTGTATTTTGTTTTAGTTTTCAGAGAGATGAAAAAATACTCGGTTTTCGTATTGTTTATCATATTTTAGTTTGATAACTGTTCTAATAAATAACAATTTACTTATAAAAAAAGTTTGATTCCGTTTGCCATACTCAAGATCGGAACATGATGGTTTGAATTAGCAATGAGCCAAATTGACATCAGTAAGCTGATTCAACTGCTGTCAAATGCATAAGCCTTCTGAGAAAAAAAATCGTATATCGTAGATTTTACTTTATTGGAAATGAATCATCAAATCTGGTAGCTTCCGAGTAAAAAGTGGCTTTAAAAACTACTGGAAAGGTTATGGACAAACGTGTACCCAGCCTGTAATATTTTGGAAGGGATTTCAACTCTAACGATATTTTTGACTATTTTAGACTAATCCATAGTCAAATTGCTCATTTGTCTATGATTTGGATTGAAATTTAAGAAAACAATAATTATAAGCAGAGGTCAAAACACAAAATAAATCGAAGCCACTGTTTTCATACATATGTTCATGCAAAAAACATCCGTCATGAGAGGTTTGGTAGAATAGAACATTTTTCTGTAGATTCTTATCAGCTTATTTGAACAATTATGAAACAAAAATCATAGAGAGCAACAACAACCATACAGGGTGTGCCATAAAAAAATGCATAAAATTTAAACCTTAATTTTTTGAATTTTTTTATCACTGTTTTAATAACTTTATGTGAGGAATCACATCGGTCTCAGTTATCATTTTATGCAAACAAAACATCTCACTTGATTTCAAAATCGTGGCCAACATACTTGCATAGGAAATCGTTCCCAGTAGTCTACTATCCCGAAAAAATTCTCAATTGAAGTTTCTTAAACGTTAATATTGCGGTGAAAGATGCAAGCCTCATAGCCTGACGATTTTTAGATACGAAGTAATCAAAAGGATTCGAATGTTATCCAGCAGCTAACAGCTTAAGAGCTTAAGATCTCTGAACCGAATAGTAAATCTTTTCTTCAGCCATATTAATGTCCTGTAGGATAGGATGTTGACAGGGGCTGCATAAACGGATTTCAAAACCAATATTCCGATCTTGATGCTAGCTCAATCTAGAAGTTCGATGTCGATTTAGACATTAATGTTGGCCTTAATTCCAGATTTCGTGGAACATGGGAGATATTTGACGGAGCTACTCCAAAACATGCTTGCAGTCAGTGTTGGGAATTTACTTAAATGTTAAGTTCTCAATAGCTTTCTTAATCCATTGAGGGAAAATAAACCCCGAATTAAAGACTTGATCAAAGGTTGAAAATTTCGCGATGATTTGATCTACACAGTTTAAAGGAAACATTTAATTTTATGTCACTCTTGGTGCCTCATGGTGATGAGCGAACATCTCCTTCTACAACATAATTTTATGTGTTAGCTAATGTACATAGAGGAAATGCTAGATTTGGCAGAAATTAATGCGATACTTAATGAAGCACGATAATGCCTGTTGTATGAAAGATTGCAAACATTCCTGTATGACGCTTGTAAAATTGCAAACAATTTCGTTTACGGTTCTTTTGGCTTCGAATTCAACGAGGGCAAATTTTATGTGCCAGTTAAAGTTCATTATTCTTTTGTGTGTATTTTCATCACCAAAGACAACACATGATGAAAATATAGAACCTTACTACGGTCTATTTTTCAAGTGAACGATCATTTCTGCTCAGAACGATGCTTTCCAGCTACTTTCATCAGTCTGCAAATGGTTGTTTCGATTATGCTTATTTTCTTTTTTTTATGGTGCACCCTGTATCAAAACAACAATTGGTACTTGTCTCCAGCCATCTAATAAACCGGCCTACTCGGAAGCAAATAGTTAATTTTAAGAAGCGCGTAAAATTTCCCCTCGTTTAATTCCAAGTCAAAGCAACGAAATTGTTTGCAATCTTTCATGCGCCATACAACAATGTTTGCAATCTTTCATACAACAGGCTAGATTCAGACGTTAAGGCTAGTATGCAGCTCTCAAGCAATGTGCATTAGGATAGGACAAGTAATGGTCAAGAAATGCGTTTACTGTCGGAATTGCTTACTTCGTATGCAGCTGAAAAGAGTAAAACTATGTATCGATAGTAACGCATACATGTAGATCTAAATGGGTCTGTCACGTTTATTGCGGAATAACATATCGGTCGAATATTTCGCAAGAAAAACTGACATTCTACCCATACTTAAGCAGTTGTCAAAATTACTTCGGTAGAAATGGCAAAAATTACTTCAGGTCTTTACTTGTCAGCTGCATACTAGGTTTTATCCGGCTAAAATGTACATGAAATATCCAATTTTTTGTAGTCAAATCCACCTATATTCATTAGATAACGTAGAAAAGTCAATATTTCTTTTTATCTGTGTATTTGATAGATGCCGAGTAGATAAATTGGTGTTGTGCGGTATATTCCGACATTTTCTGTAATGAAATTGCCATTTTCTGTAATAAAATTGCCATGAGACATTTGGGAATGTTCTTCCACCAAATGAAGCTGTTGGTTTGGATTACTTAAAAATATCTTGAGATGCTAAAAATCATCAAAAAGAAGTCATGGTTTTAAGAAGTCGTGTTTCAAACGCCTCAGTCGATGGGATGTCTCCGATTGAAACATAAAACGTATTTTTTCCAAATTCATAAATAAGCCTGTTTTTGTTTTGCTTTTGAAGCACAGACCAGAGGTCATAAAACAATCGCCTGCTGCCAAATATTGAATAAAGACTGTCCCGTTAAAAGAAAGACGCAACTTTTTAGCGGTAATTTTTTACTGCAACTAGCTAAGGGCAATTTCAACGGTGGTCCAAATCGTGGATGGGATTTATTTTTTAAGACCAAACGCAAGAACATCGCTGCACAGGTGTTGTAAATTTTATTTTAAACCGGACCTATTTTGCATCATTATAAATCTGGTATATGTTTTGATCTATTCTTGGAGCAACTTGGAACAAGAAAAATACCGTTCCAAAACATTAGGGCATCTTCAGCGGTGTTTCATTTTTGGAACAACTTTATACCAGACTTGCATCATCAAGACTTGAATAAAACCAGCTGAAATAGACCAACCTTGCGATCCTCGCACCGGTGTTGTATTTTTGTGTCAATCATTCAAAATCAGAAATTAGAAGTTTTTTCCAAAGATCGCAGGTTTTTTTGCCAACTTTTGATTATGAACTGATTTAACCAAATATATTTACTGCCAGAAGTGCATTGTTAACAGACGACGAAGAATGCTTACTCTTTTGTTTGGCTTATAGTAAGTGTGTGAATGCATGCATTTTATTTAAAAGATATTAGATAATGCTGATTTGTAATTTACCAGCGGAAAAACAAAAGTCGACACGGAGAGGGTCACGTCCTGCAAGACACCCCAACGTCAACCGTGATTTCCATTTCGGTCATCAAAAGCTGTTCCAGGGCTACTTTAGCGACACGCTGGACATTATGAGACAAGTAGAGTCATTTGATAACTTTTTTCAGCTAGATTGCGATGCAGCTGGAAAAGCCGGCTTGAGCGCGTTACAAAAGTACCCTGCAGCCTTACGGATGTTGACGTACGCTTCTACAGCTACCCTGTTAAGAGCTATAAAGAGCATATGCATTACGTCTAGTGCATAATTGAAGTTGGATTAAAACTAAAAAGAGCCCCACAAAGATTGAACTAATAGCTTATCTTTTGTTATGCAATTCCGCATTAATGATTTTGATATTGGGTTAAATAATAAAATACTCAGAGAACTTTCCAGATAATCAAGGAGCTTCCCATAAGTTAGGGTTTTTTTTACCAGAAGTTTAGGCAAATTCCCTGAAAATCAGGGTGTTTACAAGAAATTCAGGAAACTTTCCATAGATTCAGGGAGCTTCACATGCGTTCAGGGTACTTCCCAAAAGTTAATGTTTGTTCTCCGAAGTTCAAGCAACTATCTACAAATTCTAGGATCGTTCCAGAAGCTCAGAAAATTTATCAATTTTTTTTGGAATACTTCTCAGAAGTCCATAGAACCACCCAAGATGATCAGAAGTTAAGGGTTCTGTCCCGGAGTTCAGGACAGAAATTCAGGAATTTCCACAACAGCTCCGGAACTTTCTAGAAGATAAGAGTTTCCAGAATGTGTACTCGTGTACAGGTACACTCCAAACTAACGTGGGTGATAGAAAATGAAGAGCCTTTTTTCCGACGATTTCAAACACTCAGAAAATAATAAATAATATTAACAGGCGCGTAAAATTTCCCTTCGTTCAATTCCAACTCAAAGGAGGCGTAAACAACGAAATTCTTTGCAATCTTTCATGCGCCATACAAAAATGTTTGCAATCTTTTATTCAACAGTCAAGATTCAGGCGTTACCTGTTCAAAATTTACATGAAATATCCCATTATTTTCTGCAAAATCTTGCGTTCGCAGCGTTTGTCCTATTGTGCCTACGACTTGTTAATACTCGTTCTTCAAATTAGATTCCATTCAACAAACGACTCGTCTCGGGTAAAAAAAGAAGTGTATGTAATAATATTTTTTTTCCATAAACATTTGGCAATTGTGTGTCTCCCATATGGTCAACATGAAAAATTTATAATGTGATGCGTGGCAACCAACCCGCTGCCATACCAGCGCTCAAACAAGGCAAGCAACCGATCGAGTCATCTTCCTGGCTGACAGGGACCACCCAAAGGACTGCAAGCATGAACGACATTGGAAGTTTGACCACCGAGATCCCAACGCGATCGTTCAAATGGAGAAGCAAAAGCTGGTCTGCGATTTGAAGTTACGTGAATGAGGGATGACCGAAGTCTGCGAGTGTTGCTGCAAGGGGAAAAGCTCCCGTACACCTTTCCCAAAGGAATCCAAGTCTCGGGTGATGGCGCCATTGAATCTCGTGCACACGGGCGCGAGCGGTCCGTTATGCTGAAAGAGAAATCGTAAGCAGTTGAAAAGATTATTCAGTACATGGAGGTGGTCAAGACCTAACTTGAACGTTCGCAGTACGCAGTATGTTCCGATCAAGGAGGAGAGTACAGCCACAGGACTGAAGCGGCTGTCATCCACGAACAACAACCGTGAAGCCGAAAACTTGGTGCTGCGTGTGGTGCTTATTTGACAGCTCGGTTTTCTTGAAGGCAATATGCAGCAAACACAATATCCGCGGCGAAAGTTGTCGTGTTTTGTCGTTTATTTGATTTGAGAAAAATATTTTCCGCCTCGTACTTAGTGCAGTGGTTATCACAAGGATTGTATTTTTTCATTATTTATTAGCCAGGTACTATAATATTTTATCTAAATTACTGATACCACCCAAGTAACCACAAGCATTATTTTATTGCACATATTCAACCCAAAATCAACATCGGTAATGCGGGATCGCATCAATTCTACAGTTGTCAAGTAATGAAGCGTTAGATTAGCTTAAGAAAGTAGTGAAGCATTACCATTGAAATAATGCTACTTTAGCAATGTATTATGGCATTACAGAAGATATAGCATTAGTTCGATCTTAGTGGGGCCCTTTTCAGCTTTAATCCAACTTCAATGATGCACTAGACGTAATACATTTGCCCTATATATGCTTGCTATTACAGCCTCGTGGTTACTTGGGTAGTAGTTTGGTAGAAGAAATATTGTGAAGAAATATAATCCATTGTGAACCGAGCTTGAAATGTTCAAATCGTCACTAGCGCCACACCAAAAGTTGCAGGCTTCAAGAACTATCGCTCTCTTCACTCCTCTGAGTACAGCAGCGAAAGGCTTCACTCCTACTACTGACGAGAGGGCATCAAGGCGCAATTCACAACGGCATACAGACCATAACAAAAGGGCTTGTTCATAAACCACGTAGACTCATTTTTGAAAATCGCAGACCCACTCGTAGACTTTTCTCCATACATTATTTTGAATTTTTTGTAAGGACCGTAGAATTTGGTCAGACACACCCCTTCCTCCAGAAAAGTCTACGTGGAATAAGAATAGTCTCAAACGGTGCAACAGAGCGGCGAATCTGATACCTAATCGAAATGAGTAGGTGCCTACTGTTCGATGCCGGAATGAATACGGTCGTGTATCTGCAACATATTTCGCTATCAAGATCCGTTGCTGTCACGTCGTACGACTTGTGGAACGACCAATAACCGGATGTCGGACATCTACAGGCGTTTGGAAGCAGTGCATGGGTGCACATTAGGAAACAGAAGAGGAAGACAACCCAGCCCACAGCTCAAAAGTTGATCTTCGTTGGGTACTTCCTGCTACAACTCCTACCGGTTCCAAATCAAGTTGGAAGGTACCGATCAGTCGAGACGCAGAGTTCATCGAATCCATTCAAGAGCCTATCGGCCACGATGGCGACGACGGTGACGGGTACAATACAGCCGCCGGCAGAAATTCAAACGAACCACCAAGTAAAGAGTCGAGCGAAGATGAAGCCACTGAAACCTAGGAGTCTCCATGTGAATTGAGAAGATCCACAAGTGCAACGAAGGGAATCTTGCCAGAACGCAATCGAGAAATCACCAGGATCACCATCAATACCGTCGATGAGCCGAGAAGCTACACCGAAGCAATCCAAAGCCTGGAGAAGGAAGCTTGGCAGAAAGCTATGCATGGGGAGATGCAGTCCTTACTAGAGTACCAGACGTGGGATTTCAAAATTTCACTCGACCCCGCTTACGTGAATCAAAAAGAGGAGGATGATCTGCCTAAAAATGAGTCCTGCCGCAGCTTGGTAGGTGGTTCGTTATACGTTGCGGCCAACTTGCGTCTGGACATCTGTCTCCGCACATCACTTCAGCTTGGGAGAAAGGTGACGAAGCCAACCAACAGGGACTGGACCGAAGCGAAGTGGGTATTGTGGTACCTTAACTCGACGACGCTGCTGACGAAACCATCATAGCGGGTGAAACGGGAGCGGCATCGGAATGTAATCGGAGTCCGAGGCAACGTAGACACCGAGCATTAACCGTTGTCTTCGTTGTGAAGGAGTGTTGTGCATAGATTCAAATCGCGTGCAACGAAGCAACCCTAGAATAAATTAAATAGATCGAAGCAACCTTGTTACCACATAGTCATTTCCCATTGTTCAACCAAACCAGTCAGTTTGCAATTTGCCAGCTGCACTTCCGTTCCATTTTACTCAATTTTTGAGTACAATTTTATACTATCTCTTTTTCTCTCACGGAAATGTTACTCAATTTTCGTTTAAAAGTGGATCAACTCAATTTTTGAGTAGATCCATTTTTTACGAAAATTGAGTAACATTTCCGTGAGAGATAAAGAGATTGTATACAATTATACTCAAAAATTGAATAAAATGACACGGGAGTGTGTGCAAAAAGAATCATCGTGTCGATGTCGGGTGGCGTGTGGCGAACGTCGGTATAATATATCAACATGATAGCAGATACCGCAACCTCGCTATGTCAGTGGACACCTCACTAAGTGAACTACCAGGCGCTTTCGAGCAAACATATTTCAATTTGAAGCGTGCTTAAGCGTCTGTCTGCGGAATGAGAATGATTCGGTGTCTTCAAGGAAATGAAGCCTTCGAAATGCCCTAAATCACGTCGAATTGAAATTGATTGGGCCAGGATGAAGCGGGAACCTTAGAAAAATCAAAGTGAACGTAAGGTATGCATATGACTGCTGTATATAATTCATGCCTGGTGGCCTTACAACTAAATATTGAATGCTGAACTTCATCGTCGATGTCCACATACGGCGATATCAACAGAAATTCGAGAACGAAAGTGTAGGTTGTGTAGGGATCGTGGTCACCCTATGATTAGAGATGTGAATCGGCAATGCTCATACATGATCGGAAAAATCGTACGAGCATGGGCAGCCATCCAAGTCACCAAGGCAACAGCCCTCGTAGAGCACCACATCACTCGCCACCGTCACTGGTCCTCTTTCACATCTCAACTGTTACCGCGAACGGACGTCTCCGCATTAGGTGAGTAATCCGGTCCACCGGTGAATATCCGGGTGGGTCGGCCAGACAGTACGAAGGGAAGAAAACAAAATCAGCAAGCAAGCGCTGAATTGGAACCCAGCAGGACATCGCAGCAGAGGTAGACCCAAAGGTAGTCGATAGGAATCTAACTTGGCCCAGGATAAACCGAGTAGCCGACCAGGATGGCAATCTTCAACGTTGGCCGTATCCAACCCATAGATTTGGAAAGAAGACGTAAGTAAGTAAGTAAGATGCAAACAGATTAATGCTTTTTTGGGACGAATTCATTGATACACAGTGGAAATTTCAAGGTGAACTAGGATCAGAATCCAACAATGATGACCTGAATTAACAAGCTGTACCAGCAATAAGAACAAATCAACTGCATATTGCATCAAACTCTGCTTTCAAATTTTGTACAACAAATCAAACTCTGCTTTCAAATTTTGTAAAATTTGTAAAAATAATGGAGCTGGAATTTTAAATCGAGGGAAGATGCTCTGAGTTGCTATCAAACATTTTGGGCTAATGGAAGGCAAAAAAGCAAAAGAAAATAGTCTACTCGGGTTTTTGTCCTACTTTAAATGTTTGTTGGGACCAACTTGGTTGAAAATATAAAAATCATCTTCAAAAATTAAATCCCAACCAAGCTCACGATGGTAAGATTGTAATCTATTAATTTTCAATAAAGTTCCTGATGATCTGTGGTTTTCATTTACATTAGGTTTTCAATTCATTGGACAGTTTGTAACACAAATGGACTTTTATTGTTTAAAAAAAACGATATTCGGAATATTCTCAAAGCAAACTTATATAATCCTTATTTCAGATTAGATTACTCGATCTATTTTTTTACTCTATGTTGCATCAAGTGAATACTTTCTACGAAGGATTTAAAGCTTTTGTAAATCAATCGACAACGGATGCCTAGAAGGTAGAAACTCAATGATTTGTAACCATTGCTACTTGCGGTTAATGGCTGTTCTTCTGTTCTTCCATATCCTTTCTCGTCTTTAATTTTTTCCCGGTCGTCTTTCTCTTAAACACAGCTTATCTTTGTACATTAACTTATTTAAAAAAAACCTTTACCTACTGGAACACGAATTCATTTAAGGATCATTCCCATAATAAGAACCTACGCAAAATGTCCAACTGCTTAAGCTATCCAATTTTTACACACTTATTGTCACATGAACCACTCATGGAGCCCCCCCAAATCCTAACCACCTCTCTTCCGCAAACAGTAGCAATACTTTCTCAGGTAATCCACGTGCATGCACTCGCTCTGACTAGCATACTCATTCAGCCGGCTGATCGATCCGGTAATCTCGAACGTCTTACGCCGAGTGTAATGTCGCACCGTGGACTCGAACTTGCCCGCTCCGGGCTTCCCGTCGAATATCAATAGATAGTCGGTGTGGGGTACGTCCGCGTCCGGGTGCCTGGCCACCTTGGCCAGCGAGATCGATTTCAGCTGTATCTTGGCACAAAGTTTCTTGGTTGTGTTTTTCTCGTAACCCTCCAGGTCGCGGTTTATCGAATCGATCACGAAGCCAACCACCTCGTGCACGATTTTGGAGTCTTTGTCTATCTTTTCAAAGTTTGAGCAGGTGCACCAATGCGATGCAATGGACGTTTCTTCGCAAGACCGGTTCCACGGCATTTCTTGAAACAGGCTCTGACAGTTGGCACAACTCAGCGGTGGTGGAAGGTTGTCGACCCGCTCCGATAGTTCCAGGACGTGCTTCAGGGTGGCGTGTAGGTCGTAAGGGTTTGTCAAACGATTTCGGTTTATTTTCAACGCTTCGACCGCTTCCGGGTGCTGTTCCTTGAACCACTCCGGCAACCACAGGAACATGAAAGGTAATCGTTCTTCGAGCCAGCCGGTTAGCAACGACCGAACTGCTCCGAAGCGCAATCCATGATCGCTGAAGAACACCACCATACTGTTGTTGAGGATGCCTCTCTCCTCTAGCTCTTCAATGTAATACTTGATCCGTAGGTCCATGGATGACGGGTCACTGATGTCGTTGTGACTGAACGTATTAGTCCAGAATAGCCCGAAGCTGGGCTCATCTTTGTAGTATGTGGCAAAGTCCAGAGCGTACTGATATATAAAATCGGCGTAGTTCTGGTAGCCCAAGCAGAAGGTTAGAGAGTTTTTCATCTTTTTGACCAGATTCTTCTCGGCGGCCAGTGCCATTGGTCTTAGGTAGTAGTCCGTCGGGGGTTTGACAAATCCATACTTATGGTAGTTAAACGTGTTGATACCGGCTTCGTCTTCAGCGTAAGCCGTTACATAACCGCTGTTGGAAAACATGTTCCAAACGAATGGACACGTTTCCAGCTGACCCACTTTACGCGGATTACAAGTACCGTATGCTAGGGAATTGTTGTATCCGGTCAGAATTGCCATCAGGTTCGGGAACGTATTGTCGTCAATCTACGGGTGGAAAACTGAATTAGATCTAATAAACTTAGCTTGGCCTCCACCAACTTGAACTCACCTTGTTGTACCCTTTCAGTTCGAACCATCCCGTATCGTAGAGATGTTGTGCCGTGTGGGGCATCGCTCGGATGAGATTAAGCCGTGAAATGCTATCGATCCCAATCATCAGCACACTGAGCGGTCGTTGCTTGTAGCTATCACGATACCGATCTAGACGTTCCCGTACCGCCGGTTTTGCTCGGACAATCGCATGTACGTTCGTGTAGACTGACTTTCGAGTTTTACTGGTCGCCGAAACGCTACCCTTGCAGCGAATCATAACTCCGTTGGTCACATTTGACGGCAGTTGGATGTCTTTGGAAAAATATTTACACTCACTTAAACTGAAAAGAGGAAAAGATTCAGGTTAGGTCTGAGCATACTACAACAGTCAAGTGCTTAACTCACTTAAAATTTTTATCAGCCTTTTCGTTGACCCCGGACCGTTCGATGCTTTGGTAGCAGCATTCGATGTACTTCATGTAGTGCGGCAGATGGGCTGCAACTCGGTTCTGGTGGAACCGTAGTATAACCGTATCGTTTTCGAGCGGTTTCTGCTCGATAGTGGTGAGCGGTTGCTTGGAGGAACATGGAACGAACCTCTCCGTATGGAACAGCCTCATCACGTCGTCAGCCAGTGGATCCAAGTCCAGAATCTGACATCCTGGTCCCCAAACGAGAAACCCTTTGGCACTGCATTGGGCGTCGTCGTTGCATTGGTTTGGGGTGGAGTGGTGAAGGTCATGGCACCGACGACGTCATCAACGATGGCGGAATGTTTGGGTTGTGGCATCGCACGGTGGTTGGTAAATGTGTTTGGAATAACGGGAATGATTTGGTTGGTTGAGGATTCAAATACTACTTTCGATGAGGCTAGGCCTGGTTTGGTTTTTTGCATTAAGGTTGGTAGCGATAGCGTGGTTTGTGCAGGATTTGTGATATTTTAATTTTATTTGGTGTTAACATTACACATACAAAAAACCAGCGTGCAACAAAGAATTCAAACAGTGGTCATCGGGATTCAGGTGTTTTGATTGCCGTTGAGTGGGTTGGCGTTCAACATTAATTCGGAAACAGGGACAAAACGTGAAAACGGAAAGAAAAACATTGAAAAGATTAAAACCAATCAGAGAAAAATAAATAGTAACGTTTTTCGTCAGCATTTTTTGTGGTTCAGGGGATTTGGGAATGGGTTGAGAAATGATTGGGAAATGATAAAGTGATGATTTTTAATAAACATAAACAAATGACATAAATAACTCAGCAGATGCAAACAAAACAAAACAAAACCAAATTAATAATTATTAAATCTGACTTGCTCAATCCGTGATATGAATGTTTTTAGAATTCGTTACTGGTTAACCGTTTATGACGGTGCATGGCTGTATACAGATAAAAGAAACATTGAATTTTATGCGTTATCTCATGCACATAAAAAGAATGCGAGATTTGGTTGAAAATAATGGAATATTTCATGTAAATTTAGGTCAGATAACGCCAGAATGTAGCCTGTTGATATGAAAGATTGCATGCATTTTTGTATGGCGCATGAAAGATTGCAAACAATTTCGTTGTTTACGCCTCGTTTGGCTTGGAATTGAAATTTTACGCGTTTGTTAAAATTAATTAGTTTTTGCTGTGTAGTTACAACGTTCCTCAATAATATAGAAGAAGTTGAACGACTCTTGAGTGTAATTTGATGGTTGACGTTTATCTGTATTTCTTGTTGATTACATATAAAAATAAATTTTACCATCTAATAAAGAAATATCATATACCAAATATGGCTCATGGATTGAAAGGATACAGAAGAAGTCCGATACTATTGGGACCAATTCACTCGGTGTCCAAATTCAGGTTGGTCATCATAATTTAAAAAAAACCGTGCTATTGTGCACGTGTGCCATTAATTTCGAAAGTATCATCATAAAAATAATAAATCAGTGTTGAAATGACAGATTTGTATTACTTTTATTATTTTAACAATCGATACCTGGATTAAGTTTTTATTCGATATTATTTTCACTCGGGTACTCGCTTATATTAAACATAAGAAGTATTACCAATACATACAGTGACCGGCGAAAAAAAAGATCCATCTAATAGATATCTTTACAACTTCGTATCAATAGCAACTTTCTTACCCGTACTGTACATATTTGGGTATCATTGATGAGGCTTAGCGTAAAAGTTTGAATATACATATTCATTTCAACCAAGTGCATGTGAAAAATGAAATAAGCTTGTGTTTACGGTATGTCAATAAAAAAGACTACTAGGGCAAACAATACTTTCCGTGTACATCCACTTGGCTTACCCCTTGTTGATCATGCTTTTGACATTCCTTTATTTACATCCACCACAGATAATTGCTACAGTTGTGAGAAATAAGTGAGTTTAGCCCAAGTGACGAGTTTTTAAGAATCGATCATGAGAGGAAAGAAAATAGCAGTCAGGTTCGAAAATCTTATCGTGCGCGATTGCTCAAAAACGAATCTCAGCGCAAAGTTGCCGGAAAGTATGGTGTAAGCCGTGGTGCAGTGCAGAAAATAGTTTTAAAACACCAAAACCTTGGAAGTGTCGCAGATCGTACAGGACGTGGACGCAATCGCAAGTCTAATCACCGCGACGACACTAGAATCATCCGAGAAATTAAAAAGGATCCGTTTGTTACCATCCGTGCGCTCAGAGAAAAGCTAAGGCTTTCGATATCCGATCGTACAGTTCGGCGATGCATTGCTGAGCACGGTTTGAAAAGTCATTTTGCTCGGAAACGGCCGTTCATAAGTAGGGTGAATAAGAAGAAGCGATTGCGGTTTGCAAGAAACCATATAAATAAGCCACTGGAGTTCTGGAAACGGGTTGTTTGGTCAGACGAATCAAAGTGTGAGCTGTTCAACAGGAAACGACAACTGCGAATTTGGCGGAAAAGCGATGAAGGGATAAACATCTACAAGAGACCATGAAGCACGGCGGTGGAAATATCATGGTCTGGGGCTGTTTCTCATGGTTTGGAGTGGGAAATCTGGTTCTAATCAGTGGTATTATGACGGCAGATGGGTATATAGATATTCTTAACGAGAATATGGAAGAATCTTTGCTGAAAATGGGTCTGGAAGATAATTACATTTTTCAACAAGACAACGACTAAAAGCATACGGCCAAGAAAACTTTTTTCCGTGTCTGTCGGATTAAACCCTTGGAATGGCCTTTCCAGAGCCCGGATTTAAACCCAATTGAAAATCGCTGTGCAATTCTCGACAATAGAGTCGAAAAAACCCACGTAACAAACAAGCAAACATATTTTGCGGCACTGGAGCAGGCCTGGAATGAGTTGGATCCACAACACTTCAGAAACCTAGGCGAAAGCATCAGGTCATATTGACTATTGAAGAGTTGATTCCAACTCTTTCGATTATTATTTTTTTATTCATACTTGAAATGGTTCTTTTTTTATGTCATACGTATTTTACTTAACTCCAATAATTTTGTTTTTTATTTTATGTAAGGAATAAAAGTGATCGTTATTTTTGTACTGAAATGGTTCGTCTATGTTTATTTTTCAGAAACATGTATTGGAATACCCTACTTTTTCAAAAAAACGTGTTTTTTTTCTCAACAATAATACATTGATCAAAGGTGGATCTTTATTTTTGCCGGTCACTGTATAAGAGTAAAGTCAATACCGGCATATCAGTTATGAGTGGATATCAGCCTTAATGGGACTATAGCATTATACATAACTAGACTAAAGTAGATAGAAAGATAGACTACCCTCGATTGATTATTGTTATGTGTCTCAAGCTCATGCCATCTACACAGAAAAAAATAATTAATTTTAACAAGCGCGTAAAATTTTTGCTCGTGTAATTCCAAACCAACGGAGCGTTAACAACGATATTGTTTCCAATCTTTCATACAACAGGCTAGACTCAGGCGTTATCTGGCTTAAATTTACATGAAATATCCCATTATTTTCAGCCAAATCTAGCATTTCCTTTATGTGCATTAGATAACGCAGAAAGTTCAGTGTTACTTTTTATCTGTGTAGACAAAGTAAGTGAACAGTATTGTTCGTTACTGTATGAACCAATTGAAAGCATTTGTGGTTTAAATCTCACGGGGTTTGAGGAAAGAGAAAGGTCTCATGGTTCGAATTCAGTAGGATTATTCCTTTTAATTCTTCGCTTAACTCTTTCACGTCAGATTCTTGAAGAAGCTTTTCTTAAGAAATCTGATGAAAAATAGTTTGTTGAAATCCACCTTGCACGCGCATACTCTAACAATCAGTTTCGTTGCAGAAAACAATGAATAGATGCGTATGTTCTACCTTCGATTTCGTGAAATAAACTTAAATTTGATTTTCAGTGTACTGTCGGTTAAAATTGGCCCAAATTGGCTTTCAAGCTTTATGGAGCGTTGTTTTCCCAAATATCTTTGTTAGTGTCTCGGCTTATTTCGACTTTCACGTGTTATTTTTTCTCATGGTGACGAACTCAACTCAGTGTGAGGGTCAACTTTACACAGTTGCATTTGAACTTCGGTTTAGTATTTAAAAAAATGGAGTCATTTTCATTGGCTGAGTAACTTTACTTTTAAAATTGAGTCGTAGTCGTAGTTAACTGACACATTTTTGCTGGACTGACATCCTATTTGGATCAAAATGTTTCGCCAAGAAATTCAGTTGAAGGCTACTTGTTTGCTTCCAAGATCTTGCTCCACTTGGTCTGAGCATCTTGCTAGCTGCGCACCCTAGCGGCTTGCTTTGGTTCAATTCGAGACAAATACCTTTTTTGCAGGATTTTTGTCCCGTCCCGGATACAATCCCATCCAACTTTAACGACTTTCAAGAAACTGGGGCCAAATTGCGCATTTTGAATCGAACTTTTCGAAACGTGTTTTAAGAGTCTACTCCAAAATGTTTTGGCGTTATGTATTTTCTTTCTCTAGTAGTAGTAGATTTCGATAGACCGTAGTTGATTTTCAAATATCAAATGAATATGTTTTGATTTATACGGAAAATGACGGTGAAATTCTATAAGCGTGCATCAGTAATATGTATCATGCTTTTATGCTATTCGATACAGATAGTGATGAGGAGAACGAGGAGGAAGCAAGCAACCTTAGAATTTCAAGGCATCAGCTTTGAAATCACAATAACCCATTAAGTTACAATGAGTTGCAGTAGGGATACATTTATTTTTGATGCAGTTAAATACTTTTGAGGATGTATTCTTCTATTTTATGGTATTTTTGAATAGTTATATCTAAGTAAACAACCTATCGGCAATTGTGAAGACGAAATGTTTCACTGGATTTTCATTTGGTTTCTGTATTTCTGTGTTCCGAGTACAGCGACTATAGAAGATTGCTGGCAACTGGCACGAAGGTTTGTTGTCTCAATAGTTACTGAGCAGATAGTTTGCTGTTCATTATAATACTTAGTATACTTCCAAAATATAGACCTTCGTAAGGTCCAAAACATACACAGTATCTCGATTCAAAGACTCCGTTCCTTTCATTACGGAATGTCCATTCCATTATGTCACCATAACGGAGGTTTATTGCAAACATTCCATCTTACAATTCCATTGCAGTTCCATTTCCATTACCATGTCCATTGGCCATTATCACATTACATTTTCGTGCCATTTCCATTCCATTTCCATTACGTCATATTACCATTCAACTTCCATTCAAATTCGACATATCTTTCATTCATTTCCATTCCATTTCCATTCCATTTCCATTCCATTTCCATTCCATTTCATTCCATTTCCATTCCATTTCCATTCCATTTCCATTCCATTTCCATTCCATTTCCATTCCATTTCCATTCCATTTCCATTCCATTTCCATTCCATTTCCATTCCATTTCCATTCCATTTCCATTCCATTTCCATTCCATTTCCATTCCATTTCCATTCCATTTCCATTCCATTTCCATTCCATTTCCATTCCATTTCCATTCCATTTCCATTCCATTTCCATTCCATTTCCATTCCATTTCCATTCCATTTCCATTCCATTTCCATTCCATTTCCATCTCCATTTCCATTCCATTTCCATTCCATTTCCATTCCATTTCCAATTCCATTTCCATTCCATTTCCATTCCATTTCCATCAGTTCCATTCCACTTCCATTCCATTTCCATTCCATTTCCATTCCATTGTCCATTCCATTTCCATTCCATTTCCATTCCATTTCCATTCCATTTTCCATTCCATTTCACATTCACATTTCATTTCCATTCCATTTTTCCATTACCATCCATTTCACATTCCATTTCCATTCTCATATTCCATTCCAGTTCCTTCCATTTACTCCATTTCCATTCCATTTCCATTCTCATTTCCATTCCATTTACTCATTCCATTTCTGCTGAACTAGAGCTATTCGGACTATGGGACACTCCGCTGTCTGCAATTTGTAACCAGATCCACGTTGCTGCTACTCAAGACAATCAGATCCAACGGTACAAAGCCGCGTTTCGGAAAGTGTGCAAGCCTGGCCTAAGACTCTGCTTGAAGCTGAAAGCGAAACTCGTTCTCAAGCCCGATGCCAGACCTGTTTTCAAGCCCAAGCGACCAGTTCCTTTCACGTCCATGGAGACGACCGATGTAGAGCTGGAGCGTCTTCAATCCCTGGGTATCATTACGCCAGTGGACTTTACACTGTGGGCTGCTCCAATTGTCCCAGTAAAGAAACCAGGAAGAAAAGCACGTATCTGTGCCGACTACTCGACCGGGCTGAATGCTGCTTTCGAGCCCACCCACCCCACCACATATTCAGCAAATTAAATGGATGCCGGTATTTTAGAATCATTGACTTCAGTGAAACTTATCTTCAAGTGGAAGTTGGCGACGACTCGAGGCAGATGCTCACAATCAACACTCATCGTGGTCTTTTTCGTATCAACCGGCTCACACCCAGGGTAAAATCTGCTCCCGGGGTATTCCAGCAGCTGATGATCAGCATGATCGCCGGTGAAGGAGTGGATTCATTCCTGGACGACATCTTGGTTTCCAGCAAAACCGAAAAGGATCAACAAGAGCACCTAAGCTTACGGTTTCGTTTTACGGGAAGAAAAAAGCAACATTCTTCAGCCGCAGATCAAGTAGCTTGGACACATCGTTGATGCCAAAGGTCTCCGTCCTGACCCATCCAAGGTGGAAGCTATCGTGAAGATGCCACGTCCCAAAGATGTCACAATTCTACGTTCATTCCTTGGTGCAGTGAATTTCTGCGGAAAGTTTGTCCAGGAGATGCACCAGCGACGACGCCCACTCGACGCACTGCTGAAGAAGGATGCCAAATTTGTTTGGAAACAGGAGTGCCAGAAATCGTTCAAGCGGTTCAAGGAGGTACTTCAATCGGATTTGATGTTGACGCATTATGATCCTGTATCATCGTTGCTGCAGTCCGGTATCGGTGCATGCTTTTTTCACAAGATGGTACACTCAAAGCCATCGCTCACGCATCCCGCTCTTACACTCCCGAGGAGGCAAACTAGGGACAGATCGAGATGGAAGGTCTTGCGTTGGTGTTCGCCGTGACAAAATTCCACCGCATGCCGCTAGGACGCAGGATTACCCTAGCAACGGATCAGCAACCACTACTGCGGATCTTTGGACAGAAGAACCGATTTCCGGTTCACGCGGCCAATACGCAATTTGGCTATGCCGACGTACTATTTCGCTTTATCAACAATTACGTTAAACCGGATGAGGATTTCATCATCGCCTCCATTGAACTGGTAGATGACGTCGAGGTTCCACTCCAAGAAGCCATTACCTCGCAACCTGTGACATTCAACTCGGTACGTGGCGCAACTTTCAAGTGCCACGTTCTCCAGCAAATGGTCCAGTATATCCAGCGTGGATGGCCTGTCAAGCTCGACAGCATCGCCAACACGCCCTTTTTTCGCTAATCGAGATGCATTGTCGGAAGTGAAGGGCTGCATCATGATGTCCAACCGTCTGGTGATTCCGGAAAATTTTCAGCAGAGAATTCTGGAATGGATCGGATGAAAGCTGTTCCACGTAGCCACACGTACTGGCCAAGAATTGATGAAAACATTGCTGACTTCGTCAAGAGATGTGACAGTTGTGCCACACCTTTCAGGTCACCATCCATGGCACTGTTGCACTCGTGGCCACTCACACAATCTCCCTGGGAACGAATTCATATCGACTTTGCTGGCCCACTCAACGGTCTATACTTCCTGGTGGTTGTGGACGCCTTCTCAAAGTGGCCAGAATTTCGCATCGTACGACTACAGCAGTAGTAATCGAGCTCCTGAATGAGCTTTGTGCACGCTTTGGTATTTCTAACGTCATTGTCTCCGATTTACGTCGGAATAATTTGCGGCTTTGTGCAGGAAGAGCGCAATTCAACACTTCCGAATCTCGCCATATCATCTACAGTCCAATGGTCAGGCGGAATGATTTGTGGACACCTTGAAGAGGTCGCTGCACAAAATAAACGAGAGGAAAACATCACGGAAGCGCTCCAGACTTTACTCCAGGTATACAGGGCTACAAACAACCTTAGTTGGAACAAGAAGAAGATGTCCAACCATCAACCGATCATTTTCAAGAAATACCATCGGTCCGGCCGCAGAAGATGATTCGGATGTCTTCAAGATTAGAAGCATACCTGTTCTGGAAATAAGAAGGGAAGAATGTTGGACACTATCATAAAGGGCGAACACGAAATTATTGCGACACCGAATTTCTTATAATGTTTAGAATCAAATCAAAATTTTAGGGTAGTTTTATACATATATTTACTTCAAAAATCAAAAGAAAAGTTAATCGATGGAGCCTTGAGTGTAAAATTGAACGCATTTTCGCTTGATGCCCTCCATCAAAGTCTTTACAGTACTCAGTACCAGTTTCTTAGTATTTTTTTTCCATTTTCTTAACATGTCCTTCTCGTCTTTGACTGTCTTCTTGCTCTTCCGAAGTTCCCGCTTCATCATTGCCCAGTACTGCTCCACCGGGCGCAGCTGCAGACAGTTTGGCGGATTCATGTCCTTTGGAACAAAATGGACAGAATTGGCCTCATACCACTCCAGGACACTTTTAGAATAGGGGCATGATGCCAAATCTGGCCAAAATAGCGGAGCTTCGTCGTGCTGCTGCAAGAACGGCAAAAGGCGCTTCTCGAGGCACTCAGATTTGTAGATCTCGCCATTTACTGTGCCCTTTGTCACGAAAGGCTCACTCGTCAGTCCGCAAGAGCAGATGGCCTGCCAAATGAGATATTTGGGGGTGAACTTCGACATTTTCTTCTTCTTAAATTTGTCGTCCACATAGAACTTGCTCTTGCCGGTGAAAAACTCCAACCCCGGAATTTGCTTAAAATCGGCTTTTATATACGTTTCGTCGTCCATCACACAGCAGCCATATTTTGTCAGCATCTTCTCGTAGAGCTTCTGTGCCCGAGTTTTAGCCGTCGATTGTTGCCGCTCATCGCGGTTTGGGAAGTTCTGTACCTTGTATGTATGTAGTCCAGCTCTCTTCTTTGCATTCTGGACGTAGCTCTGCGACATGCCGATCTTTTTAGCCAAATCACGGCTTGAGACGTTGGAATTTGCTTTAATCATCCGCTTCACCTTTCCCTCCGTCTTTTTGTTCTCCGGCCCGGTTTTCTTCCAGCTCCTTAGCCGTGGTCCAACGTCAACTGCTCCTGGAACCGCTTCAACACTCTGGAGACGGTTGAATGCAACAGGTCAGGAAATTCCAGGTGTTTGGAAAGAATTTGTTCTCTCGACTCGCGTTGGTTCACCTCCATTTTCGTTGAATCGAAAAACACGACTTCGAGTTTGACAGCATGTAAACAATACACATCAATGAGAAAGTGTGCAAAATTTGGTTGATTTTTACCCAATGGTAAAAAAGTTATGCCCTGTTGAATGTGTCGCAATAATTTCGTTTTTGCCCTTTAGTAGTCGGACAACAAGCAACTACAGTTACCGTGGACAGCTTGGCAACGCGTAGCAACCGGACAATAATTCATTCTGTAATAAGACTATAAGAAATAAAAAAATATTTTAATATTGTATCAAGTACAACAAAACTTTTCAGGTTATGTGCTACACAGATAAGAAGAAACATTGAATTTTCCTCGTTATCTAATGCACATAAAGGGAATGCTTGATTATCCAGAAAATAATGCGATATTTCATGTAAATTTAAGGCAGGTAACGCCTGCATCTAGCCTGTTGTATGAAAGATTGCAAATGTTGTTGTATGGCGCGTGAAAAGTTGCAAAAGTTCGTTGTTTACGCCTCCGTTAGCTTGGATTTAAACGAGGGAATATTTTACTCGCTTGTTAAAATTAATTATTTTTTTCTGTGTAGGCTTTTTATTGATAAACATTGACATGACAGTTATCGCACAACTGCAGCGCCGCCTACCAGGAGCATATCGACATACAATTGAAATGTCGGTTTAAAATTTTACACAAGTAGCAGATCGAAGGTGAACGTCTGTTCTCTGTGTATATAGGATGTTAGGTGTGCTATAGATTCATGAGATATTTTATGTAAAGTTGATGCCTTGTTCAGACAACGGAGTTGTAACATGATACAAGACTATCTTGATGACGTTTTTCGTGTTGATAATTTTTATAACACCCTTGTATTATGTTCCAACGCCGTAGTCTGAACAAGGCATAAGCCAGATATCGGTTGCATGAAAGATTGCAAACAATTTCGTTGCTTACGCTTGCTGGGGCTTGCAATTGATCGAAGGGAAATATTACGCGTCGGTTAAAATTTAAAGCCAAAGCCACCCTACCAAAATCTAGTGTAAAGGAGTCGCCACACGGCAGCTGTTTCTATTATATAGTGTTCTATGTGCTAGAAAACTATATGCTAGAAAACACCCTAGTGTGTTAGCTCCTAGTTATGACTTGCAAGCGATAGTTTTACGCTATGATATAGAGCTGTGCCCGTTGTCATAGTAGTAGGCTACGAACTATTCCATCTGGACGAAATAGTTTATAGTTCGTTGGTCGAAGTTTTTTGACAGTTCGTTTGAATCTTTTGCTATTTAGTTTGTGTTTTCGCGGTATTTTTTAAGCAAAAATGAATCAAGAAAAAAAATCCACTTGATTGAGTTGTGGGAGCAACATCCGGTGTTGTGGGAACCAACTAATCCCAACCATCTGTGGAAGTGTATACTTCAAAGTCAGTGTATTCTTCTTTGCAATTCCTCATCCGAAGAAAATCTAGACCAGGGGATTTTGATACCTAGCTAAAGGTGTCGCCACACAGCGGCTATTTCTAGTATATGTATAGTGAGCTATATGCTAGAAATCTATGTAATAGTTCACTGGAACACCAAAACTAAGTAGTGATAGCTCATAGTTATAGTTATGACTTGCAAGCGATAGTTTTACGCTATAATATAGAGCCGTGCCCGTTGTCGTGTGCACACTCTAGTGATAGTTTCTATGTAATAGTAGTATGCTATGAACTATCCGGAAGGAATAGTTTATAGTTCATTGGTCAAAGTTTTTCAACAGTTCGTGTATATTTTTTGCTAGTTCGTTTTTTCAGGAAATGAAATTCCGATTATTTGAGCTATGGGAGCAACATTCGATCTTGTGAGACCCAACGATCACCTGAGGAAGTGTACACTTCAAAGTGAGTGTATTATTTTGCTTTCCATTTTCTCATCTGAAGAAAAATTAGACCAGAACATTTTGATACCTAGCTAAGTACTAAGTATTTTCAAGATGGTAACGTTGAAAGACAGATAATAATTCTACCAGAACAGTTTTTCAACCTTCTATTTCGATCCCTGACTCCAACGTACAATTAAAACTTGAAAAACCGAGTGGATCGCAACCAAAGCAGGTGCGCTATTGGAAGCGTAAAATGTCAACATATGACTAGATGGCGCTTCCATCGAACTGCGTCGAAATCGTGTCCAAACCCACGGAGTTTAAAAAACCAAAAATATGGGCCACTGTTCTGGGTAAATCGACCAAATCGTTGCTGAAGGCGTTATAGACTAAGAACTGCTTTGTAAGATAACAAATATACGGTGGCTTTAAGGAACTTGAATAACAAATTTGAGAATTTGTTCTTCTCTGAAGAACTTCCCTGAAATTCCTCTGAAGAACTTCTCTGAAGAAATTCCCTGAGTTTCTGTGAAGAACTTCCCTGATGTTGCTCTGGAGAACTTCCCTGTAGTTCTCTGAAGAACTGACCTGAAATTCTTCTGAAAAAAATTCATTCGGAGAACTTCTTTGAAATTACTTTCCTGAAAATTCCTCAGAAAAAATCCACTGGAGAACTTCTTTGAAATTACTTTTCTAAAATGGTTCTTCCTCCGATGTTCTCTGAAGAACTTCCTCGAAGTTCTCTGCAGAACATCACCGAAGTTCTCTGAAGAACTTTACCTAAGTTCTCTGAAGAAAATCTCCGAATTTACTCTGAACTTCTATAAAGAACGTCCCTGAGTTTCTGTGAATAACTTCCTTGCAGTTCCTCGGAAGTACTTTTTTGTAGCTCACTGAAGAACTTCCCTGAAATTTCTCTGAAGAACTTATCTGAAATTCTCTGAAGAACTTCCTTACATAACTTAACCAAAGTTCTCTGTAGAACTTCTCTGATGTTATCTGCAGAACTTCACCGAAGTTTTCTGGAGAATTTGCCCCATGTTCTCTGAAGAACATCTCCGAAGTTCTCTGAAGATATTCTCTGAACTTCTAAAAAGAAGTTCCCTGAAATTCTGTGAAAAACTTCCCTGACATTCCTCTGAAGAACTTCCCTGACATTCCTCTGAAGAACTTCCCTTTAGATCTCTGAAGAACTGCCCTGAAATCTCTCTGAAATTACTTCCCTGAAGTTGTCTGAAGAATTTTACCAAACTTCTCTGAAAAATTATCTGAGGTTCTCTGAATAACTTCCCTGAACTTCTTTAATGAAGTTCAACGAGTTTCTTTAATGAACTTCCATTAACTTCTTTGAAAAACTTCTCTGAAGAATTTACCTGAAATAGTAATTGGGATTTTCATAACCTAAAACCTTCAGCAGATAAGTCTCAATTTCCAAGGCTTCAAGGCAAGCATTCTAAGATGTTGTCCAGACTTTGCAAGTTTCTCGTTTTATCCACCTTTTTATTATGATGTACGCAGCAACTGCGACCACAAAGCAAATAAATCGAGTGTACTCCGAAAAAAGTTATGTGGCAAAGATTTCTACTACAAAGCTACTATTATTTCATAGCTCATGCTTTTGCATAACCGTGTCTTGTACTATGTCTCGTAGAACTATGATATAGATATCTGTAACGGCTATGTCATAGTAAACTATAGCATAAATTTCAAGCCCCGTGTAGTGGCACCTGAAGTACTAAGTATTTTCAATATGATAATGTTGAGAGGCAGATTACGATTCTACAACCTTTGATTTTGATCCCTGGCTCCAACACACAATCACCCGTTTTGTAACTTGAAAACCCGAGTGGATCGAAACCAAAGCCAGCAGAGCACAATTTGAAGCCGAAAAAGTCATCATATGATGAGAACTGCGCTGAAATCGTGTCTGAACCCACGGAACATGTAAAAACAAAAAGTTAGGCCACTATTCTGAGTAAATCGACCAACTCGTTGCTGAAGACGTTATAGGCTGAAGACTGCCTTGTATAACAAATATTATACTAACGTGCTTCCCGTCTAACGCTCCTACCTTATTGGAAAATTGCCTTCATAATCTTCAAAATCACGTGAAATTGACAGCCACTTCTCTTCTAAATAATATACGAATTTCGAATTTATTGTTTATTAAAGTCAACAGGTAAAATATTTGCCCCAATGACCGGCATCTTAAAACTAAAATCACAAAATTAAACAAACTGACAAAAAACACGTCTAAAACTACACTTATTTGTTTCTCTACGTACATTAAAATCAAATACTAGGTAACAACTATTAAAAAGACGACTCATGCTGCGCATTGGCTCATGGAGTCCATAGTTGGTTGTTGCCGCTGGAAGGCTCAGGAACGAATGTGCGCGTAGATTACGGCGGCGTATGTTGATGTCTAACATGCTGAGCAGTGAAGAACAATCAATGTTGCCTTGCAGGAGATCGCCAATAAAACAGGCTTTTGCCACGTTACGCCTTCCTTGACGCCTTCCATCAAGTAGATGCAGGTTGATGAGCTGGCACCGACTGCTATAGCTGGGTAGATTGAACGGGTCTCTCCACCTGAGATGACGTAGGGCAAATCGAATGAATTTCCGCTGGATGGCCTCAACACGTTGGATTCCATTCTGGTAATAGGGAGACCAGACAACAGAACAATATTCCAGAATAGGGCGGACGATTGCGCAGTAAAGCGATTTCAAGCAGTAAACATCCTTAAATTTTTTGGCAAAACGGAACAGGAACCCTAACTGTGATGACGCCTTAGACACGACGTATGCTACGTGGTCTTTGAAAGTCACTTTGAATCAGATGAAAATCCCCAAGTCCTTAACCGTCGTTTCGCGCTGCAGCTCAAGCCCTGCCAAAGCATAACTGAATTGGTAGAGTTCACGTTTACGGCCAAATGAAATCACCGAGCACTTGGACACATTCAATGTCATCCGGTTGATGCGACACCATTCAGCGAACGAACCCAGCTGTTGTTGTAGGAAAACGGCGTCTAGTGGATGCTTTATCGCGTAGAACAGCTTCATATCATCAGCGTTTGAAAGTTTTAGGCATTTGAGGATGAGATTGACATCGTTCATGTAAAGCAGGAACAAAAACGGCCCAAGGTGGCTGCCTTGGGGCACGCCGGACAAAACTGGAAATGGTGACGAAACGTGATCACCGATTCTGACGGAAATACTACGATTGGTCAGGTAGGATCGCAGCCAGATAAGCAAGTTGTTGCTCATTCCTAATTTATCAAACTTGGCTATTGCTATCTGGTGGTTCATTTTATCGAACGCAGCGGAAAGATCCGTGTAAATAGCATCTACTTGATTACCGTTTTCAAGCTGCTTGACCAAGAAAGAGGTGAAGCACGTCAAATTAGTGGATGTCGAACGTTTGGGAATAAATCCATGTTGATCCGGTAAAATATAGTGCGCGTAGCTCTGCACTAGCTTCCGAAGAATTATCATCTCAAACAATTTGGATACTGCACTTAATGCAGCTATGCCCCGGTAATTTGAGACCAGTCTCTTGCAACCTTTCTTAAACACTGGGAAAACATATGACTGTTTCCAACAGTTCGGAAATATGCCAGTGGACAAAGAAAGATTGAACACCTTTGCTAACGGAGACGCAAGCAATTCCACGCACCGTTTCAGTACAAGCGATGGAATACCGTCCGGACCACATCCCGTTGAGGACTTCAATTCCTTGCCAGCTGCAATAACCATGTCATTGGTGATGGCGTAATGCATTCCGGAGGCAGGAAGACGGGGCACATTACTGGTGGCGAGCGCGATATCCTGATCGTTTAATTGCTTGTACTCAGCGTTCGCTTTCACGTAACACGATTTTGTAGAATCGGTGCGATATTTGCTGTGTCGTCTAAGAGCTGCCTGCTTCACTCTTTTGAGGTGCTTGAGAGCGTAATTCGACCAAGCTGGTTTAGGTGATTGATGTTTCATCCTCACTGGAACAAACTGATCGATGGCATATAGCAGTACACCAGACATTGTCGATGCAGCGAGGTTGACGTCAGAAGCATCGAGGATCTCATCCCAGTCAACAAGTCCTAAGAAATCGTTCATTCCGCTGAAATCAGCCTTACTGAAATCGTAAAAAACACTTTCAGAGGAATCACGGAAGCAACACAATGGATTTACTGCAAATTTCATAACTAAAGGTGGATGATGCCGACAGATTTTAAGTAGCGGTGCTGGTGCTTCAATAACTGTGCAATCCTCACACAGAGCGTCACTAACAAAGCACAGATCAAGCATGCGATTATTCTCGTTTTGAACGCCAGTCAGTTGCCTGAGCTGAGCGGTACTATACGCATCAAGCAGTTCTCGTGATGTCATGCCAATCGTAGATCGAGAAACGATAGGAAAGTAGTGCCCAATAGAATTTTGCTGCCAGTAAATCGTACCCAGGTTGAAATCGCCGAGAATGACCACTTTGTCCCTTGGATTCAACTGCGAAACGACCCAGTTCAGCGAGTCAAGATGCTTTTCGATAAGAATCGCGTCATTTACTCGGTCGGGAGGAAAGTAAATCACGCAAACGTAGAGCGATGCATCGTCAGTAGCCAATGCAGCCCATATTTGCTCTGCCGATGAGCTATTGGGAAGATCGACTGAACGGGATTTGAATCTCGAATGAACAGCTAGCAGAACACCGCCACCGATACTCTTGTTGCTGTTAGAAGGTGACCGATCTTGTCGATAAACGGTGTAGGAATCGTCAAAGAGTTGATTCGTCGTAGTGTTTCCGTTAAGCCAGGTCTCGGTGAGAGCGTAAATGTCATAGCAACCATCACTAAGGGCCAATTGATACTCGGCTAGAGAACTATTTATCCCACCAACATTTTGGTAGTACACCAGGACACTCGAAGTAGCAGCTTGTCTTGGTCCTCGGGTGGCAGTCATGGGAGCTGCAGCTCCCTGCGTAACGGTTTGTCTCGTTATCTCAGATGGATGAGCGCCTGATTGATCGGCTGCAGAGCGAAGCTGATGGTAGTTGCTAGACTGAGTGGTTTCGATCAGACTCTGGACATTCGATGAAATAAAGGAATACTCGCCGGGTAGAGGTTGCTGGAAGACCCTTTCACCACATTCGACCACAGGACCAGGACGACTATGTAGAACGACGGCAGCGTGTGGCAGGACTGGGTCAAAGGGCTCAAGGGCTTCCAAAGGGCTTCCTACGGCGCGTCCTGGTGTCCGGAGCGGCTGACAGTCTGATCTGGGTGTCTCGTAGCGATTGACTACATCATTACTGTCCATTTGTTTATCTAGTTGGGGTGCACTCGAGCTATGATTGGCAGCATCAAAGACCGTATCGCTAGCACAGGAACGTCTGAATTGCGACGGCTCGACTGAGCTAGGCGTCCGGCGTTCTGGGTCCAATGACGGTGAGCTCGGTTGATAAGTGAAATTGCGCGAACAAGACGTTTGGTTTGAAGCACTGAAAGCCAAAGAAGCATCACGAAACGAATCGTTCGGAAAAGCAGCGTACTTGCCTGCGGTAGAGGTTAGAATAAACCTGTTATTTCAATTTCATTTATTTTTGCTGCTCTAAGAACAGGTACTCACGAATAATTAGAAACCTCAAAGCAATGATTTCAACTGATTTCCCCGAACTTCTCTATAGAGCTTTCCTGAACTTCTCTGAAGAACTTCCCCGAATTTCTTCAAAGAACTTCCGTGACTTTTCTCAAGAATTTCGTTGAACGATTAATCCGCAGTTATCCGACTGCAGACATTTTTCATTATCTGTCCATAGCTACCGAATGTGCCCATGATTATTTCCTAAATTATTTTTCTAAAAGCGCGCAACTAAATACCTAGGGAAGCGAAACCTATGCTCACCATAGTACATATATTCATCACATTATGCAGCCATCCATCTTCAAGTAAAAAGATGTTTAATTTCTCCAATAAATGGACGCAGTAACCAAGAATATATAATCCTGGCAAATAAAATTAGGTCTTGAATATAGGTAAAAGCTACAAAAACGTTTCGGAGACTTAAATTTCGTAAAAATAATGAGCAGTCAGGTTTTCAACACAATTTCATACCTTTGCACTACAAATTCGTCGTATTAATCTAACCGTGCTAGGGAATATACTCGGGCCAGACTCCAAGTTTTCTCTTTAGTTGCACTTTATTCTCACACATTTTCGTTGCGTCATTGCACAAACCATAAAGTTCACACTTCACTTATTACACTAGCCACACGAGAATCTACGAATACGTGATAAAATACTAGAAAACTATGGGATTAATTTTCACAATCATATAAATACGCTTGCACCTATTCTGAACCGTGTTTACAATCATCGTAATCGCTTGATGTTGCCAAACTATTTTATTATGACTCTTATTCGAATGAAATAGGTTCGCAGTACTTCGATATAACCTTTTTTTGTGGGAGTGCTACAAATCGCCCAAAGTTGAACTTTTTTATTTTTCCATAGATTAAATAAATAATAACATACTTCTTATTGTAAATTTTTTCAATATTTACCTAGAAATACAATTCCGCATTTAATAATATTTTTCCATCTCTGATGAATTTGGCGGCACTGCTCACATACTGTATAGCATACACATCAACGCTAGTGTGCGTGTTCAATCATTCATAGAGCATTCTATGCCCAACGTTATGGTGAGTCTTGTTGGAATAACAAACAAACCCTTTCATTTTGTCTTGCTTATATGCATGATCTACTTCATTTGTAAGTGTAGTAGTGGAGAGCCTTAACTTGTTCATATTTTTTCTTGTTTAAAATCAGTACGATTAACATATGTACACAGATGGGATTAATGTTTTTCGTGATATTATTGAAATAGATACATAGCAGTGGCAACTTTTCCGTATTATATTGGAAGAAAATTATCAGAATCGAATGTTTTGTGTGCTGCTAGACGATTAACGGTAAGTGAACGAATAAATTGTGATTTGTGTGTACTCAGTGTTTGGTATTCAGTGCATTTTCACCAATTTCCACTGGAGCTCTGCTTATTGAGCTCAAGATAGCATCCGCTTCCCTAGATCATATTTTTGCAAAACCGTTTCTCGAATCTTATAGAACTATGAGATAGATATCCATAACGGCTATATAATAGTCAACCATAGCATAGATTTCAAGCGCCGTATGGCGGCACCTTAAGTATCTTTCCCCTATTAAGCGGCGTCGTTGGTCTGTGAATGTGTGCTCCCATGCTACCAGCCAGCAATCGTAAATCATCAAAGGAACCGATTATAAACAAAAACCATAAACGTAAATTTGAAAAGTTGCACTAGAATTTCGATTATTCAAATCAGTCATCAAGCAAAAACAAACACATCAAAGATTGTAAAATGATCGAAACGAAACAGCATGACAGAATGTGAAAATTGTTAGACATGTGAGCCTTCTATTTCTGTACAGGTGTAGAGGAAATGGTAGGAAAATTGGCCTCCTCCTACTGCTCTCTCTCTTTGACGTCGGTTGGCTTACCTCTTGGTCCTGGAAGATCTTCGTCATCGTCCGGCACAGTGACCACCATCTGGTGCACCACAGGACGTATGCTGATCGTCGACAGTGACAGGTAGAAGGTGATGAACGCGAGCACCACCAGCACTCCTAAACGGATGCGGCCGCATTTTTCCTGGTGATGCCCTTTGTTGTCGCGCCTATTTGCCGTACAGGTGGGTGCCCCCGATCCGGTGGACGGGCATCTCGATGCCAATGGAGTAGAGGTTTTTGCCTCCGTTTCGAGCAGGGGCTCCCAGTCGGATTCGTTGCCGGATCTCATGCTGGTGGAACATTGCTGTGAGAAAGTGAGAGAAGGGAAAATCTAGTTTTCATTGAAATCAGGTCAATGTGGGGATGAGGGTGAATTTGCGTTTGCTGGATTCGATTCTCATGGGAATAAAGAGATGCCCAATAGAAGTTCAACTTGTCTTCGATAAGCAAATATTAAGTTGTCTGTTCTCCTGAAATCAAAACTGCTGGGTGCCCTCCGTAAGTCAATTTACCCTATACATATATTAGGTGTGAGAAGCTCGCTGGCAGGATATTGGAAACGGTTAAGTAGTTATTCAAGGCTTTCTCGTGCACTTCGTCGTGGGCCGCATCAATGGACTAGGAAAAAAGAGTATAACAAACGACTTCCGTCACATTTTCGATCCGACGGGTCTGAAAAAATATATATAAAATAACAACGGAAGCAGAGTGTATAAGGAGCGGAACTCCATTACACCCTGAAGTGTGAGTCAGTTTGCTTCCGAGAAAGGGAAACTATGGAACTACCGAACGTAGATATCAGATAAGGACAATTATAAACTCGACAACCAGTGCACCCTTTCTCTACTCGAATGCTGTCCTTCGTCGATCATAGAAAGTATGAAGGGAAAGAGAAATGCAACTGCTATACTAGGAACACATTGCATCGCTTCCAAATGACATTTAACCCGCTGCCGCCGCCAGTCAGTCAGTAGACGCGTAGTTATATGTTTAATAACAACAGCTACCGTTTGCACCACTGCACCGTCCAACCGACCGACAGACTGACGCGATGCAATGCAAATTGTTCTAAATTTAGAGCCTTGCAGGTGCATTAAAACAGTTGGTGCATAACAGACATTTCCCTGGTGCTGTGTCTGGCTCATTTGAGCGCAATAAATTATCATCGAAGTACAAACATATTGCTATTGCACGATTAAAGGAGAGCCAGCCTTGAAGTGAACGAGGAAGGACGTTTTGTGGGGTGCCGACTGATATCTCCTTCCTGAACTTTGTCTGACAGCCGATCTAAAGACTTAACATTTTTGGAAAAAACAACATTTACTGAGAGCACCTGTTTATTAGAGAGGTCTGCATGCTTTATTCGAATTAATTTCATTAGCATTAATTTAACTGCCCATCCTGTAACTGTGGTAGGTCAACTGAGAGTTCAAACGTTCATTTGCACTTTGATGATCATTTGCACCTGAGTGCTAACGATAAGCATCAGCAATTTAGCAAGGGCAAACGATTCCGCGATTCAGCGAGATGCGCAACGAACCGACAAGCCAGAATTGCACCCTCAAAATTCTGAGAAAAGTGACGTAAGTGGTACAAAAAACAAAACAATGGAAACCCCCGAAAGAACTGCGAGACGACCTTGGTTTGATTTGACGAACACTACATCCGGCTTGCATCACCGGGCAACTTTACCCTAATCAACCTTTGGGATGAATCCGCTGTGGGAAGCAGCGTTGCGAGAAAGCAATGAATATGTTTTATGATTACTTATACGGATTTTTTCTACATGTTTTCTGACAGGCATTGATTTGATCGTTTGAGGATCGCACCTACAAAAAGCTCATTTTTCGCACTGGGTTGAAACTGGTTCGAACCCGGATGAGCAAAAAAAGATCCAAATTAACTATTAGCCTGTGGCAATTTCCGAAAATGCTGATGTTCCAGCAATCATATCAGATATTGGTGTGGAACTTGCTAAGTCGTGTCTCACGAACATGCGATATGCACTGTTAGCGTCATCAAAGGTAATGGACCTGTGTGATGTTAGGCGTCATGATTCTAATATATTCGTTTGGAAAATAACCTTCATTAGATGACTAACACTCGCCGCATGCGGTAGCTTCTTCACTGTCATGATGATGGTGGGGCAATTTCATAGCTAAATTCCGGATGAAAGAGTATATCAGTTTCTCAATTAAGATCGTTTGTGTGCGGATTGTAACCGTGATTGTAAACAATCAGTCTCATTGTATTGAATATGTATAGACATGAATGATAGCACCGGCAATTAATCAAGCCGAAACATTGCGGTTGTATTTCATAAAACAGATAGAACATTCAACATTTGAGGAGGGATAGAACGTTAAATACAAAAAAGTTGTATTCAAAGTGGCAAACACTTATAATAAGTGGTCATTTTTTTGTAAATTAGATTTCATACACGCAAAATGAAGGAGTTCGTATTATCAGTTTTTTATAATGATCATTGAATATTTGAGGGCATCTAAACTACACACTACCAAAATGTCATGTACACAGATAAAAATAAACATTGACTCTTCTGCGTTATCTAATGCACATGAAGGGAATGCTAGATTTGTCAGAAAATAATGGGATATTTTATTTCAATTTAAGCCAGATAACGCCTGAATCAAATGGATCCTCAAGTTCGCGCGATAAGTTTGTCCAGATTCTGCACCGGCACGGATGATTCCTCGCGAAAACATGAATTCGATAGATGAGATTAGCCAACCCTTTTCAATGGTAGAGTTCTCTCTCGCACTCCTTTCGTGTGGCAATACGGCTCCAGGGGCTGATAGGATCAAGTTCAACTTGCTTAAGAACCTCCAAGACGTCGCGAAGAGGCGCATGTTGAACTTGTTTAATCAGTTTCTGGAACTCAACATTGTACCGGATGATTGGAGACGGGTGAGAGTTATTGCCATTCAAAAACCTGGTAAGCCCGCGTCCGACCACAACTCCTATCGACCCATCGCGATGTTATCTTGTATTCGAAAGTTGTTGGAGAAAATGATCCTTTTCCGTCTGGACAAATGCGTTGAGACGAACAACCTGCTTTCAGATACTCAATATGGTTTCCGTAGGGGTAAGGGAACGAACGACTGTCTCACGTTGCTTTCCACGGATATTCAGTTAGCTTTTGCTAAAAAGAGCAAATGGCTTCTGTATTCTTGGACATAAAGGGGCTTTTGATTCAGTATCTGTTGAAGTTCTTTCAGATAAACTCCACGCTTGTGGCTTTTCTACCATTAATGAATAATTTTTTGTACAATTTGCTGTCAGAGAAACATATGAGCTTTTCTCATGGAACCTCTACAGCTTTCAGATTAGCTACATGGGTCTCCCCAGGGATCATGTTTAAGCCCCCTTTTGTATAATTTTTATGTCAAAGACATTGACGGTTGTCTAAGTGACAACTGTACGATTGAGACAACTTGCAGATGACGGCGTAGTGTCTGTCACGGGACCCAATGGGGTCGATCTACAAGGACCCTTACAGGATACCTTAGACAATTTGTCTACTTGGGCTCTAGAGCTAGGTATCGAATTCTCTACGGAGAAAACTGAGTTGGTAGTTTTTTCTAGGAAGCACAACCGAAGCTTCAAATTTGGGGTAAGCCGATAACTCATTCTATGTCCTTTAAATATCTTGGGGTCTGGTTCGATTCAAAGTGCACCTGGAGATCCCATATTGAGTATGTGAAGCGAAAGTGCCAGCCAAGGATCAACTTTCTCTGCACAATTACCGGGACCTGGTGGGGAGCTCATCCACAAGATCTTCTAACGTTGTACCGGACAACGATTTTGTTGGTTATGGAATACGGTAGTTTTTGTCAGCGGCTCGGTCGCACTTCATTAAACTGGAACCTATTCAGTATCGGTGTCTTCATATCGCGTTAGGTTGCATGCACTCGACTCACACCATGAGCCTTGAAGTGCTGGCTGGCATGTTGCCACTCTCGGATCGGTTTTCAGAATTATCTCTCCGGCTTCTTACCAGGTGTGATGTTATGAACTCCCAGGTAATCGAAAACTTTGAGGAGCTTCTCGAGTTGAATCCTCAAACTCGCTTCATGACTTTGTACCACTTGTACATAACACAGAATATCAGCCCTTCGCCGAACATTTCCAATCGTGTTTGCTTTTCCGATTTCGACTTTCGGATTCCATGAAGCTCCTGCTTCAAGGATAAATCCAAATGAATCTATATTCATTTGGATTTATCCATGAAGCAGGAGCTTCATGGAATCCGAGAGCATCATCGTCCTATGATTGCTCGGGTAATATTTGCTGCAAAGTTTGGCCAAGTTGATTCCACTAAACCGTTCTTCACTGACGGATCGTGATAGAGCTGTCAAGCTCCTTGAATATCCGATGATATTTATAGCTCAAGAAACTTCATGCGGTATATATGTCACATTTACGCTAGAAATTGTTGCTTCGTTAACACCGGATCATTTTCATTTGGAATAGTCTTAGTTCTATAGAGGCTATTGTTCCGAGAAGCCTCCTCGACCTTGAAATCCAGAGCTTAAAGCACTCCTCGCGTATTTTCTCTCATGAAAATTCCGGGCAATGAGAAAGCGGACTCGCTTGCAAAGGTAGGCGCTACGGAAGGCGATATTTATGATCGACAAATCGCATTCAACAATTTTTTTTCCTATTTTTCGTCAACAGTCACTCGTCAACTGGCAGTATAAATGGAGAAAAGGAGATTTGGGGCGATGGCAACATTCTATCATCCCAAAGGTGTCGAAGAAATCTTGGTTTAGGGGGATGGATGTGGGTCGAGACTTCATTCGTGTCATATCTAGCCTCATGTCCAATCATTATTCTTTGAACGCTCATTTATACCGGGTTGGACTGAGCGACAGCAATCTCTGTGAATGTGGACAAAGCTATTAGGACGCAGATCACGTTATTTGGTCTTGTGCTGAGCATTGTGGAGTCAGATCAGAGCTTTATGATTCCCTTCGGGCTCGAGGTAGACAACCTAATGTGCCAATTCGAGATATTTTGGCTGTGCGTGATTTGGAGTACTTGAAACTTATTTATGTGTTTTTTACTAACATTAGCCTAGTTAGATTGTAGTTAGTTTAACCTGTATGTTTACTGTAAGTTTTTTTTTTCTGTGTGTGTGTGTGTGTTTTTTTTTCAAATTAATTATTTTTTCTGTGTATATTTCTGTCCCCATAGACTGACACATGCAAGAGTCCTTTAGTGCATAAGAATGAGTTGAAAGAGATGAAAAAATAAATTCAATCAAACATATCTTTCGTCGAATTGCGTATGTGTCAGTTTCAGGAGACATAATTTTACACGAAATCTTTTTTTAAGTTCCCCGAATTTTACAAACATGAATTACGTCTCGCGTAAAATTCATTATTTGTAAGTGTGTACACACGAAGATTTAATTTTAGGTGGTCTGAGACATCGAAATTTTTGACATAATGTTGAATCCAAACAGAGGTGAAATTAAACTTAATCAATTACAGATTTAATACACATTAAAAGTCAAATTATTTTAAATAATTTTTTAATTATTTAACCCTTATAGACTCGGTAAGTTCTGAACCGATCACCGTGGAAATTTGTATGCAGGGGTTATTGGGGCTGGGAAGGCTTTTTTTGATTGTTTGAAACCCCTTTTCGCTCTCAGGAAAGAGCGCTCTTTTACAAATGGGTACACATTTCTGCATAACTCGAGAACTTATCCAGCAAATGGAACCAAATTTCGCATGTCGGGGTTTTTTTTTCCTATGTTCGGGACATAAACCACTGCGACCAGTAGTTTGATCTATTGTAGTATATCCCGTATTCTTTGTTTAGTGCATGTCGAGTTACTTCATCACTATTGAGAAATGATGAAGTATTCGGTGTTGTTACAGTTGTCATTGTATGTTTATTGGCACTGAATCAGGTCTACTTGAAAGTTTCCGCTGTTTAAACCCCACTCTTCAAAGGCGCGCTCCTTTATCAGTCAAAACCGGATTCATTGCAACAAAACAAACAATAACTCCGATACTGACCATGCATCAGAACCCTAATCCTAACCAATTCAAACTATAGAACATCAAATAGAAAATGAGAATTCACATAAATGAAGACTAACCATGTTTTCTTTATTCCAAGCTCATCCTCGGTGGCGCAACCCGAGTATTGTCATTTTTCACCAGACATAAAACTTAATAAGAACTATTATACGTTCCTTTGACTACAAAAACAAATATGTTCCCTAGTTTGAATTAATTAGGACGAGGGTGGTGGTAGATCTGATACCCCGTAACGCACCACGAAAAGGTGATCTACCAGCGATATGGGTTATGTCGGGGGTTTTAAAGGCAAATGAATAATTTAACACAATGAATAAAAAATAAACATATAAATAAATAAATAATAATGTTAATTAATAACTACACCAATAAATAAATAATAATAAAAAATAAACAAAATAAGTTAATAATTAAACAAATAGACGAAAAAATAAATAAATTGTTGAATAAACAAAAAGATGTAGAAAATAAATGAAAATAAAATAAAAGAAAATAAAATAAATGAAAATATATAAATAAATTAATAAACAAATGTATAAACATTTATATAGACAAATTAATATATTTAAATGAAAATAAATATATATGACAATTGAATTATTTTTGATATTAATAAATTTATAATTAAATAAAAGAGTCAAAAACTAAATAAATAATTGAATAAACAAATAAATTAATTAATATATATATGCGTTCGGACAGACGAATCAAATTTTAGCTGGTCAACGGAAAAGTGACGACTGAAAGTTTGGTGGAAAGCGATGAAGGGCTGAAGGAACAACATATCCAAGCAACCTTGAAGTAGGCCGTGGAATTGTTTTAATGAATAAATAAATAAATAAATAAATAAATAAATGAATAAATAAATAAGCCAATAAATAAACTGAAAATATAAATCAATAAATAAATAAGAAAATTATAATATGAGTAAACTAATTAATATTTAAACTATTGAATAAATAAATTACTCCAATAATGAATGTTTCAATTTATTAATTAATGATTAACCAATTAATAAACAAATAAATGTCGAAATTAATTGGAACAATATATAATAAAAATAAATTAATTAACAAGAAAAAACAGATATGTAAATCAAGTAATACATAAAAAATAAATCAATGCATAAAAAAATGAATAAATTGAAAAAACAAACAAAAATAAATAAACCAAAAGATAAATCAATATCAATGAACAGAGAAATAAATACATGAGTAAAAACTTAAACGCAAACAAAAAAAATTGATCGTTGATCGAAATTTCTTTTTAGTATTTATAAGAATATATATATATATATATATATATATATATATATATATATATATATATATATATATATATATGTGTTTTTAATAAACTTAAATTGCTATGATACAAAAAATAAATAAGTAAAATAACAAAAAAAATCATAAATATTACAATTGAAACGTAGAAGAAATCTTTATATGTAAAAAATACTGAATAAAATTTTCTACAAATTACGGAATTATATTCCTTTATAATAAAAAGATAAATTACTAAACACGTGCATGCATAAACATTTAAACAAATAACACAATATTTGACCAGAAAAACAAGTTGAATTATTTTTGTTATAAAACTACAAATTTCTTTTATTAAATAATAGGAAGAACACTTCGAAAACAAAATGTATAAATAAATAAACAAATAGAAATTGTGTGCATTTTAATAAATTTATGAATTATTTGGAATCCTTGGGCCATTTTTTGTTTATTTTTATTCTATCTGCTTGAACACCTTAAAATAAATATCGTGTCCCTTCTAAATGGTGTTATAATTTTTTTATTCGAATTCCAGTTTTTTAAATTTTGTGTACAGATTATCTTATGTTAGGAACTCCAATCAACATAAATATTGTTTACATTTAAATAGTGCTTAAATAAATTCGTAATATCGAGGTTACAGTTATAGTTGCTCTGTTATGTCGAGGTAATATTGGATGCTTTGGAATAGCAAAGAAATTAAAAATTGCGGAAAAGCAATAATTTATGTACCAGGCCAAGCTTCGTAGAGCGTATTCAGCCAAGGAGAAGAAGTAATAATCATAAAAAAGTATTGAAATGAACGATCAAATTAGCAATTGCTTAATTAAGTGACCAATGATGAGTATATTAAATTAAAATGTACAAAAACGTAGCAGAAAGATGTTGAATAAAAATTTTGAGTAAATTTATTTTTAGAAAAAATGGGAGAAAATATCAATATTGAATATATGTATCCAATAAAAATGTGTTTAACTATAAATCCATGAATAAACGATTCAATAAATATGTTAGAAAATCAATCAATGAATGAACAAATGAAATCAACAAAAGAATATACCAATGAATTAATAATTTATTAATACGAAAGATTCGAGTTGTTAGCACAAAAATAACATGTTAAAATATGTTTAAAGATCCTAAAAGCATAATTATAAATAAATAAACAATCATACAAACGAAATTTTGTGAGTACACTCAATGGCATCCGTAGTTAAAATTTTGTTTTCCAATGAAGTAAACCATCATCACACTTGTGAGTGCCTGCAATGGCATTGGTTTAAATCGTTAATAATATTTCTAAATGGAAAATAATCTGAAAACGAAGATAGTATAGTATTTGCAGGAAATGCCAACTTGTTCGATTCTGCAGAATTCAAGCAATTAATCGAAGTGCGTGGTAAATCATCTAACTACATACAGCGCCGCTTTATATTATGGCATAGCATCATGATTTCGAAATGCTAATGAGTAAAAACCAGCTCACTCGTTCACCACATATCCTGTTCAAAACACCTAGGAATAATCAACCGGCAAATGGCACTAACAAATTTGTAAACCACTCGAATATCATCATCAGCGTTGTTCGTGTGTATGCTTCGCCGCTCAATCGTATCTGGCAAAAACAAACACTGAATGTTTGCCAAAATAATTCACATGCTCATCTCGAACGGCAGTGCTGTCTTCTCACGGTGATGTACTCTAAAAATTTCGCTATTTTCAACCCCCATGTGAGAGGCACTCTACACGTACGCACATACTAAACCTATTATATTCGGATTTGTAAACAAGTTTGAAATGCTTGCATAAACAGAGAACGGTCGGGAAAGGCGAAAGAATCGAATTTCACCGACATGAAAGAAAGCGGTTCGATGCTCACGAGCAATATCCCACCTTTCGCTCAAGTTTCGTTTCCGGCGCTCCAATTCCTCTAGGCCAACGTCCGTTGGCTTCAGGATCTCTTCGGGATTTTCAGCATCCAGCTATGCGAGCACTCACACACAGGCACACGCGTCAGGCAGATTACTCGTTGCAAAATTTTCTGGCTTTTTTCAGCACCACCGGAACACAATTAACACTTCTGCTCACTACAGATGATACCAGCAAGTTTTCAAATTTATCACTCGCCTGCATCTATCATCTTTGTAGACGGAGAAACTGAGTTAGTGCGCAATTTGTGCCCAAACATCTAAATGTTTACTCGAATCATTTTCGGGAAGCAATTATTCCATCTCGAACCCGTGGGTTGAATGGACCGAGCAGAAGAACCATGCACGAAAGCACTTCACATTAATGCTGATTCACGGTAGCAATTGATTTTCTTTCCGCCTGCATCCCTTTCGCGATTTTCCGATAAAAATAGAACAGAATAGGTCGCACTTCTAAATTTCCATCTTCTCGAACGATGCTGCAGCTGTCTGCACTCACTACTGTAGGAATATTCAATGAACGTCCTTTGCTGGTTGACTCGAAATTCAGATTTTCCTTCGTCCGTCCTTATGCGAACCGAGCGGTCGTGGGCTTCGTATGGCTGAACCGCATTGCACAAAGGACATTCTCACTCTGAGCGTGCGGAAGCTCCCACGAGTAGCCAGCAACCTCGTCGCTGTCGGTCGATTTGGGGAAATGAAATATGCTCCATGCGCTCCCCCATGCCGAGTGTTTTGATTATTATTTTCCGTACGAACAGTGCATGATTCTGGCGCACGAATCGCAAACTCGAGTGTGAGAGGGAGAGAGCGTGAGAGTGAGTTCCGGATGTTTATGCTTGAACAGCAATCGTTTGTTTTACCGAGAGAACTAGTGTTTGAAAGTTGCTAGAGATTTGCTATTGGAATGGTTATTGAAATAAACATGTTTTGTTTATATATTGAAGGAATTGGCATTAACATCAAGCTTGATGAGATGGAGAGGTTAAGAATTCTGAGATAATATCACTCACTAGAAGGTCAGTGCCGTGTGTGACAGTTGAAATTTGCCATCACAGCAATCATCACCCACTTCATAAAGGCACCACCCGTTGCCTACTGTGAGACGCCTTTCAGAGCTCAAATGAAAATTCTCAGCACAGCAATCGTGTCATCTGAAGGCACACGTTGCAAAAACCGACTGACTGTCGGAGGCTGAGTACATATGATAAAAAAAGCATCATCTGCGACGGTAGAGTCACAGCTGCGAAAATTCACTGCAGCTTCGCGCTCTTCTAGTTTCCATCTTGTTAGTTCCTATCGCCGATTGAAATCTCATCGGCGTGTTTTGCGAAATGAAAACATACACCTAGAAAAACCAAACAATAATGTAACGAATTCCGAGAACATGCTAGCAAAGCTATTATATTTCAATTAGTTTCGCCTGTAATTAAGTGAGAAACACTTTTAGCATGCGAAGCATTGCAAGGTTAAGGTTGATACAGTTTTCAATTCGTTCTGTGAAGCTCGGAATGACGTCATGAATAATTGAAGAGATCCTTCAGTATTCACTTCCAGTCAGGATAACTCATCTTGGCACAAGTGGCATTTTGTTCGATTCTGCTGCACAAGTGTGATAAGGATAAAGTTTTTCTAAATCATAAACATACATCGTCCATGAGGGAATATGGGGGGTGAAAGCTTTTGAACATCTGGAAAACTGTGAGACCACTTTGAACACATCTTGCCTTATGTTCATCAGAATTCAATTTAGCAGGAAAAGTTAGTATGAATGAGGAACCTCAATTGAGTTCTGTACTTGAAACAATTGGACAGCAGGTAGCTGACGGTTGGTAAACCTAGCTATAGAAATCATTCGTGATAAACTTGAACAGCTGTACGTGTCAATATCTGCACTTATTACTGGAAATAAATTGAAATCATTTCGATGTGGAACACACGTTTGCGATGTTTCTGCTTGGGTATGTTTTCTGCTCGTAACTTTAGAACTAATGTTGTACCTCGTTGTAAGAAAGTTGGGAAAGAAACACATGAATTGCAAACGAATTAGACGCCCAGTTCGATACATGTATCGAGGTGACCTAGAACACCCTGTATTTTGATAGTTATTATTAAAATTCAAAGCTATTTCATTCAAATTTCTCTGAGATAAATCATCGCTTAAAGCGAGTGCTGGCCTAGGTCCAGCTCACAGTAAATTCTTACTAATTTTCTACAAAACAACAGTTGAAAAATTAGCAGACCATAGAACATCGACTTGTTCTCGAGTCATTTCGTGGTCATGATTTAAGGATCGATAGGGACAAAACGGCAACAGGCATACGTCGAAAGAACAAAACTTCACATTTAATACATAAATACATAGTATGTGTTAATTTAGAAGACAACCGCTAACATTCTCAGCTTTTTTGTAGAAATAAAAAGTGGTTAGATCTACCGTATGCGTGATAATGTGTGCACTATCGTGCAAATAAGCTTCCCGGTTCACCCGTACATATAATGGGTTGGTTTTCTTTGAAAGTACGTAAGCAATGATTCATATCATAGTAGACAGCGAGTAAAAGAGGCCGATTTCCTTAGTTTGACAGTTGCACCATGACGCAATGGCAGCGTAATCCTGATTTGTCCCACGCACAAATGTTGCAAAAAGATATTTCCCGGTGGACCGTGAAAAGGATCTTAGACCAAGAAAAGAAAAGACAAAGACAGCTTCGATTCCGAGTGTTATCGATGTCATCGAAAGAAACATTCGGGCGAATCCAGTGCGTTCAATTAGGAAAACGGCGAAGAAACACGGGATCAGCGACTTTACGGCACGGAAGATCCTAAAGGAAGATTGCAGGGAGAATTTGAGGGCACGGATAAAATGTAAGAAAATCTTGAACTTCCGAAAAATTGAAAAATTCCGGTAATCCTGCAGTAAAAAATTCACCAGCAAAAATTTAGTTGCCAGTAATTCAAAATTTAAAACGCTTGGTTGCAGTTGAAACAACTTGAATCGATAGATTTATTTCGCGATAAATTCTGGAACATCCACGACCCTCGGCACCAGAGCTAGCAACTACACTTTGAAAGTACTACAATGTTGCGGTGTTTCGTTGAACTGTTCAGAATAGAATTCAGGAGTTGGGTTTTCTTCCCATTGACGGAGCTAGACAATTAGTCTGGAGGGGGCCTGGAGGGGGCCTGCGCGAAGGATTTTTTTTCGTTTGTTGATAAGATTATTTAAAAAAACGACGAAAGAAGCGTAGTTGTTGAGGACAGGTTATTTAAATTGATAAATCGAAACAGCTTTAATCGAATAATTAGGTCTATTCTGCACCTCGGTCACCTTACTGCGAGGCGGAGAATAGTCCTGAATCTATATAGAGTCAGTATAGGATATAGATCATTGCACGGAATGTATTAACCTCAGTTTTTGACAGTTCAGGGAGTTTGTTTACAAGGTGTTAGAATTTGAACCGCTCAAACGAAATTTTTCGTTGGCTTTTTCCGGATTCTGTACGATTAGTATCAGGAAACTATGTAAAAATAAGCACTGGTGTCTATTTTCCGGCGATTTTACTTCAATCGTAATAAATTTAGAGCACAAAATCTCAAACCGATCTTACCGAAAATATTCTAAGTCCACGTGAACAAGCTCCCTGAACTGTCAACACTGCATTGATGACGTCATCGTGCAATGATCTATACCTACCTATCTCTTAATTTTTCATGTTTACTTTTGTTTATTTGTCCAGTTTGTACGAAATTCTGTAAATCAATTGTTACATAAAATGAAAATGCAATCACTTTTTAACTTACCAATTTTACTTCTCTAATTAAACTAACTCTATTACAAATAAACAGTAATTTCAAAACTCAGAAATTTTTTACAGTTGCCACAATGTGAATATTTTTCAATCAATCAAATGGAATTTGATTTAAGTTTCTTATTAAACAACTTTTTGATTGTTCTGTGCGCAAATAATCTACCAAGGTTGTTTTAAAGAAGAATTCTATGAAAAACCCGATGAAAATTTATAAGTTATATCGAGTTAAATTTCTAAAGAGAGTTGAAAAAATTTGAAGGAGAATTCCGATGATTATTTCATCAAAAACCTACTGAGAACTTCACGGCAGTTTGAAATAAACATCCATGCGTAATTTGAGGTTAAACTTAAGATTTTGATTGACATTGATAGTTTTCCAGGGTATCGAAATTCCATGGAATTTTTTTTTAAAGTTTTTGAATGTATGGCAAAAAAATGTGAGCAACTACATTATAGGCGAAAATAACATGTGCACCATTTTGAATTTTTCAATTTTCAAGTACAGTCTTCAAAATGGCATCAGATTCAGCTTGTTGGAAGGTTTGGCAAACATTTAGTTTTTAAATTATTCAAAATTGAAAAGTTCTACAAGATTTCTTCGGCAAAATAGTTAATTCTTATGAAATAAACTATTTTGGTAAAAAAAAATATATATTTTAAATTTTCTAAGATGGTGAATCATATGTAATTTTGAAGATATTGAAACACTGTTTATGAATTCAACACAGTTTGAAAAAGCATGATTTGTATTTTTATTGCAAATTAAATCCTGTAAAGAAATCATAAGAATAATTGTAAGACAACTGTTATAATAAAAGCGAAGTGAATTTTGATAAAATTTGACCTACAGGTCCATACTGTAGTCTATGTCGACAACTAATGGTACTGAAGTCTACCTCAACAAATGTGATAATTTCAGGATTTTACCGGATTTTTTGTATACCTTACTTTAAAACAACATTGTTGATATATCGGAATTTTCATGGATCTTATTATCGTTAAGTAAGGTTTTCTTGATAAATGTACCAACTTTTCATCCTATAAGGTACAGTGGGGTAGGTGAAAAATGTGGGGAAGAGAGTAGGCGCACTTTACTCCTTCAGAAATTGTTATTCGTTCAAACTATTTCTGATGGGAGCAAAGTACAAAAACAACTTACACTAGAAAAAAAACCCTACAATTCCGTAGAGATTATGAATAGTGTTTCATTTCAAATTAGAAATATTTCAGGGAAATATCCTGGGGGGGGCCTACAGAATTCTGGAGGGGGCCTGGCCCCCTAGGCACCCCCCGTAGTTACGCCAATGTATCTTCCACTACCTTGCTTACTAGTAGTGGGGATCTAGGGATTTTGTAAACAGTCGAAACCGCAACATTTTCGCTATTAAATTGTTAAAATGTTGCCGAGATTTCTGTGCAGTTTGTAGAACTGTATAACGCGCTCGCGAAATGCTTCTTTTTTCGACGGCATTTTGCGCAAAACTGAGCAAGCATCGCTAAATATACGAGCAGGGTTGCCACATTATTTTTCGTTCTCATCTTATATTTCTGCCAAAAAAAAAATCTTATTTATCTGTGTCTAACTGCAGAAAATTTTGGTAAAAATCTTTGCTTCAAACTTCGTGTTTTAAAACTAGTACGGAAACTTTCTAGGTATCTGAAGGCTTGTGCACTTCTTTTTCTATAATTTATTATTATATTGAATTGCATGCAAAATAAATATGTACATGTATACCTTGATAGTACGTACATCAATTTTCTCATTTCTAATCGGCTTTCTTTCGGTTTCGTTACATCACACTACAGCGAAACGGATATTAGGGGAATTAGTAGTACAGAAATTAGCAGAAAGTTCGCAATGAACTTTCTAAGGAAGGGAAAACCAGCTTTCCATCTGTTCGTTTGAACAGCAGTTTTCTCCTGGATCGTTCACGGCAAAGCACTTAATTATCTTTTTAATCAATTCGGTATAAAAACCACAGCAGATTGTGTCAAAAGATGCTTTTCTGATATCGTAGAGAGTTCTGGATCCAAGCATTTCTCGTGCTACCACCCTGATATATATATATATATATATATATATATATATATATATATATATATATATATATATATATATATATATATATATATATATATATATATATATATATATATATATATATATATATATATATATATATATATATATATATATATATATATATATATATATGTATATATATACATATGTTGATTCTAGATGTTTCTCCGAAATCAGAAACTCCGAAATTCATTTGGTGTTTTACATCCTCACATATATGTGCAAGGAAAACCATTAGCGAGACTTCAGCTGATTGCACATGTGTGGGAATTCTGAAACTTCAAACTGGAAGATACGGTTCGCTTTGTTGTTCATCAATACGTAGCTCAAGAAGTGGAGAAATGGCTGTGTCATCAGGAACGAGAAAAAAAAACACAAACTTCAAAAACTGCTTCAAATTCCTTTTGATGACTTACTCCAACGAAAGTTATCTGGTTACTTTGTTTCATCTGGAATTTCTTGGACTGTATTGGAACGGATCAGCTATTCCAGGTACAATGGCAGCTTTTCGCATGCGTAGCTTGCACAACGAGCCTGTACGTTTGATAATTGAAAAATCGGGCAGCGTTTCAGCAGTTTCTAGACGTATCGGTCAGAACGAAGTCAGAATCATTACCAATTTTTAATCTGATCGAACAGCAAAAATAACCAGCTAGAACATTATTCTAACTACCCAAAATTGCTCTGCGTGAATGCATGGAAATACTTCTAAATTGAAAAAAAGTGTTTTTATAGAAATTGCTGTCGAAGGACTTTCTCTTAACTTTAATTGAGACTAATACTTCCCCAGCGGAATATTTGATGAAATTATTGAAGTATTTTCTGGAGAACTACAAGTAAGAATTCCTTCAGACATCTTCCAAAATTAATTATGGAATTCGTGCAAAAAATTCTTCTTAAATATCTTCAGCAAATCAGGATTTTCTCCAAGAACTACTTTCGGGATTATCTTATAGTTTTTGTGTAATTCTTTCAGATGTCCTCCAGTGATTCCTATAGATTCACTAAACTTCACGCATTCAGGGATTTCTTCTAAAAAATTCATCACAAGAATGTTTTGAAAAACTGCCGATGATATGCCAGAAGCAATTCCTATAGAAGTACCTACAAACACCTGAAAAATATCTATAGAAACACCAGAAGGAATATTTCAAGGAATGTCTGAGAACTTTTGATAGAATCGTTGGGAAATTCTATAAAGTTTTCCTTAAGGTAATCTAAAAAAAATATGGAGCAATAATTTTAGGGGACTCACACAAACTGACTTTCAGACTGTCATCTGTTACTGTGTTAGCAGGGGCTGGATAATCAAGAACAAAATGGATAGAGTTTTTGGCTCAGGAAGTACCAGCACATCGGCCTCAAGCTTAATCAATCGCCCCTGAAACCTTAACTCACATCGAAGAACCTTTCATATACTCGGTCAAATTAAAAATGCGAATCAAAACAAAACCAAAGATTCTTGTACAGAAAAGCGAAAGGATGCAAGGTGTCAGGTATTTGTGTGGAATTGTGGAATTGTCAAAAATCTTAAAAATCTTGGTTTATCTAAAAAATCTGTTATTTTTACATGCAGATATCTGTATGGAAAAAATGAGAAAAATCTGTGTCAATCTAGATAAATCTGTGCATGTGGCAACCCTGTAGACGAGCAGAAAGAGGATAGAGAGAGAGAGAGAGAGAGAGAGAGAGAGAGAGAGGGGGGGATAACACATACACACTTCCGTTTCTCTCTGAGCTCGTTTGTTGTTGAGCATTCCAAAATTCCTATTTTTCTTACCACCCGTTAAGAAGCTGCTAAAAATCACTTGTTCAAACTGGGTAAATCCTATTAATGGTAAACGCTCCTTTAGTTGCCGTACGTTCGAAGTGTACATGTACCAATAGATGTATTTGAAGGCTACCGCAACTATTGAAGCATTTACCGGGAGCATCAATTTTGTTGGACAGCAACTTTGCCATCAAAAAGGCCTTTTGGTCATGAGATTGGCCCAAGAAAAAACATCAAATGTATAAATTTTATATTTTCAACGGGCTTGCCAAAAGTTTCAGCTCATGTGGTTGTAGCCTGGTGCATTTGGATTTAAGTTTACATGGGAATTTAGGCTTATATGTATGGAAAAATGACTTACCTTAAATACTTGCATTGTAGATCTGGTTTACTACGTCCAAATAAGCTTAGACTCGTAGCTTAAACCACGAGAAACAACTTTGACCAGGAATGCATCACGGTTACTGTTTGTTTTGCTGAGATATCAAATATTGAATGTATGATTGTCTGTGTTGATGTTCGCATTTACAACTACTGGATCTTCAAATCAGCAATCCATTTTCAACATTTTCTCATGCATCACAATCTTTCTATTCTATGCATAACTGGTGGTTAAACGTGTTTTGGGTTAAGGCAAGGATTTCAACTTTGCTGGAAAAACATGTTAAGTAAGTTGAGTAACTCTATGGTGTCTAAAAAGTACTTTTCGAAAGCAAAAATAAAAACAAATAAACTGATATAGGAAAACGCAAGGGGTCGGTCAATCTGGTCAATTTTTAATCTTCAAAAGATTTCAAATCCTTGCAAGAGATTGGGCCATTGATCGGACACTGTTGGTAAATCATCGTACACATTTACGTCAGCCAATCATTTAGTCATATCATTTATCATCATATTATTAATTGTAGGAATCGCAGTAGGAATCGTTTTGATTTTTTCCTGATGTAGATAACATGTTTTTCTTTCAACACACTAAAATAACACAGCAGCCTGTATCAAACTGTTATAAAAGATTTTAAATATTTATAGCATCATCTGATCTTTTTGAAAGTTTGGAATGCAAATCGAAGACATCTGATCAAATGATCAGGAGGTCCAGCCCCTTGAGAAAACGCGAACAGTTTGTAACAAACCTTCGTAATCTTTATGATACTGACCACGTTAATGCACTTGGATTGATAAAGTCCGATGAAGATGTTTAGTTTCTGATCCAGCAAACGCCAGGTTTGAAAGTAAAGAGGGATTGTGTGGCAAGTACAATCATACCCTACGCCCAGGAAGTCGCAAAATTTTCCTTAACGAAAAATTCCTAGACCAGACCGGGAATCGAACCCAGCCACCTCCAGCATGGTGTTGCTTTGTTGCTGTGCCTTTACTTACTATGCTAAGAAAGGGATGTGTAATAACTAGTGATCCCATCCACAAAGGACACTACCGGTGCCGTGACAATAAAGTAAATTTAATTGAAGTTGAGGTCCTTCAACGCACCCAATTGCCCCCAATTCAACCTAGACAACAAATACTGGGCAACTTTTAGGCGGACGCTGAAAAATATTGGAAAATTGATTCGGCCAGCTGCATAGATCAGGAGATGGTGAAATAAAATGGCCGCTCAAGTTGACGAACAGAGTGTTCAAAAGACGATGCATGGTATTTCAAGAAAAGATCGTCATTTCACCAAAACCAAAACGGAATTATACTGTTGATGTTTTTATTCCTGAAAATACAATAGAAAAAACCTTAATGTTCAGCTGTTTTATTTCATCAACAATCCCGAGATAGAGCTGCTTGTTTGCGTCCAGATATAAAGTGAATCGAGCATGAATATCCGAGAAATGCATTCCATCGGTCCAACAAGGATGATTTGTGATTTGATCTCTTGTGGTGATCTTTGATATGGGCTGATATAGGCCGTACTGAAAATAGGTACTACGTATGGCCATTTTCTTTCATTTATAATACAAATTTCTGCAAGTTTTTGATTATAGAGTAATTACTTGGTTTGCGTCTCACCTCGTTTGATAAATTTGAACAATCATGATATAATAATATAAAATAACCTTAAAATCTATAAACCGTGAATCGTGAATCAGATAAATAAAAAATACATATTGTCATCACAATAGATCTACAATTCGCTTCATACGCTAGCATTTTCAGCAATTGTGAAACAATACAATTAATAGTAATTGACTCAAATTTGTCAGGAAATTTTTTTTTTCGATTGTTTAGATACATGGGTTGTCCTTTTCATTTGTCGATGTCTAAATTTAGATTAGATTCTATTATGGTAACAATAACTCCTATTGTCAGCTTATCGTTGTGACCGATACTATTAATTGTACATACTATAGATTCAATTGTGTGGTTACAATTTATTCAATTGTAAATGTATGAGAAATTTTTATTCGGGTAGGTGTCTGTCAACAACTCCGCTTCGTTGCATCATGGTTCGAAGCTTATGCTGTGAATTTGGTGGGTGTGATACAGGGTAGGGAACGGTTTAATCAGGGGATGACTGTCTTAAGGTTTTTAGGTCTAAAACTCCTACATTTTCGCAAAATTATTTCACTTTTAATGATACAAACATAATTTCTATCCTTGACTGCCAATTAATAACTGTCATTTTGAAGATTTAAAATACATCATCTAGAAAATCATCAATTCCCTACCTGCTGAAGAATTTCGCTCAAACTTTGCCTTTGTGTATTTTGCACTTGTTCGCTTGTACCAGAGGGAATGTCTTCATCAGCTCCTTGAAGAAATTGACGTTTGCAGCAAATCTTTAAGTGCTCTTCTTCATTTCGCCTTCGCAAACATGCACGGAATTGTATTCATACAATATTGTTCGTTCATGTACAGATTGTAGAGCTGAAGAAAACATTTTCATAATCGAAAAGCAATCGGCATGCTTTTAATAAGTCCCTGCAATTGGGATTTTTTTTCCATGGCTATGAAATTTTCTGAGTCTAATGCTCGTTTCTTAAGGTATGGTTTCGATAGATGAGAAGTGAGCAGAGGGATTAACGTTTTAATATTGCCAGTTCTAAATATAGATTATATGCAGCTTAATCAAATGTCCCAGATGCTCAATAAACTGCTTTAAACCAGCACCGTACCCTATTATGAGCTGTTGCAACCGGTTGAGACAATTGCAGGAGCTCTCTACCGAACACAACTGATTCCTTTAAGTCGAGAAATCATTTTGCTGCATGACAACGCTCAAAATAACTTCCCAAAAGTTCTGAAAAAGACTTCTCTCTCTTTTTTCCTGTTCGAAGTTTCTTCCTGAACTTCAGTTCCCATTTAATCAACCCATCATTGTCGAGGCACATGGTTTCAGTGACGCTTCACTGCGAGCATACGGAGCTTGCATTTACCTTTGTGCGGTGTCAGCCAGTGGAGAGATTTCTGTCCATCTCCTCACCTCAAAATTAAAGGTCGCTCCTATTGGCAGTAGCAAGAAACAGAAGCAATTTAGTCTTCCTCGGCTTGAACTCTCCGGTGCTTTGCTGCTCAGTCAACTTTTCCAGAAGGTCCAGCAAAGTTTGAAGATCGATCTTAAATGTTTCTATTGGGTCGATTCCACTATTGTGCTACACTGGTTGGCCGGAAATCCATCGTTCTGGAAAACTTCTGTAGCGAACAGAGTCTCCGAATATCAACATCTTACCTAGCACGGAGTTTGGGGACACGTTGCTGGACTGGAAAATCCCGCCGATATTATTTCTCGTGGGGTGCTGCCCACTCAACTAAAAGAAAATGACCTCTGATGGCATGGCCCAACCTGGCTCCAACAAACGCCTAGGTTTTGGCCATCACATATACGAATATCCGACGAAAAATTACAGGTCGGAGATCTAGAAGAACGGTCGATCGCACTCCCCGTGCAATGTCAGCCTGCGAATCCTATCATCGGTCTTCGATCGTCATTCCCGGCATTAGTCCGTTTGGTGGCCCTCTTGCAAAGATTTATTCACAATAGCAGGCCTGTCAACCGGCAGCATAAGATCAGCGGTTTCATCCACGTATCAGAGCTCCATGCAGCAACAATCACTTGCGTTCGTATAGCCCAAGCCGAATCGTTTCAAGAAGACATCCGAAAAGACAAAGAAGTCAAACCGAACTCGAAATTGAAAAATCTTCGTCCGATCATCATCGATGGCATCCTGCGTATCGGTGGTCGGTTTCAAAACGCACCTGTTTCCGAAGACCGAAAACATCCGATTATTCTCGCCGCACATCATCCGCTAACAGAACTGGCTGTTGCACTCAGGCCCACAGCTGATGATCGCGAGTGTACGCGAGAAATTTTTGGCCCCTACGAATACGCAACATGGCGCGAAAAGTAGTCAACAATTGCTTAAAATGCTTTCGCTGTAAACCTAGTGTAGCTGAGCAGATCATGGGTAATTTACCGTCGGAACGGGTGACTCCATCCTTCCCGTTCCTCAACACTGGAGTTGACTTGTGTGGACCGCTCTTCTACCGTGTTGTTGCAATTTTTGTATGCCTAGCAACTGAGGCGATACACGTCAAACTTGTAGCCGACCTTACAACAGCGGCATTCATTGATGCTCTGAGGCGCTTCGTGGCTCGCCGTGGTAGACCAGCGGTGATTGAATGTGACAATGCCAGAAACTTTCTTGGAGCTTCACGAACTTTGTCAAAACTCAAGGAGTAATTCATTTCACAGCAACACAAGCACGCCATTACTGCTCATTGTGGCGACAAAGGAATATTCTTCAAATTTATACCGCCTCGCTCTCCCAATTTTGGTGGACTTTGGGAAACGGGCGGCAAAATATTTTAAAAAGCACTTCAAATCAACCATCGGGACAGGTGTGGTTCTCAAAGATGACCTCGAAACAATTCTGGCCCAGATTGAGAGCTGCTTGAACTCCCGACCTTTGACGCAGCTAACTTCCGACCCTGAAGACCTGGAAATTCTCACTCCGGGTAATTTTTTGATTCACCGACCTCTGATCTCCATCCCAGAGCCTTCGTATGAGGAGCTACACTGAAAATTTATTTTCGTAAAGTAGTTTTCACGCGTTTCGTAAACATGGATTTTGTACATAGAACAAATGTCTCGTATATTGTATGAAACATTCATAATGCTTTTTATCTGGTGAAATGCTGTAATTACACCTTTTTGTAAAATGCACGAAATGAACTTCGTTATGACCAGACAATCGCCGTTTCTCTTTTATATCGTACCTCATGCTTGATGGTGTTTCTGCTGGTATGGGCGGGACTAATTTATCTAACCCAAAATAAAAATTAAAGCGCTGCCGAGAGCTATAACTTCTTGCTGATTAATCAAACATTTTCTCACGAGTCAGCGTGGCCTAGTGAGATCAACCACAGATTCATTATAAGCACTTTCCAAGTGTTCAGGTTCGAACCCCATGTCAGAAACATTAAAACGCTGGGACAACTCCACGTGGTTGCGCTTTTTTTTTTGTCGTTTACGTTTTATGTCGATAAAGTAGATCTGTTAGTCCTTCATACAACCACCAGAGAGACGTTTCTTTTTAATTTGCTACCAAATATTCGTAGCTCTTTGTATTGTTTTCGTACAATGTATGAATGTTCTTTCTGTGTCAACAAAAGCTTCGTGCTTTTGACAGTTGCGCGTGTGCCATTTATTACGAATGTATCTTCATAAAAAGAACAAACCAGTTTCGTTGCTGAAAACAACGAATGGATTTGTGAGCATTACCTTCGATTTTGTAATATAAACTAAAATTAACTTTCAGTGTACCTACGAATCGCTTGGACCGTTACCAGCAAATGCAGGAATTCGTCCGACGCATCTGGATGCGCTGTAGCACCGACTATCTCGCGGGACTTCAGCCCCGTACCCTCGTTTACGGAACAATATCTGCTTCGGCAGAATGGTCCTATTGAAGGACGAATCTTTACGGCCACTTAAGTGGCACTACGGCCGTGTGACCAAAGTCTTCCACGGCGACGACGGAAATGTCCGAGTGGTCTCTGTCCGGACCAAAGATGGTGAGTACCGACGCGCAGTCTCGAAGGTGTGCGTGCTCCCAGAACCAGCTTCTGCTGGTGATGATCTACAAAAACTAACTTTTTTATTTGCAGTAATAGAATGTTGCTAGCTTCACCCAATCAATAGTTATTGAAGTTTTTTTTCTTAAACCATCCCAGATTCAAATGTAATTTTCTCAAGATAAAGAAATAACATATCTCTAATTATCACATATGTTTAGTTATATAAATTGTCCTTTCAAATAACGTCTTTAATTTTTTTTGTGTTTGCCCTAATCATAAAAATCAACATTTGAAAAGGGCGTATTTTTTTTAGTAAAAACCTCGATAACTATTGATTGGTTGAAGGTTGGTCAAAATTTGTATGCCAAAGTACGCGTCTTCAAAAGTTCTAAAACTTGTCGGAACTCTACTTTATGGTGGGAATTGAAATAGAAAAGTCAGGGCAAAAAAAAACATTTTTTTATGGTACACCCCATGTTGATGAGGGAAAATTGCTCTAAATCGGTCAATTTTCAAGCTACAAAAAATGTATATATGAAAATTCCATGAAATTTTCTGCGCTACAACTTTACTCAGGAATGTAAACGTCTATTTCTGCAAATAAAAAAGTAAGTTTTTGTATATCCGTGAAAATGGGGACCACCCTAATTTTGATCAACATAAAAAAATGGGCCTTAGTAATACAAACCATGCTGTAGAACATCACTTTGCTGTAAAGTTTCAAGTTTAGGCTTTGGGAGCATGTTTCCTCGTAAATTCGTTATCTGGACCATAGTGCAATGATATCAACGATCTCTGAGAATGCTTTCTCTGGCTGGTTGGCACCCGATCATGACTGCATCCAATAATTGGCTACTGACATCTACCCACGTTATACTTCCGAGGGAACACTCCATTCGAAGCTGCAACCATTCCAAGAGCCGTCACGTCATTTCCAAATCGCCGAGAACCAGCATCAGAGATGAAACTTTTCGCGTATCTAGCCATCCAAAACGTTAAATTGGCAGTCCGCCAATTGAAGAAAATCTGAAGCCCAGTAAATCAAAAAGTCGCTAAATGTGTGCATCATGAACAGACCGAAAAAGCACGTGTTACGAACATTTATATTTATAAAGTTATTAAAATACCGTCTGATCCACCGAGTAGTCAGAAGAAACGGTGGCCGGCTATGTTAGATATTAAATCTTTAAAATTAGTGTGGTACTAGATTAGGTAGAAATAGTTATCTCACTCAATCCTATATCAATAGTCCAGATTTCTTTATCAGTATCCAGAACCTTTGTTGATCAGTCCAGAACCTTTATGGTCGGATCATGAGCATCCTATATAACTAGTATACAAGAGCTAGATCGTCAGTTTAAAATAAAGCTCTAAAGCCATCACATACATCCCAATTTATACAGCAATAAAGTACTGCTAACACCGATACCGGACCAAATTAGTTTTCGTTTTCCTTCACACCTAACTGCCCGGAGTTGCGACCTATCGAGCGGTGTTGGGCTCTCGTGAAGAAAACTCTCTCAACTTAAACAACTACTAAGGTCTGTATCCACATTAATCCGGACACCTTCAAATCATTGTAACTTTTGAAATATTGCACGTGGGAGTGAAAAATTTCACTGTGGTAGAGCTGAGAGTCTATGATGAAAAAGATTATGATTTCATGTTAAGTATTCAAGATGGCGACGAAAGAAAAACAAGTGCGCGAGCGAATTGCGTACGGGCGTATGGAAAATTCTGACTTGTATTTGCCTAAATCCACTATTCACGATGTGCTCAAGTCATTTTCGGAACGTTTGACGGTGGAGAGGAAATCGAGAAGTGACAAAAACATTGGACGCTGATGCTGTCAAGGACCAAAAGGTGAAAAGGATATTAACCAAAAACCCAAATCTCTCAATTCGAACGGTGGCTCGTAAAATAGGGATGTCGCCTGGTTTTGTCCAAAAATTAAAACAACGTTTAGGACTTAATTCGTATAAAGTAAAAACAGTTCCAAATCGCAACGACAAACAGAACTTGGCAGCAAAATCACGGGTTCGACGTTTGTACTGCGAATATTTGACGAAGTTTTCTTGCGTTGTTATGGACGATGAACCTTATGTCCTGGAGGATTTCAAGCAGCTTTCAGGGCTGGCTTTTTATTCTGCTTTGGCCAGAAATACTACAGCTGAGCATTTCAGAACGAAGAAGGCATCGAAATTTCCCAAAAAAAAATACCTTGTGTGGCAAGCAATTTGCACGTGTGGCAAAAAGAGTAAATCTTTCGTCACTACAGGCACAATCAACAAGGAGATCTATCAGAAAGAGTGTCTGCAGAAGCGATTGCTACCCTTCATCAAAAGTCACAAAGAAAAATCTTTGTTCTGGCCCGATTTGGCATCATGCCACTATGCTAAAACTGTGATGGAGTGGTATCAAGCAAATCAAGTGAACATTGTACCAAAAACCTCAAACCCACCAAATTGCCCAGAGCTACGACCAATCGAGAGATAATGGGCTCTGATGAAGCGGAAGCTTTCTGGAAAGGAGCAAGGAATCAAATACATCAAACACTTCCAGCAAATTTGGACAAAGACGGCTTCTACAATTTCTGAAGAGTCTGTACAATGGACGGAGTTAAGCGCAAAGTTCGAAAATTTTATGCAAATACCGAATAACTATTTTTTGTCTTCACACACATCCCATGAATCTGAAATAAACAACTACGACGGAAATATAATGCGAAACTTATGTTTTATTCGTGTTTTGAGGTGTCCTGATTATTGCGGATACAGACCTTATAGAAAAAATTTGGAATTCTTGGACAAAAGCAGGTAAATTGGTAGCAGAAAAGTCTGCACAGACCTTATTAAGTAACTGTTATTAGTTTTAAGATGACTAATAATGCACAATAAAATGAATAAAAAAATGCATCTTGGATTGAACTAAAGGCTAATTTGTTTTATTCCAAATATAATCTCCAAAGATTTTATCGCGAACAAGCCTTATAAAATTCATAGAAACAATTTAGTTTTCATCTGAATAACAGGAAAATTGTGAATTGTCGATAGGGGTAGATACACTTTTTTTAAATACTGTACATAGTTATCCATGTTTTCTAGACTTTTATTATTTTTATAGATTTTTTGTGGCTTCTGTTTATGATTTTTTAAGTTACTTATTTCCTTGTTGAATCAAACCGGATTTGAAAGTAACTTGACACCTTCTTCTTTTGACCGGAACTTCATGTATTATTTTAAACAGATTATTCTAGCATACTTCAGTTGCAATTTTCACATTTTCTTCATTCCTTAACACTGTTTGCTAATCAATAACATGCAGATTATTCCTAATGTTGTCATAATTTGCTGATTGACTAGGGGTCAATTATAGAAAACGTGTCTACCGGCATTTTGATCGACAGATCTATTTTGCTATCACACATGTCGAGATCGACGAAATTTTGTCGAGTTGGTTGACTCAATTGACAAATTGGAAACTAGTGACTGATTTGCCACATTTCACTGCCACTAAATCACTGTAGAAGTGGTAGAAAATTGACCAAGAGCTCGATTCACTTGGACCAACAAAGCTTCATGGGTCGGAATAACAAAAAGTAAATTTTAATTTCTCTGTGAGGTTTGCAGAAGCAGATAATTTATTATCTCCATGCGAAGCGCTTGGAGTGGACATTATTTTTATTGCTTGAACGAATAGACATGAAGAGAAAGTGTATTGATACCTAGTTTCGCATAGGGCAACGGCAGGCTTTGAAATTGAAAGATACAAGTTTGAAAACGAGCGGAGGGCATTTGAACGGTTGGGCATGGAGATGAGAAATTATCTGCTTCTGCAAACTTCATCAAAGATCGTTACTTCCGCGCAAGGGAGAATACAAAAAAATAACAATCAAAGTTTATTTTCTCGTTTGAATACTATTACTTTTGTGATCCTAATATTGGCTCTCAAGCCTAGTCGGCTTCCACACTAAGACTCAGAACAACAGTAAAAGTGATGAGATATAGAAATAAACATTAGAACTCTGCACTTTTTGATTGTTATTTTTTGTATTCTCGCCAGCGCGGAAGTAACGATCTTTGATGAAGTTAACAGAAGCAGATAATTTTCATAGTCATGCGAGCGCTAGAGCGGACAGTAATTTTTTTTGCTAGAAAAATAGACATGAAGAGAATCATCTATACACTTTCTCTTCATGTCTATTTGTTCTAGCAATAAAATTACTGTCCGTCTCTAGCGCTTCGCATGGAGATGAGAAATTATCTGCTTCTGCTAACTTCATCATTAGAACTCTGATTTTTTTCCTCCCCTAAAGTACTTCTAAACGCATAATTTCAGTACATTTGCATTTGGGATTTGGAAATGTACCCTCGAGTTTAGTGGTTTATGAAATTAGACCAAAATTCCTAGAAGTATTAAATAATAATACCCAGAACTTAGAATACACCTAGAATGTTCAGAAGAAGACTTCCCAGAGTTTCAGGAACAAACTTCGATGAAAAAATAAAACTTCTCCGAAGGTCAGGCAGAGTCTTCTTGTTAGACGTTCAGGTAGGAATATTCCAAAAAAATCAGGACCAAACAAATTTTGCAGTTCAAGATCATATTTTCAAGTATTTCAGGAGACAACATCCTCAAAAATCAGAAGAGGACTTCTCAGAGCTTCAGGAAGAAGTTTAAAGAAGATGACTTCATAGAAGTTTGGAACTTTCCAGTGGTTCTGGAGTCCTTCACAAGAATTCAATATGCAGAAGTTTAGGAAAGAAAACTACCTCGGAGCTCAGGAAAAAATTAACCAGGGAGGGCACCACCTAAAATTTTTAAACAATTCAGAAACAAACTTATACATACCTCAAGACGATACGTCCAAGAAGCTCATGAGAGAACTTCACTGAAGTTTAGGAAGCTTAGAAGTGCAAAAGAGTTTTCGAGAAGTTCGGAACAGAATATTTCCGAATTTCAGAATTAGGATTTCTCGAAGCTAAGGAAGAAACCTCCCAAAAGAATAGAAAGCAATATTTCTGAGGAAATACTTCCTATTTGTTTAAGTAAACATTTCTCAGAAATTCAGGAACAAACTATCTCGAAGCTCGGAAAATAACTTCCCAAAAGTTCTTAAAAAGACTTCTCAGAAGTTCAGGAAGAAATTTCGAACAAATGTAATGAAATATGCTCAGGAAAAAAATCCCCGAATATCAGGAAGAAACTTACCAGAGAGGCCCCTACCTAAAAGTTCAAGGCAGAATTCATCAAAAAATTCAGGATTTTAGGAGAGGACTGTCCAAAAGTGCCACAAGAAACTTCCCAACAGTTTAGTTGGAACTACCCAGAAGTGTTAGATAGCTTCCCTGAAGTTCAAAACCGAACATTCCAGAATTTTAGAATGAGATGTCAGAATTCCCAGAAGTTCTGGTAGATACTTCTAAGAAAAACAAGAAGAAACTTTCCAGAAATATAGTGGATACTTCCTAGTAGTTCAAGCAGGAATTTCTCAGAAATTCAGAAATAAACTTCCCCGAAGTTCAGAAGACTTCACTAAAGAGGGCTTTTCAATAGTTCAATAAGAAACTTCTAAAAAATTTAAGAAGGTTGTCCAAGCATTCGGGAAAAAAACTTTCCCAGAGTTTTGGAGCAATTTATTTCGCAGATGAGACCTATCAGAGGTTTTAAAAATAACTAAGTTCAAGAGAAAAAACTTACCAAATGTTTCTGGAAGGTTAGGTTAGGTTAGGTTGTTAGAAGTGAATTTCTGAGGACATCAGGAGAGACCACCCAGAAGTTCTTGAGGAAACATACCAAAAGTTCAGAAGAAACTTCTCAGAATTTTAGCAATGTTTTCATTGAAATTCAAGAGATAATCTGACGAACTGACGAACCAAAGAAGCAGTATCTACAAAAATCGTTTTTATGATCATAATGATATTCACTGTCGATGACACTATTTTAAAATATGGTAAACACCATCTTCCCTAGTAGGGATCGATTCGTCGATGAGCAGGCATCCTTGGTACTTCGTCAAAACCTGACACGAGACGCTGTTGACTGGTGAATTTTCAACATCTTTCCGATGGCTCGGTGCGAAAGAAGTGGGTCTTCGAAACTACGACACATTTCACAATGAAACTCACGTAAACAATGCACGTTGAGGTCATTTCACTCAAAATTTCGTTGCAATTAACCCATAGGGCAAAATGTTACAGCTTATTGAAAGTGATGCAATTTAACTGTGGACACCGTTTACTTATTCTGCGACTGTCAGTTATGGCACCTAAATCGATGAAGGTCCTGAACTATTGTATGGTGTAACATTGCTAAGACATTTTGAAAAATTTGTACACTGAAATCAACTGTCGAGTTCGATTGCCGCCTCGATCAGATTCAGTCGACTTCTGTAATTCGCAATTTTGCTCGACTTGACAGTGACAAGTGTCGAGTCGGATGGCTCGACTCGTCTTCTATAAGTGACCCCATAGTCAAATATTCCCTCGAATTCATTTGTCTACAAATGTTGTATAGTTATGCACAAACAGAGAATTCTCAACTGCAGTGTGAAATGCTTCATTTCTCCAATTTGGCGATAATGGTTCATTTTCATAAAAGTCTTCGTAAATGTTTGTCAACAACAAGTCCAAGTAGCAATTTTGTTGATTTTTTACAATTTCATTATTGCTCTCCAGTTTGAAAAATTCGTAAAAAACATGCATTCGTATTAAGGAAGGGTATCTCGGTGAATTAAATCAATGTAGAAATTATCTCTATCAGCTTTCTACTAATCTCGGTTTAGTTAGAATGTCTAACACATGTCAACGAATCGGAGAGATGATTCAGTTCGTTGGAACTATCAACATAAATGCGACCGCGAGTAATTCTACTTATCACCCAACTGATTGCTCTCTTTCTTGAAGAGAAGATTTCCAGTAGCATGACACTTGCACTCACTCAAACTCTCCGACAAAGCTAGTAACTCCCAGTATAGAAACTGGCCCTCCGGCTTGTCTACATCTACGAGGCACGCGAGCGTCTATCATCAACGCTGATTGTTTATGTCCGTCAGTCGCTCGGGTCTCTATCTCTACCTATCAACGAGCGTCTTTATATTCAAATCTAATAAACTTCAATGAAACGCTCCAGACGATAGACTTCCTCGCGCACAAAGTATGTACCGTGCCGTGGATGGGGAAGAGTTGTTCTACTATGTGAGTACAAGACTCGAGATTTGCATCTGGAATTGATCGCTGCCGTTCGTTGAGAATGGGGCTGTGATAAGCACTATCGGTAGACAGATGTTCAATGGATGGTGGGAAGTAGATTTTTAAATAGTTTTTAATTAAAATCTTCTCTATCAACTAGGGTTCGCTTAGATGTGTAAAAGAGTTATAAAACATTCGTTTATACATAAGTTTGTCTACGTTTGTATAATATATATAGAGTTGCATGCGCTAATATTGATTGCTTTTGTTGTTTCATGTTATTCAGAATTAAAATTAAAACTGCAACGTGCGAGAAAGTGTTATTTATATACGAGTAGAGAGACAGATGAATTAAAGGTACTATAAAATCGAAAACACATAGTAGGCATCTATAGAATGAATGGAAGTTTCCCGCTTCGAAATTGGCGTAAAACGGAAATGATAGCACACAACAACAGAAAATAAACTATCATTGAAACGCGTCATTCAGCGAGTGCTTGGATCACACACACCCTTGTTTTTTGGATGCCGCCTTCGCTGAACAAAGCTTCCAATAATATTGAAAACCAAAACAAATCACACGGGATGACAAAAATTGGAAAATTCAATTTTCTATGATTGATGAAAGATCGTACAATTTACAAAATTTAATGAGTGTGAATCTTGAATTAAAAAAAAAAAATTGAAATTTAGCTGACCGGTGTAGAACGATGTCCTTCAAATTCAACAACTACTCGTCCCCTCGCCAACCGCGAGATAAGCGCGAATGAACTGTTTGGCCTCATCAAATGGCACCACGCCGAGGCAGAAGGTGTTCCGTGACCATTCTCGCCAAAGGCGGAAGCTTTATGTTCCGCGTGTCTTAAATGAATGAATTTCCTTCCACAGCTCCCTCTGCCTGACGAGTTTGACATTCCCTTCCAGGACTGATTCTGCATTTTTCCACACCATATCGATTAGTGTCCTTATGCTTGGCCCCGCGCTATATTCTCCGCATTACTTTCGCCCCGTCCGGTTCACCTACATATTATACATGTTCATGCTGGGTAGAAGGAATTGCCAGCACCTCCTCGTATTTATCGCCCATGTGGCAGTGGCGTGCCGGTCGGGTGGTAGGTTTGCAAGGTTCGTCCAATTTATGCGGGACATTATTCGTTCTTTTTTATTGTTTTCATTCGCTCAGGTGGTTGGCACCTTTCGTTTTATTTTGCTTTAGAAGAAATGACGTTGGATCAAAGAGAGCTCAGCCACTGCCGCACAGTGATCGGAAAAGCCTTTTTTCACGGCGAAATTAATAACTCTAAGGGTACGTTGAACATTGTTTGCTATTGCCATTTTTGAGTGAAACACAATTAGCAGGGGTGATGTTAGAAGCAAGTTTGTCGGGAATACAATTTCAAGCAACTTTGCTAAAACACAATTTTCTATCTCTTCGTTCGACCATGATAGAGCTATTTTTCTGCTTTAAATCAGGTGTCTCTAAAAAACCATTTTTTAAATTATAACTTTTTGTTTCTCATTTAGATTAAGTCATCTTCGAACAAAATATAGAAACGTTATAGCGCAATTTTGCCTAACAAAGCAGAACAAAGTGTTTGAGTATATTTTATTGTTCAAAAGTTAGGGGTAATTTAACGAAAAAACGTCCGATTTTAAGCAGTCCCGCTCATGTGCCAGAGTACCCGGGCTCATTTATATAATATTATGTTTCTTGATATCCATTAAAACAAGAATTTGATGATTTTCTGGAAAATTTTCGCCTAAACAATCATAACTTTTGAATCATAAGCTTCATAAAAAAACTTTGTTAGGCAAAAATGTGCGCTATAACGTTTTCTATATTTTGTTACAGGGTGACATAATCCTCAAATGAGAAAAAAAAATTTATAATAAAAAAAATGGTTTTTTAGAGACACCCTGATTTAAAGCAGAAAAATAGCTTTATCATGGTCGAACGAAGAGATAGAAAAATGGTGTTTTCAGTAAAGTTGCTTGAAATTGTATTCCCTACAAACTTGCTTCTAACATCACTCTTCTATTGTGTTTCGTTCAAAAGTTAGCAATAGCGCCGCCCTAGCGGTAATGTTTGGAACTACCAAATTATCACCACAAGATGGACAACTTTCTTAAATACAACTTTGTCCAAGACACCATGATTCGGAAACGTAACGCTTAGGAGTTATGAATTTCGCCGTGAAAAACGCTTTTCCGATCACTGTGTGCCGCACAGTGGCACAATTCTGAAAAAAGACGGTCAAAAACATTTTCACCCTTTTGTCATCATTTTGTCTTAAGGAGAGTTGCTGAAAATATCATTCCGCATCTTTTGAATAAACAACCTTTCGTAAGGGCTTAACAACACTTTCAAATTATTATTTTCTCCAACTACGAGATAACGGGTTGTTGTCCTCGACAAAGTTGTAGAGCAGGTTTCTAAGTTTCTAGAGCCTAATGTTAAAGAGATTTAATTGGTTTTCTTTCAGCACTACCTTAAAACTGTTTTTTTTAGATAAATAGTACTTAGTTCGAATTTGATGATTTCAGTATGTTCTAAAAAATTGCAGAAATAATTAAAATACACATTTTTGCTGAACACATTAATGCTCTCTGATGACCACATTTTGATATATGGTTATTGAAGTGTCTGTGTGACGTCATAATCAACTGCCTCAAAAAGGATGGGCGGGTCCTGGCGTGGTCTAAAACAGATTGTATTTGGAAGATTATCTTATGAACAAGTATTCCTGAAATTTTCAGCGTTGGGTATTGATAGGTACCAAGTAAAACGTCAGTTTGAAATAGTACAGGTTATAGGCCAATTTATATTTCGCATCCCAACTAACATTGCCAAAACCATCCAGCTTAGTTAAGTTTTATTAAAGTTTTATGAAAGCCACTAGAATTCAATTTAGTTTTGTTAAGGCAGCAAGAAGTGCCAACAGGTTTCAAATTTTAATCAGGTTTATGAGAACCTACACGGCTTCTTTACAACGATCTTAACACTTAAACTCTTAAAATACCTTTTACTCCTGTCAAAGGTTTTATTTTGACTTTGTTAACTCATAAAATGCTGTGCTGAAATGCCGTTTTAGGACTCATTCATATTATCTTATTATGGTCAGTTGAAAAAGCATTTTAAAACCATTTTGCTTCCAGTAAATGCATTAAACGGCTGATTGGCATTAAGGAAAGCTACCAAGCGACCAGATAGTTTTAAAGTAGCCATTGCTAAGATCAATTGGCTTTTTGGCAGAACCGTGATTTCTTCCAATCGCCATATTGGAATATATGAAATAATTCAAATGTGGAAAAATTAATACACCAAATTTTAAATGTAATACAATTGAACTGTAGATTAAATACCAATTTCGGTATTCTTTTAGATAACCTTATTGAATTCCATCAATTTGCAGGAGTTTCATGATTATTTTATTGAATATATTTCTTTCAGTTTTGTTTTTGTTGTTGTAAACTCGCATAATTTCGAGGCGCATTAATTTTCTGCTCTTATCGTGCCAATATTCACCATAAAATTAAATGCGCATATGATTTGAAGCATGCTACGCTATAAAAACAACTCAATTTGTTTCATAATTTTGCTATCAAAGATAATTTCCCGCAACACTAGAACTTTTTTCTCAACCATTATTTACTGTTGAATGAATCAGAAGAGCAGAGAATCGAACAAAGCAGAACAACAAAAACCAACCACGATATCGCCGTGAAGTTTGACAGCTGTGGCCATTAGGCCCTGTGCTGGTTTTGATGGCAGCCAATTGGTTTTATGATGGTTCTCAAGTGGTCAGAACATCTTCCACTAGCACATTTTCAAAATCTTTATGGTCTAAGAAAGGTTTTATTAACTTGTTTTCACAACCATCTATAGAGTGGGCCACTTTATACACATTTCGGCTTTAAAGATGCATAGAGGAGGTGTTGGTGGACAAAACAGTTTTGAATGTAGTTTCATCAGCAAAGCCGAGAGGAGTGCTATACGGCTGGAATAGAACCGAAATTGTTACTTGGGATGTGACGTAATGTTCGACTAACAAAAAATATATATGCTGGTCCTGGCGGGATCTCAAATTAATGATATTTAGAAAAGTATCTTATGAACTAGTAATCCTGAAATTTTCAGCGATGGGTACGTAAGGGTACTTAGTAAATTCTTATTTTGAAATTGTATGAATAGTAAAAGTATGTGATGTAATGCTCAACATACTTGAAGAAAGCTGGGCAGGTCCTGGCGTGGTCTCAAACCGACTATATTTGAAAGATTATCTAATGAAATAGTACTTCTGAAATTTTCGGCGTTGGATACTGAAGTGTACCCAGAAAAATCCT
>JASCZW010000314.1:0-71781 GCA_034211315.2 Aedes japonicus | reverse complement strand
AAAATTTATAGAAGGTAAATCAATTGACACACCTCTAAAATTTCACAGATCGTTATAGATGTTTCACGCTAAGAAAGGAATACCTAGAGCTCGACGATAATAACACACAATCTAAATTATGAACAATCATGTGAACATAAATTCCCGTTTTTTTCCCGGTTTCTCCCGGTTTTTTAGAATTCCCGGTTAATTCCCGGTTTTCCCGGTTCTGTGGCCACCCTGAAGCATGCTCACACGTAGGTTCTGTGCTATTTGCCCTAGAGTGCTGGTCTCGTGAGAAGGTAGCTGATAATGAACCATCGTGCACAGATATTCTCAATCAATGGTTGAGAAATTGAATGGATTCATAAGCAAGTTGATCTTGGACGGAGGGAATCCATCTGTTGGTCAATTAATTGGAAATTCGAAGAAGGATTCGAAGACCATCTTCAAGTCGACGTTACTCGCATTTCATCCTGATCCGAACATGCTAAAGTATCTTTTCTGCCAATTTTTCGATTCCAATCTAGAGGGAAAGCCACTAAGCGAGCTTCGCAAAATAAGCGCATCAGTATTATGTGACTTGCGTTACACAAAAACTCTAGTTGAAGAAATCGCTACCATAACTATTTCCCAGAGCTCAAATTGGTACTGGGAGAAGTTTCCGAGCTGGAAGAATCACCGCATCTACTTTTAAAGCTGTTACAAGAACCCGATTGAGAATCCTCGTTGTCACTGATAAGGAGAATTTGCTATCCGGAAGATTGTAAGTTCTCAGTAACTGCGACAAGATATGGATGTAACCACGAGAAGATTGCAATAGAGGCATATTCCAAAGGTTACAGCTGAACATAAAAACTTCCGAAAGAAAGAAAGTGGTTTACACTTGAATGGAGAAAAGCCATTTTTAGGAGCAACACGGCAAGGGTGCAGTGGAAGTTAAATGCCCCTACTGCCTGCGAGACGGAATTACGATCAAGCAATATGCAATTAAGAAAGGTAGCCCTATCGAAATAACGGATAAAGGATACAAAATGGATCCCAATCATCAATACTTCTATCAAGTACAGATGCAGATGCATGTACTTAACATAACTCTGCACTTCGTTGTTTGGACATGCAAGGATTTTTTAATACTACGAGTGGACCGAGACGACACATTTTTGAAGAGAGAACTTATGAAGGCTGAGAAATTTTTCCAAATGGTTATTATGCCTGAGCTTCTTAACCAATACTATACAGAGGGAAGGTTTGGAGGTGGAACGTGAACCATTGTAAGAGGATGATATATTAAAATTAAATCACCAATTTTATGAGTTTATTTATTAGGGATAAAAATACAAAAATCAACTTCCAATCATTAACTAATCCTTCGGAACTACCGAAGGACATAAATTAACTAGACTACAACATACTGTAACAATCTGATCCATTAGTGGCGTTTCACAAAAGTTTGTAGTTTTCCTCAGAGTGTTTATAGGAAATTTATTCTTACATAATATCTTATACTTATTACGTAACTGCGCAATGACTCGCTCTACGTGGATTCGAACATTTGCTAATTTTCGTGTTCTTTCTATATCAAGCGGATGTAACTGATCCTGGCCTACTGTAAAATCAGGTAAAGCAGTTCTACTCAGTATCTTTCCACGTAGTTTTATTCAAAATCCTCTATCTGGCCGTGATGAAGTATCTCCTTTCGCATTTTACTCAACAGACCAGATTTCTCAGTTATAAATTTATCACTCGCTCGACCACCAAATGCGTTCGAGATGAATATAATTGTTCCATTAGGAATGTTTGTAATTTGAGGATGTTTGTAATTTGACCACATTTGTGCTGCTTGCAAAACCTCACTGGGCTTTTCGGTCAGTACTTCAAAACAATCGATGACAACAGAGACCTTACTGCCAAAATGCCTCTGAAAGCACTCTGGCATCGAATTCTGAACCGCTTCACGAGAAGGCCAACTGACGAACCCTTTAAGCCTTTGAAACATCACATATATGCACTTGTGATAATACCTTGAAACCGTACTAATGTGCACTCCAGTCATGTAAAGGGTGATACGGTCAAAATTTGGTCAAGGGAAAACGCGTGTAAATCGGTGAAATCGTTTATTTAAAAAATCAAATTAAATTTCTATTTCAAGTTCAATTAGTATAAAATTCAGGAAAAATATTCAGTTGGCTTCCGCTTTTCCAAATCCGGATTGACAAGCTTACGCTTGACCCCTGCCATCAGATTTTGTACAGCCACCTTGTCCACCTTCTTCGCCGCAGAAAGCCAGTTTGCCTTGAACTGCTGCTCGGCCTTAGCAGTTTTTTTGGTCTTCTTTAGGTTCCGCTTGACAATAGCCCAGTATTTCTCAATTGGGCGGAGCTCTGGCGTGTTGGGAGGGTTCTTGTCCTTGGGAACCACCTGCACGTTGTTGGCGGCGTACCACTCCATGGCCTTTTTACCGTAATGGCAAGATGCCAAATCCGGCCAAAACAGTACGGAACATCCGTGTTTCTTCAGGAAAGGCAGCAGACGTTTATTCAAACACTCTTTCACGTAAATTTCTTGGTTGACAGTCCCGGAAGCTATGAAAATGCTGCTTTTCAAGCCACAGGTACAGATGGCTTGCCAAACCAGATATTTCTTTGCGAACTTTGACAGTTTCGTGTGCTTGAAAATATCTGCTACCTTTCCCTTCCTTTTGCCGTATAAAACTCCTGTCCCGGAAACTGCTTGTAGTCGGCTTTGACGTAGGTTTCGTCGTCCATTACCACGCAGTCAAACTTCGTCAGCATCGTCGTGTACAGCCTCCGGGATCGCGCTTTGGCCGTCGTATTTTGTTTATCATCGCGATTTGGAGTCACTACCTTCTTGTAAGTCGATAGTCCGGCTCGTTTTTTGGCTCGATGCACGGTTGTAGACGATACACCCAGCTTATTTGCGGCATCTCGGAGAGATAGGTTAGGGTTTCGCTTGAAACTACCGGCAACTCTCTTTGTCGTCTCAGCGGCTTCCGGTTTTCGATTTCCCCCCGATCCAGACTTCCTGGCTGTCGACAAACGTTCCCCAAACACTTTAATTACATTTGTAACGGTTGATTTGGCAACTTTTAGCGATTTTGCCAACTTTGCGTGCGAGTAGCTCGGATTTTCGCGATGCGCGAGCAAAATTTTGATACGCTGCTCTTCTTGCTTGGACGGCATTTTGACAACTGAAGAGTGAATTCCAAAATCAAAATAGGAGCAACATTCTACACACACACACCTTCAAAATGAGGGGTGTTCAGGTTTTTTAAATGCAAAATTGAAAGAAATACGTCAAGTTGATATTGACCAAATTTTGACCGTATCGCCCTTTATGCAATTAAAGTCAGATCTATATCTAGCCTGAGCTTAGATAATGTAAAAAGGAGAATTTGAAACTTAGTGCTTCCGAACGCAGCAGCAGGTTCAGGTAAATAAGGTTCCAAGAACTCGTATAGAGATTTGAAAACCTTGTAGTTAAGTGCGGTAAAATATCTGCACTTATTATCATTATGTCCAAAATCGTCAAAACTGGTACAGAGAAAGGGTTGGTGCTTGTCTTTCATAATTTCCATGTCACGCCGCAGGTTTTTGACTTCACTTTCGAGCTTTTCCACTCTATCGGCAGGACCCGGCACCACCATCAACACATTTTCTGTTGGGAACGATTCCTGTTCCTTTCGGGTGACTTCCTTATCATCGTTCCGTTTAGTAACACGGTCAAACCTGTCGATGGCGTCTAGCGTAATCCGAGAAGCGTAACCCAATTTCTGGTTCGGCACCCAATCAGGACTCATTTCCTCCAAAAGATCCGCACTACGCCCAAGTTGGATAGTAAAGGGAAAACTTTTGCTCAAATAACAAAAAAAAAACAACACCACATTTTACTTTACCTGTAATGAAATGTTGCGAGCACACAACCGTTGAAGGCCATTTTTCTGGTACTAAATCAACCCGTTTCAGTGCATTTAGCCATGAAACTTGTCGTTTCTTGGATAACTCTTCCCTTTTTACGGAACGTTTATCCACTTGAGGGAACCGGAACCACTTGACCTCATCACGATCTCCGCGCTTGCTGCATCCAAAAACTGCACACGTCCTTGGCACTGGTTGTATCATGAAAATCCCGAAATATCAGTTGCAACATTTCAGCACATATTTTAGAGAATACTTACTGGTTGTTGTTTATTAATTGATGGATATATTGTGGAAAAAAGTTAATTTTATTGTCACTCTGCTCTTGTTGCACCGAAACCGCGAAAGTAAACATGCGATGTGCTCAACAGATGCCTTGCACATGTGTAGCAGCAAGCGCCCCATTGGCCAGCCGGCCATCGAGACAATAAACGCGCCGCGTTTCAATCCTCCCAGTATGGCGGACACGAACATCGAGACCTATTTTATGTCGCTCGAGCTCTGGTTTGCTGCGTCCGGTATCGGTGCCCATTTCGACTCCCGCCGGTACAACATCGTAATGGCACAGGTGCCCCCAAACAAACTGACCGAGCTGCGGTCAATAGTAGAGAGCTACTCCTGCAGAACGACAAATACGCCTACATCAAAGCCAAACTGATCGAGTACTTTGCGGACAGTCAGCAGCGGCGTCTTCAGCGTGTTTTGTCCAACATGCCTCTGGGGACCTCAAGCCAAGCCAACTCTTCAACGAGATGAAGCGGGTTGCTGGTAACTCGCTCGGTGAACCGGTTCTGCTCGATCTGTGGGCAACCAGACTACCGCCACATGCCCAAGCAGCGGTGATCGCTTCGAGAGGAGACGCTGCGGACAAAATCACCATCGCCGACGCCATTGTGGATTCAATGGTTCTCAGAAAAAATAAACGCCGTCGACTACTATGTATCAAATGCAGCGATGGCGGCACCCAATGCCATCGATCCAACACTGGACTTGAAGCGGGAAATTGCCGAGCTCACTTGGAGGCTCGATAAAGTGCTGCCTAGCCAGAAGAATGTTCGCGGTCGCTCCCGTTCCCGTTCTCGCGGAGGTGAGAAGGAACGCTCCCTTCGAGAAAGGGACCCATCGTCCGGTCCTTGCTGGTACCTTCGAACATTCGGGAACGATGCCCGAAGATGTCGGAAGCCCTGCTCTACAAGGCAGCAGGGTTCATCGACCCAACAATGACGTCACTCTGCTGATACTGTGGAGGAAATTGGCGTACTTTTCACCACAGCCGCAATCTATCGCCTGAAAACTACGGACTCGAGCACCTGCATGCAGTTTTTAATCGACACTGGTGCCGATGTGTCCGTGGTGCCGAAGGGCTTGCATTCAGCAGTGAAATCTACGACGACAAAATTGTTCGCCGCGAACGGAACGCCAATTGAAGTGTACGGTGAAGTGTTACTCAAAGTCTCGGTCTTCACCGCGAGTTTTTGTGGACTTTTTTAATCGCGAATGTGACTTCGGGAATAATCGGTGCAGACTTTATTTGCAATTTCGATTTGTCAATCGATTTAAAACGAAACCGCCTATTTGACAACTCAACCAATCTCGAATCCGCCGGTGTACTCGCACGTACTAGTGAATACTCAGCCTACGAAGACTTTCAGTGCAGTGTCGCCGTATGCTGAAATACTGGCGGAATTTCCTAGCATCACTCGGCTCGCTCCGCCCGGTGCGGTTAGTGAATCTACCATTGTACACCGTATTGAGACAACCGGTGAGCCGGTCTACGACCGACCACGACGACTGCCGCCGGATAAGCTCGAAGCAGCTCGTGCCAAATTTGCGCTCCTAATGAAGCTAGGAATCTGCCGTCCATCCAGCAGTAACTGGGCAAGCCCGCTTCATATGGTAAAAAAAGCAGACGGTTCCTGGCGCCCATGTGGAGACTATCGTGCCTTGAATGCCCAGACCGTCCCGGATCGGTACCCCCTGCCGTACCTGCAGGACTTTACGATCATTTTGCAAGGTAAAACCATTTTTTTTTTTCTAAAGTTGACTTGCAGAAGGCCTTCCATCAGGTGCCGATTCATCCCGATGACATCCCAAAAACGGCCACCACGACGCCCTTTGGGCTGTTTGAATTTTTGTTCATGACGTTTGGCTTGAGAAATGCAGCGCAAACGTTCCAACGGCTCATCCACGAGGTAGTTCGTGGATTGGACTTTATTTTTCCCTACATCGACGATCTATTCATTGCCTCGTCTTCGCCCGAGGAGCACCGGAACCATTTACGCCAGCTTTTTGAGAGGCTCAAGCAGCACAACCTGGCAATTAACGTTGCCAAATGTGAATTCGGCCGCGATGCACTCAACTTTCTCGGACATTCCGTTTCAGCCGAAGGGATTCGTCCGCTACCAGACCGTGTGGAAGCTTTCTGGTCATAATGAATGTTTACCAAAGATTTGTCCCAAATGCGATTGAGGCCCGAATTCCGTTGCTGGCAATTACACCCGGCAATAAGCGTTACGATGAAACACAAGCAGCTTTTGAGCGATGCAAACAGCCACTCGCCCACGCTACACTTCTGGCTCATCCCGCCAAGTCTGCTGAACTTTCACTATGGGTTGACGCCTCGGACATTGCAGCAGGTGCAGCGTTGCACCAAATCGTCTTGCCCATCGACCTCTGGTTTTTTCTCGAAGAAGTTCGACAAAGCCCAGCTTCGCTACAGCACCTACGATCGGGAATCAACTGCCATCTTCCTCGCCGTGCGGCATTTTAAGTTCATGCTCGAAGGACGAAGTTGCCACATCTATACGGACCAAAAGCTCGTCAAAAGCTCGATAAAGCGTCCAATCGCCAAGCTCGCCAGTTGGACTTCATTGGGCAAATAACGACGGACATCCGGCACATAGTTGAGAACCATCGTGGCCGACGTGCTCTCCCGCATCGCTACCATCCAAACTGTGCTCTCACTGGATTTCGACGCACTTGCTGATGACCAGAAGCTGACGAAGAACTTCCGAATATCACAGTAAACTTTTACCGTCTCCAGACAGCGCAAAACAGTTGTTTACCGTTCTGATTGCTCAGAACGATCGCATTCGCCCCTTCGTTACGAAACCTTTTCGTAACATCGTCCCTCAAGCCACGCACCATCTATCGCACCCTGGTACCGTGCCACGGCCAAATTGATGACAGACAGATTCGTTTGGCCCAGCATCCGCAAAAATAGCATCGCTTTCGCCAGGTGCTGCTTGAAGTGTCAGCCATCGAAGGTGGCCCGGTACTCTACACCCGACAGTCGGTTTTCCCTCATCAACATCGATATTGTTGGACCATTCTCGCCAAGTAATGGACATCGCTACTGCCTTACGGTCATCGACTTATTAACTCGGTGGCCTGTAGCGTTTCCCATACCGGATATGACTGCGTTGACGATTGCTGAAGCTCTCGTCTCCGGGTGGATTGCTCGTTTTGGCGTCCCAACCTACGTCACGACCGACCAAGGTCGGCAATTTGAGTCGTCGCTGTTTACCGAGCTGACTCGCATGCTTGGAACAACTCACCTACGCACAACGGCATACCACCCTCAATCGAACGGTATCATCGAGCGGTGGCACAGGACTTTGAAATCCTCGATCTTATGCCACGACCCCGATCACTGGAACGAACACCTGCCAGTGATTTTGCTTGGTTTGCAAACAACCTTCAAGGAGGACATCAAGGCATCACCGGCTGAGGTGGTCTACGGAACGACTTTCCGAATACCGTCCGAGTTTTTCGTCGACAATTCGAAGAATCAAAACGAGGCAGAATTCGTCACCCACCTTCGAAAATCCATGCGAGATCTGCGCCCAAAAGAGACTGCATGGCACGGGCGACGCAACGTTTTCATTCATCAGGACCTACAATTATGGAACGGAACGTCTTCGTGCGCAACGATTCTGTTCGGCCATCGCTATCGCCTCCCTACGAAGGTCCGTTCGAAGTGGTAGCCGAGCCGAAAAATTCTTCAAGGTAAACGGGCGGACAGTGAACGTTTCGGTTGACCTACTGAAACCCGCCTACTCACTGGAATAACAGCAGCCTACAAATCCACCTGATCTCGCAGCTACAGCCCACGCATCGACTACATCGACTAGGGTCACTCGTTCTGGTCGACGAGTTGTTATTCCGCTCCGCTACCGCTAGAAGGAAACCTAGTCTAGGAGGGGAGTACTGTAGCATCATCATCATCAACTTTGTCGCATCATCCATCCGTGCGAGATCCACAGTATCCGAGCAAAGTGCGATTGCGACCGAAAGGTCATACACCACACAAGTAGACCTGTGCGCCGATCTATGTTGAATCGGCGGCGGCGCAGCCGGCGTCACGCTGCGGTCGTCCTTGGCGGTGGCGGCGGCGGCGTGGATCGGCGCGGGTATAAATTATCCCCTCAACAGTTCCATATGCTTATCCCTTTTAAATGTTCGGCTTTCTCGTGCACAGTAAAGACTATAGGATCACTACAACTCTTATATTTTGATAGAAGGCCCGGATATCCATAGTGTATCCATAGTGTATATGACTCAGGTCGATGAATTGACGTGTGTATGTGTGTATCTGTTTGTGTGTGTACAAAGATATGCCACTTAACATTATAGATATTGTTCATGACAAGTCGACGGGGAATTCGGCTTATGGCTTTATTACTAAACTGAACCAGTTTCAAAAGCGTAAATATAAGTAATAACCAAAGAGAATAAAGTTGTCATTAATATGCAAATAGGTTTATGGTTTTGATTCTTTGTCTTCCAAGTCCTTATGTTATTATATCTGTTTTATTAGCGTCCAGAGTTCAATTGTCAAGAGACGCTCAGCACGTTTCGTAATTGTCGTGTACGAAAATAATTTACTTCAAATCTTCACGAAGATAGCGAGTCAAGTTTTCAGTGCTGGTGGATATCGAATACGATGTCACGGGGAATCTATTTTGAAAGAATGATGATATATTCAATAAATAATATTTTAATGAAGACTTATTACAACATTAAAGTAGATGAAAGAGTTCTGATTAGACATTTTATTAATTTTGTACCCTGATTTTAATGTACCATAGAATAGAAGACTCTCGTAACATAAAAATCATAATTAATATCAAAATTAAATATCTGTTAATCAAAACATCTAAAAAAAATCTTTAAATTTATAAATCTAAAAATCTAAAAATCTAAAAATCTAAAAAACTAAAAATCTAAAAATCTAAAAATCTAAAAAACTAAAAATCTAAAAATCTAAAAATCTAAAATTTAAAAATTTCAAAATCTAAGGATCTTAAAAACCTAAAAATCTAAAAATCTAAAAATCTTAACATCTTAAAATCTAACAATTTAAAAGATTATAAATCTAAAAAACTGAAAATCTATAAATCTTTAAATCTAAAAATCCGAACATCTAAAAATCTAGGAATCTTGAAGTCTAAAAATCTTAATATTAAAAATCTAAATATCTAAAAATCTGAAAATCTAAAAATCTAAAAATCTAAAAATCTTTATATCTAAAAATCTAATCTGAAAATCTAAAAATCTAAAAAATCTAAAAATCTAAAAATCTAAAAATCTTAAATCTAAAAATCTAAAAATCTAAAAATCTGAAAATCTAAAAATCTAAAAATCTAAAAATCTAAAAATCTAAAAATCCAAATATCTAAATATCTAAAAATTTTAAAATCTTAAAATCTGAATATCTGAAAATCTGAAAATCTAAAAATATAACAATTCTAAAATCTTAAAATCCTAAAATCCTAAAATCCTAAAATCCAAAATCTTTAAATATTTATATCTGAAAATTTGAAAATTAAAAAATCTAAGAATCTAAAAATCTAAAAATCTAAAAATCTAAAGATCTAGAAATCTAAAAATCTTGAAGTCTAAAAATCTCAATTCTCTTTTACATATTCAATATGCAATACGTGATACGGCAATCCTTGTCTTCCAAGTCCTTATGTTATTATATCTGTTTTATTAGCGTCCAGAGTTCAATTGTCAAGAGACGCTCAGCACGTTTCGTAATTGTCGTGTACGAAAATAATTTACTTCAAATCTTCACGAAGATAGCGAGTCAAGTTTTCAGTGCTGGTGGATATCGAATACGATGTCACGGGGAATCTATTTTGAAAGAATGATGATATATTCAATAAATAATATTTTAATGAAGACTTATTACAACAAAAAGTACATGAAAGAGTTCTGATTAGACATTTTATTAATTTTGTACCCTGATTTTAATGTACCATAGAATAGAACACTCTCGTAACATAAAAATCAAAATTTATATCAAAATTAAATATCTGTTAATCTAAACATCTAAAAAATATCTTTAAATTTAGAAATTTATAAATCTAAAAATCTAAAAATCTAAAAAACTAAAAATCTAAAAATCTAAAAATCTAAAAAACTAAAAATCTAAAAATCTAAATATCTAAAATTTAAAAATTTTAAAATCTAAGGATCTTAAAAACCTAAAAATCTAAATATCTACAAATCTTAACATCTTAAAATCTAACAATTCAAAAGTTTATAAATCTAAAAAACTGAAAATTTATAAATCTTTATATCTAAAAATCTGAACATCTAAAAATCTAGGAATCTTGAATTCTAAAAATCTTAATATTAAAAATCTAAAAATCTAAAAATCCAAATATCTAAAATTCTAAAAATCTAAAAATCTAAAAATCTGAAAATCTAAACATCTAAAAATCTTTAAATCTAAAAATCTAAAAATCTAAAAATCCAAATATCTAAAAATCTAAAAATCTTAAAATCCTAAAATCTAAATATCTGAAAATCTGAAAATCTAAAAATATGACAATCCCAAACTCTAAAAATTTTAAAATCTTAAAATCTTAAAATATTAAAATCTTAAAATCCTAAAATCCTAAAATCCTAAAATCTTTAAATATTAATATCTGAAATTTTGGAAATTTACAAATCTATATATCTAAAAATCTAAAAATCTAAAGATCTAGAAATCTAAAAATCTTGAAGTCTAAAAATCTCAATTCTCTTTTACAACTGAACTTTTATAACTGAAGTCCGATTACAGTTTTGTATAGTAAAATTACCAAATTGTTATTTGGTAAAGATTGATTCTAAGAAGCTTGACGGTTTAGTCGGAATAGCAGCACGTTCGTTTGTCTCTTTTCCTGCTATGCTGTAATATCAAAAAGCTCGTTTGTCTCTTTTCCTGCTATGCTGTAATATCAAAAAGCAGGTCAAACTTAATCCAGTGCGTTTATTCAAAGTATGAATTAAATTGAGCCATGGAAATAACTTCTCTAAAAAACAAAGGTCAACACTAATCGTTGTAAATACGGTATTAAAATGTACGAACAGATACGTAGTTTTAGGGAATATATGTTATTTTCCAAATTAGGCTTCAATAGAAAAAAATAAAACACACCGAAAATGGTCCATACACGAGAAATCATGTGATTTGTGTGGCAGCTGCTGTGAAAAAAAGACATCAAACAAGAAAACAATGCTTGCCTGCTGAGCAAGGTGAGTTACTCGCGGTACATCAAAGGCAACTCTTAAATTGCTTGTGTTAAGGTGCTGTCTTGCCCCTTGGTTAACCAAGTTATTCGATTCGAGTTTTGTCACGCACAAACAAGAACAATGTTTTTTCAACGACGGAGATTCTTAGAAAAATTCATCAATTTCATTATAAATAGAGTTTATTTGCCGAACGTTAACGGCTTATCGATTGCAGGCTCTTTCTCAATTTCTCGATCCCTGTCTTTCTGCAAATTAAGAACAGCTTTTTGTTTTGCTAAGATTAGACATACATTGCAAAACACTTTGTCAGGAGGCAGATGATGAGTAAAACCATTTGTGACATATTTTAGTGCACCCATTTTTTTCAACACATCGCCACCATTATTTCTGATATCAATATGTACACTCGCGAGGGAAATTGTCTCGACATTTAAGGCGAAATTTTATTATTATTAAATTCAAACTCCCTCGCGAAATTGCTGAGAGTCGAATCACGAAAATGTACACTGACAGTTGCTTGAACAAAACGACAAAACTGATCACGCTCACCCTCTAGATAGCACATCGCATCGAGATGTCATAATTTGTTATAAAATAAGATTTCTAAAGGGCTAATGAACATTACTAAAGGGATACATACACGGTAAAAAATTTCATCGGTGCGCCCAAATTGCCCAGCGGCGCGGGCAAAAAAATGCAGCGGCACGCCGGTCGAAAATAGTGGCACGGCGGCGCACAGACCTAGTGTAGTGTGAATAAAAACAATGTTTTTGCACTCACCTGCGTTACCCACATGCAAACACGGTGGTGAATATAAACAAGAGAGAAGAGCTCGGTGGGAGTGTGTGGAAAAATAGAAAACTCTCTTTACCACACTGAGGATATGGACATCACTGCCTCTTGGTACCTATTGGTGCCGTAATAAAACCAAATCGATTTCTTGTGGCTTTCATAAAGCATTAATAAAACTTAATGAAGCTCGATGGTTTTGTTAATGTGACTTGCCTTACCGCCTAAGTGGATCTATTCAAAAATTGAGTTGTTCCACGTTTGAACGTTAAAATTGAGTAACATTTTCGTGTGGGAAAAAGAGATTGTATACAATTGTACTCAAAAATAGAGTTCAATGAAACGGGAGTGTAGGTTAATATGCAACAATTTGATGTCAAGGCGCTCGTTCTGTCGCACCAACTTTGGTTTGAGCAGCGTATTTCCATGGCTTGCTGTGGTGTTCGATTTTTACCTGTCATGGATTGCGTTTCGTCGATGACGTTGGCCTGTTTTCAGGAGAATTGACGCATGCTTATAGATATAAGTGTATTGTTGTCCGTGTTGTCCGTTAGATATGTTTGTCTTTTTATTCAAGATCATCATTGGGGTGAGTTAAGCTATTAAAGAAAACACAAATAAATTGATAAATAAATTAATCAAGAGATTGAAAACAGGCTGTACTAACTGATATTCAATCAAAATCCAAAGTCAAATTTCATCACTGGAAGGCAAACAAACGAACCAGTTTTTTTTTGTTACAATTCGAACAAATTTGATGCTATCGTAGAGCAAACCACTCAATTATTTTTTTTCATTCCCATGCTACACAACCCCAGATCCAGTACGAACAACCATCGAGCACAAATTGAAGTTAAGTGGCATCAACCAGATCCGAGCGATTTTTTTTTTTTTGTACTCGACATAACGTAAATCCATATTGTGAAACATTGAACTGCATCAAATGCACAAATTGACAAGTACACTTTTTTTTTTGTTTCCACTGAATTCGTTGTGAGTTTGTGCAAGTTCCCATATAATCATAGATAGGGTAAGTGGGCAAGTTTTTAACTCCCACCTGCACTGAATACATTATTTTTGGTGTAGTTTTTTTACTGAAACAATTTCGTTACAAGCATGTTTCCACATCAAAGTAATGCCAAAAGCTCACCACCTCACCCTACACTGCAGTAGTCGCGGATTCAAGAGGAATTTTATGCTGCACCGCACATGCATTCGAGTAAACATTCGAGTGGAGTCACGGTCGCCATGTTTGAAAATTGAAATAGTTCACTCTATTCTCCAGCAGCTAGAGATTTTCAATTTAAAATTTCTATCAATTGCCATTTAACTAACAACCATTCGCAAGAATGTTCATAGCCATTCGGAAAACTCGCCTGTTGATGCCTCTTCAATTTTCAACAATTCTGTCCGCTGCCAATGGAGGTGGAAATTTTCTCGTCTTCTCGCATCATTATTTCAGCAGCATCTACCTTTTTTTTTATTTCCTACACATTCCTTAGCCTTAGAAACAACCATCGGGAGTGGTGTGATATGTGAAACAGGACAGTTGTTGCCTCGCATGGTCTGCAGCACCATGTACCTTGACAAGATAGGAACAACGACGGATGCGATGGAATGCGACCGATGGGACAAAGTAGCATTCGGAGCCTAGGCCAGGGCCTCGACCGAAGTAGGAAGAAGGTTTCATTTTTGTCCCATAAGTGCGGGTTTTTTGTTCTTCTGTTAAATTGTCCGTACCATGTCTGCTTTGTAGATGTCTCGTTCTGTAGCTTCCAGGGTGGTAACGTCAGCAAAGTTTTCATGCATGGTTGTGTGGCAATATCTCGAGTGGATGTTCTGTGAGGACAATAATCGTAGAAATTAATTTGTTCCACATGGAAGGTTATCTGCTGCAGAGATGACAATCTAGACGATTTTGCGATCTAGACTGCACTAAAGTGGGATGAAATTAAGGAAAAATGTAAGTAGCTTAACTATGTTAGAGTGAATCAACATTGATCTGATCAGGTTTGTCCAATGCTAGGACAGGACCTGCCAGCTCAGAGAGAGCTGACCTCTTATAAATTTATGATTGCTATGATACGGGAGTCGCTCCAGTGTTGCCAGATATGTTTACACAGTAATCCCATTGAAAATAATGTAATTAAAAGTATAATCAAAATTCGTCGATATTCTTTTAATACTTGGTAACAGTGCTGAGCTCCGTCACGGTACTGACAGCGTTAGATGATGTGATGTGATGTGTGATAAGAACTCACCATCAGTGCAAGGATTACCTATGGCTGTGGCTAGTGAGGACCTTCGAAAAACTACGGTCAGAAGGCCGCGTGTCTTCGCATGACATGGGACTGGCGACTCCACCCTTGTCCAGTCAACAAGTCTTTCGACTGCCTAAGGCTACCCCCTAGGGAATCCCCGTTATATAGTTGTTAAAGGAACAGTGGAAATTTTGGGCATAAATGATTTATAAAAAAAAGTTAAGACAAAAAGAAAATTTCACGGCTAAACTGAACTTTGGATACAATTAGCACATTTATTTTTGTTTATATTTGCACTAGTAAATGTACTGGGATATTGCAAATTTCTACTGTTCCTAATAAAATAGTTGTGGGAAGGATCTTACCAAAAAAAAAAAATACAATTCAAATAACTTACCATAAAAGCATATCAGCCCGAGGGGTACGCCATGGGTGAACAGGGGTAAAACGGGTCAGACACAACATGAAATTATCCCTGTTACGTTACTAAATGTGATATGTGTAAAATGTATGCATTTTCACTCAAAATATATTGCGGAGAATGGAATTATATGAGCAGAATCAAGAAAAACCATCAATTGAAGGGTTTTGTGGCAACACGGGCTATCTACAAGATCCAAAAACACGCAAAGTACTTCTATACAGGTATCCTGTGGGATTTGTACTTTTCCAGCGAAAATAATTTGTGACGATTGCTGCTGTTCGGAAAGTAACAAGAAAAATAAAAATGAAGCAATGAATTAGGGTAAAACGGGCCACACACGACATGAAATTATCTCTGTAAAGTTTCTAAATATGATATGTGTATACGATATGCATTTTCACTCAAAATAAATTGCGGAGATTGCAACTGTATGAGCAGAATGGAGACAAACCATCGATTTAGGGTGAATTGGGGCAAAACGAGCCACTTCCCGTGCTCTACACAGCACGAAACCTGTGCCAATCGATTTATTAGCCCATTCTCCTTCAGGAATGTATTTGGATTGGTTCAAAAACCAGTGGCTTCTCTTACTTGGGAATTTGGGTTAATTTTTCCCACTGTGCAATGTCATGACCTAGCTACATCTATCATAAATCAGCTATCTCCAATGGATCATTAACATGAGATTAGGCCCTCCCACCAGCGTCCAGGTACAAAATCCAGCCATGGAGAGGCTGAGAAATTGTATCACAAATTTAAAGGAGCTTGCCAAAGTTATTCCTTCAGAAAGGCTTCAAGATTCGGAAATTAAGTTATTCGAAAATAAAGAACTGCTAAAGTTTTAGGAATCTATTGGAATACTAAAACTGACTTAATCGAATTTCAAATAAAACTTGACAGATTGACACAAACAATGTCTAGAAGAGAAATTCTCTCCTTTGTTATGAGTTTGTATGTCCCTTGGGTCTAATTTCGGATTTAACGATCCATGGTAAAATACTTTTTCAAAAATGGCATAAAAAATCTTCTGACTGGGACAGCCATTTGCCAGACGATTTGTCAGCTTACTGGGAATCTTGGTTGAAGGCGATCAAAATTGCTTTAAGTGTTCAGATCCCAAGGTGCATTTCTATGCCAAATGCATGGATTTATGAGTTGCACACTTTCGAAGGTGCGTTCGCAGCCGTTGTATATTTGAAGAGCATTACCGAAAATGAAGTAAATGTTCAATTTGTGTCAGCCAAAGCCAGGGTTGCTCCGATTAAAATATTATCCATACCACGCTTAGAATTGCAAGCAGCAGTACTGGGAACAAGATTGTTAGTAACAATAAAAAAGGAATTACGCATTTCAATTTCACAATGTGTCATGTGGTCAGATAGCCAAATTGTTTTATCTTGGATCAACAGCCAACATAGGCGATTTAGGATATTTGTTGCTCATCGAGTCGCTGAGATTCTAGAAACTACTTCAAAGAACCAATGGAGGTATGTAAGCTCTGCTCAAAACCCTGCTGATGAAGGTACAAAAAATATTCAAAGAACGTCAATATGGCTACACGGGCCTTTATTTTTAAATGAACTTGAAGACTGTTGGCCAGAAATATCAGTAAGTAGGGAAACTGATAAGGAATTACGGAATTATGTGAAAGCTAGCCGAAGCTACAGCCCTGAAAGAAGGTAAACCCGTTTGAAAACCCGAGTAATTTAACGCAGTTAAATCCTAAAGGGTGTCCACGATGAAATTGCCACACACAAAATTGATTCGCAAAATTCGAGTTTTCATCCGATTGCCATCAAATTTTCAGGGATTGAGAAATAACTATTAAACTTCATTTTACCATTTTACTCGTATTTTATTTACAGTCCATACGCAAATGCCCGCACTTTGGCCTTAACCCCGGCCATAAGATTCTGCACACCCTGTGTATCAACCGTTTTTTGCATGTAAGCCCATACTTTCTTCAGTTCCTCGACTGTCTTCACTACCTTAGGTCGTTTAAGAAGGTGCTGCTTCATAATCGCCCAGTACTTCTCGATGGAGCGGAGCTCCGGAGTGCTGGGAGGGTTGAACATTTTCGCCACGAAATTGACCTTATTGTCCGCATACCACTTCAGCACGTCCTTGGAGTAGTGGCATGAGGCCAAATCCGGCCAGAAGATTGTTGGGACGTTGTGGGCCTTCAGGAGAGGAAGCAGCCGCTTCTGGAGGCACTCTTTTATGTACACCTGTCCGTTCATCGTGTCCTGGGTCACGAAAGGTGCACTCCGCTTCCCGCACGTGCAGATGGCTTGCCAAACCAGGAATTTCTTCGCAAATTTGGACATCTTCCGAGTGCGGACATGCTCCGGAACGCTGAACTTATCCTTGGCCGTGAAAAAAAGGTTGCCGGGGATCTGTTTGAAGTCGGCCTTCACATATGTTTCGTCGTCCATGATGCAGCATTCAACTTTCGTCAGCATGTTGAGGTACAACTTCCTGGCACGGGTTTTGGCGGACTTGTTCTGCTTCTCGTCGTGATTAGGGGCCTTTTGTACCTTGAACGTTCGAAGCCCAGCCTTAGTTTTGGCCTTCTGGACAAAACTTCGGCTTAGGTGCAGCTTCTTAGCCACATCCCGAACCGAGGCGTTCGGATTTCGGCTGAAGGCCCCAACTACGCGGTTGTGATTTCTGGTGTTGTACGGAATACTTTTTCCTTCACTTCTGGGCTTCCGATCGGTGGTCAACCGTTCCTCGAACCGCTTAATCACTCGCGACACCGTGGAATTCGCGATTTCCAACGTTTTAGCGATGGAACGATGCGAGAGATCCTTGTTCTCGTGATGAATGCGCAAGATTTTATCACGCACGAGCCTTTCGACTCCATTTCCGCGAGTTTTGATCACAGGACTTTAAAACTTGCGGGATGTAAATAATGCACTATGAACTGAATCCACCCAAATTTTCATTAAATTCTACTCAACGGTTACAAAGTTGGAGCAATTTCATAGTGTGGCAATTTCATCGTGGACACCCTTTAGCTAGCCCATTCTGCCCACCCTTTAGCTAGAACGCCCATAATATTACCTTACGAACATCACATATCCTTTTTGGTTGTCAAATCGTATCATGAGAGATACTTGCATCAAAACGACAATGTTGTAATAGCAGTTATTCAGCAAAAAAATTGGATTATTAAATTGAGAGTGTTGCTAAAAAAAGGTTAAAAAACATTGTCAAGAATGTGTCATTGCTAAATCTAAACCTGTGCCACCAATGATGGCACCTTTACCAGATTTTCGGACAGGGTCTTTCTTTTACCCATTCACCAACACAGGAGTAGACTACTTCGGTCCATTCGCCGTCAATCGTTCAAGAGAGAAACCACAGAACGGAAGTATATCTTGAATGACAAATATTGATGAATTTTGAGAGCTCTTAAATAGTCGCGACATCTTGCGGTTGAGGTCACACATTTTACACGGAAAATAATTTAATCTGCTCCAAACTTAGACAACATTTTTAGACCTGCTAGTATAAAGTAACAAGGTACATACATAAAGGTTTGTTCCTGATAAAACGAATATATAAATATAAATAAATAGATTTTAATAATTATTTTATCTAAAAGCGACTTCTCTGACTTTTCTATTTTGTGAATAAGTAATTCGAGGTGTGCGAACATCGATTTTTTGATACCATATATATCACACCCTCTCACCTCACACGTAAATATTTGGAGAAGTCTACATTTAGACTTTAATACTTCTTTTAAATTAACAAACCCCCGTTTTATTAACCCACTTTGACAGCTCGATCCACGGTTGAAAACAATAAGCAACTTGATATAACACGTATAACCTGCCGCGTTTGTAATAATGACATTTTTCGGTGTGACGTCAATAAGGAGCGATTCCACTCAGAATAGCCTGACAATTGTGACATTTTAATCGACTTTTTAATTTGAACGAAACTCTCAGCATGCATTTAACACAGGAGCTTGAGTATTTCCAAAATGTTATGAATTTTAATGTACAGGAAATCTCTTGTGCACGTGTGATTGGATTTAAGAAAAAAAACGGCATTCATACATCCCTCTATGGGACTTTGTATGGGAGTTAATCTTAATCTTAATCTTTTTAGTGTCATTTAAAAAACTTATTTTATTTTATTAGAAAATTGTGATGAATTGTCTTTGATCGCTTTACATAATTTTGTGCTCTCAAAATAAATCTAATTTAACGGAATATAAAAATCGACATTTGTTTATTGATTAAATAACCTTATTTCTGAAGCCGACATATGCATTTCAGCATTAACCTTAATTTACAAATTGTAACTTTAAAAGAAAAGACTGATAGTTATAGTGTTTACTATTTTATAGTGATTAATTAACAAAATTGAAAAAAAAAATAATGCCAAGGAAAAACATTTATTTTGTGCAAAAAACACTAAATTTTAAATAACTCAAACCCTCTTTTATTCTCTTCATTTTTGCGAATATACTTGAAGATATTAGAAGAAATCGTCATTGGCATGTCTTATCGTTTGTCTTAACCTATTATTGGCAGGGAAGTTAATTAAACAGTGAAGGGTTCTTTTTTGTGTGAAGCGGGTATCTGGAACATACATTTCCGCAAAATCTCAGAACTTAAGGACTTTAGTATTCGCATGATGATAAGACATGCAGAAGCCTACATTAATTTAAATAAAAAATCAATAGCCTCGTCTCCAAGCATTGGTATGAATGAATTAGCACTATCGGAAAAATACCTCTTTTAATTTGTTCGAACCTTCTAATGAAATCTTCTCATAAAAAACTTTTAAGTGAGCTAAGTAATTTCTTTTTTTTTACGTTATATTTGGTTATTCTTTGAAATATAGTTGTGTATCGTTGCTATTTTCAGTTCTTTCTAGTTCCTTGTAACAGTGGTGTCTGAGTACTAAGTTATCTCCGTGATAGAAAACGTAAGATTCACATAAAACATATGGAAACTGTCAAGTACAGAATGAGAGGAATAAAAGCCAACCAATTGGCTAAGGGTTTATTTTTTTTTTTATTATTTAACTTGACTCTAACTTTCTTGATCAGCAAATGGTGTGTTGAACTTGTGTAGATCTGATATTTTAACATGGTCGTAGCTTAAATGATCTACAAACGTTTCATTTAACCTAAAACGGATTCTTCCGATGAAAAAGAGGGTTGAAAAATTAATTTAAGACCGCAGACAATCATACAAGCTAAAACGAAGTAAAGCAAAATGTATGATTGAAATGAAAATACATAAAAACACCAGCAACTTTAGCTACTTTGCAAATCGCGGTTCTGTACAGCAAGAGGTAGAATCAATAGGTATCTATTGACATTAATTCACCGTGCTTTATATTGCACACGAATTGTTTTCCCAACTGATTATTGTAATGACGTCATCTGTGTATTTGTTATGTGTTTACCTTATGTGCTTGATTTAGAACCCTTGATTTTGTGTGTTCTGACATTTCTCGAAATATTTTTTCGAAACAGAAGCACGGAAAAACATAAAATAATGCGTGGAAAAACTTGTGCTATTTCCAATTGATTCAGCCCAATAGCATTCAACAATGATTTTTTTTGCACTGGCTATAAATTCCAGGGGATTAGAAAACTGGTAGAATTGGTTGTAGTTCATTGGTTCATTTCATTCCATCAGATTGTAAAAATGCATCCAACAATTCACAGTTGTAATTAGTAATAGTATTTTTTGATCGTAGGATAAAATGGAAAAATCACAAAATGAAGTGTTGTTGTTTTTTCTTGTAGTAACCAGAGCATACTGTGATGATCATATGGCAGCAAATATACCACTTATACCAGTTGGTTTGACGTTTCTTCAACACTGTAAAAATAGAATGAGTGGAAACAAATAAAATCAAGACACTTTTTACACAGCAACATTGTTCACTTTTCGTTTCATTGAATCGTTCTAAGTTGCTCTTCCGTTCCGTGGAGAAACGTTAGGGGGTAATTTTTACTTGCATGTCCAGTAGAGCAGTCCACATTGAAATGGTTGAAAAGTTAGATACGGACACATTCATAGTTTGTATGAGAAATTTTCAAAACAGAAGAGGGAAAATAAAACATATTTTCAGCGATAATGGCACAAACTTTGTCGGGGCTGATAACGAGTTGAAAGGATTAATCAAGGATATTGAAAAGCGTATGAAGAGCGGTGACGCTGCAGCATTAGCTACAAAGAGGACTTTCAATCCACCAGCTGCATCATATTTCGGTGGAGTTTGGGAGAGACTAATTAAAACCATCAAGTTGTCGCTCTACAAAATGCTTCAGCAGTATGGTGATCGGTTACCACGGCCAGAAATTTTAGGATCTGCATTAATTCAAGCAGAATTTATTTTACATTCTCGACCCTCAATCCACATTCCTGTAGAAGATGTTGACGATGAGGTAATAGTCCCATATCACATTCTTATTGGAAGAGCAGGAGAATATGTACCACCTTATGACTCTACAGCGGTACACCTAGAAAGACAATCGGAGGAGGAATCGGTTCACTAAAGAATATATTCCTAATAAAACGGAATAAATGGACCAATAGAGTTGAGCCTATAAAAGTTGATGATATCGTTGTAATAACCAATGATAAGGGTCCACCTGGAACTAGATCTGTGCGCCGCCGCCACTATTTTTTGTCCGTGCCGCCGGGCAATTAGAGGCGCGCCGAAGAAATTTTTCACCGTGTATGTATCCCTTTAGCAATGTTCATTAACCCTTTAGAAATCTGATTTTATAACAAATTATGACATCTCGATGCGATGTGCCATCCAGAGGGTGAGCGTGATCAGCTTTGTCGTTTCGTTCAAGCAACTGCCAGTGTACACTTCTGTAGTTGATTCTCAGCAATTTCAAGAGTAAATTTGAATTTAATAATTATAAAATGTCGCCTTGGATGTCGAGAAAATTTGCATCGCGAGTGTACATATTGATACCACAAACAACGGTAATCGAACCAGCGATGTGTTGAAAAACATGGGTGCACTAAAATATGTCACAAATGGTTTTACTCATCATCTGCTTCCTGACAAAGTGTTTTGCAATGTATGTCTAATCTTAGCAAAACAAAAAGCTGTTCTTAATTTGCAGAAAAACAGGGATCGAGATATTGAGAAAGAGCCTGCAATCGATAAGCCGTTAACGTTCGGCAAATAAACTTTATTTATAATGAAATTGATGAATTTTTCTAAGATTTCCGTCGATGTAAAAACATTGTTCTTATTTGTGCGTGTCAAAACTCGAATCAAATAACTTGGTTAACCAAGGGGCAAGACAGCGCCTTAACACAAGCAATTTCAGAGTTGCTTTTGAGGTACCTCGAGTAACTCACGTTGCTCACGAAGCGAGCATTGTTTTCTTGTTTTCTCTCTTTTTTTTTTTACAGCAGCTGCCATACAAACCGCTCGCTAGTAAATGAGCTCTCGTGTATGCACCATTTTCAGTGTGTTTTATTTTTTTCTACTTAAGCCCGATTTAGAAAATAACATATATTCCCTAAAACAACGTATCTATACGTATAATTTAATATCGTATTTACAACGATTAGTGTTGACCTTTGTTTTTTAGAGAAGTTATTTCCATGGCTCAATTTAAGGCTCATGCTTTGAATAAGCCCACCGGTTTAAGTTTGACCTGCTTTTTGATATTGAAGCATAGCATGAGAAGAGACAAACGAGCTCAGCACGTTTTATTTCGACCAAACCGTTAAGCTTCTTAGAATCAATGTTTACCAAATAACCATTTGGCAATTTACTATACAAAACTGTCATTGGACTTCAATTAAGACATCCGTATCACGTATCGCATATTAAATATGCAAATAGAATCCTCATCCCCATAATTTTGAAACCCTGGCACCTGATAATAACCGATAAATATTGATTGAATTTATAGCTGTATTGAGTTAGTCGGTGCATCCAAGCAACTCAGAGTAGAACCAACAATCAATATGCAACTAGCGATTTGAAATCGGTTCACTGTTGTAGAACCCCTGGGTCCGAAGTACACCTTGAAGCCAGCACCTTGCTGTACATATTTGCGCCTTTGTTTTGATTTGCTGTGTACCTTTGACAGAATATTTGAGAGTGTGATCTGGCGAGTCTGACTGAGCCAAGGAAAATATCGTATTTGTATGGGACCTACTGGTCTTAGAGTAGAACTGTCTCACTCCTAGTGCCTAACCACTGAATTAACCCGTAAATCTGTGCACAGTGGATTCTCTTTTAAACATGATTAAATTAATTAATTTATTTATTTATTTTAAGAACATGGATACTTTGGTCCGTTCATTGCTCTCAATTTTAACTTTTTATGATTTATTTAATTTTTGATCTTGAAGTAAACTCTGCCATACATGAGACGTTTTGAATTTTCGGTGTTGGATTTTTCCATTTTCCCTTCAATTTTCGAATTCATTGAAATTTCTAAGCTTACATTGAGAAGAATCCATTATGCAGTGTTTTAGTGCATTAGTATTCGGTTGTCATCTGTGTCCAGTGTGTTCTTGAAAGGAGTGAAAAAGTAGCGTCGAAGGGAAAAGTTCGGTCTCACGCGTTTCGAGAAAAAGTGTCCAAATTTCTCATGAAATCCGTTCCACCGAGGACCAAATACGTGCTGTTCCGTCAAAAATTCGATGGTGTTTTCCTACACGGATATGCACCGCTAAAAAGTCAGTGTGCAAGAATGTGCCGATTGCGAAAAGTAGTCTCCCTAATGATGGCTGCTCCCGAAACGTTCGTGTTTGTTCAGGCGGTAGAAGTGAACAGTCCTGGTGAGCACACGTCTGTAATAGTGTCTGTTTGGTTAGTGGATGATGGACAAAAAAAGAAGAATCTTGAAAAACCGGAAATCAGGAAAGAATCAGAAGGACGGAAAACCGCCCAGAGCCGCGGCGTCAGCGATTTGCTCGTAGAAACGAACCCCAACGGATATCGTATAAGTATTAGGTTACCGAATAGAATACAGATAAGTACCCATTACATATTTTAAATTCCAACAATAACAGTCTCAAAACACTGTCAGATCCACCACCATTCCTTCTTAATGTGAAGCGGCACGTCTTGTTATATTTTATGTGTTTCGCCTTCCGATTTGATTCTCCTCGCGGTTTTGAGGTTCCATTTTGGTTTTTATAGTCGTTCTGTATTGTGGGAAATGTGTGTTCAGCAAGTCTGCTCACATATTAATGTTTTGAAAATCCATATCTTCTGTAGTTAGAGGCTCAATTTGTTTCTCATTTCAGCATGAACCTATAAATTGCACTTCTAAAATTCAGCTAGTATTCTTCTCTAAGACTAGCCTGCGGAAATTAGCAGTATGGGATTATGTATATGTAACTAAATTTGGTATGAGCAATTTTTATCAGAAATCATCAAGCCGGGCTCTTCTATCATTTATACTGTTGTCTTTGGAATGTTTATAGAAAATTACAAGGAAAACTTATCAAAAATTGCCCTTTAGATTAATCTGTGGCTTTTCAGAAAAAGGAAAACATCATACGTCTTCAGATTTAAATTTTATCTATGATAGTTTTAATGATCTACTGTGTTTCCAGGTTTTACAGGACATTCAGGATATTAAAACATACCTATATTTTTCTTTTCAGTATTAAAGTAGTGGATTACAGATGTATTTTGTGAATACATGTTTTCAATTTTTTTTAAATATATTATTTAAAAGGTGATACGGTCAAAATTTGGTCAAGGGAAAACGCGTGTAAATCGGTGAAATCGTATATTTAAAAAATCAAATCAAATTTCTTTTTCAAGTTCAATTAGTATAAAATTCAGGAAAAATATTCAGTTAGGCTTCCGCTTTTCCAAATCCGAATTGCCGGGCCTTACGCTTTTCCCCTGTTATCAGATTTTGTACAGCCACCTTGTCCACCTTCTTCGCCGCAGAAAGCCAGTTTGCCTTGAAATGCTGCTCGTCCTTAGCAGTTTTTTTGGTCTTCTTTAGGTTCCGCTTGACAATAGCCCAGTATTTCTCAATTGGGCGGAGCTCTGGCGTGTTGGGAGGGTTCTTGTCCTTGGGAACCACCTGCACGTTGTTGGCGGCGTACCACTCCATGGCCTTTTTACCGTAATGGCAAGATGCCAAATCCGGCCAAAACAGTACGGAACAACCGTGTTTCTTCAGGAAAGGCAGCAGACGTTTATTCAAACACTCTTTCACGTAAATTTCTTGGTTGACAGTCCCGGAAGCTATGAAAATGCTGCTTTTCAAGCCACAGGTACAGATAGCTTGCCAAACCAGATATTTCTTTGCGAACTTTGACAGTTTCGTGTGCTTGAAAATATCTGCTACCTTTCCCTTCCTTTTGCCGTATAAAACTCCTGTCCCGGAAGCTGCTTGCAGTCGGCTTTGACGTAGGTTTCGTCGTCCATTACCACGCAGTCAAACTTCGTCAGCATCGTCGTGTACAGCCTCCGGGATCGCGCTTTGGCCGTCGTATTTTGTTTATCATCGCGATTTGGAGTCACTACCTTCTTGTAAGTCGATAGTCCGGCTCGTTTTTTGGCTCGATGCACGGTTGTAGACGATACACCCAGCTTATTTGCGGCATCTCGGAGGGATAAGTTAGGGTTTCGCTTGAAACTACCGGCAACTCTCTTTGTCGTCTCAGCGGCTTCCGGTTTTCGATTTCCCCCCGATCCAGACTTCCTGGCTGTCGACAAACGTTCCCCAAACACTTTAATTACATTTGTAACGGTTGATTTGGCAACTTTTAGCGATTTTGCCAACTTTGCGTGCGAGTAGCTCGGATTTTCGCTATGCGCGAGCAAAATTTTGATACGCTGCTCTTCTTGCTTGGACGGCATTTTGACAACTAAAGAGTGAATTCCAAAATCAAAATAGGAGCAACATTCTACACACATACACCTTCAAAATGAGGGGTGTTCAGGTTTTTTAAATGCAAAATTGAAAGAAATACGTCAAGTTGATATTGACCAAATTTTGACCGTATCGCCCTTTAGTATTTCATTATTACAATGTTCTATTTTCATCATATCATTGTTAATTATTTTATTTAATCATATCAAATTTTCTGGATGTGGATTTTCAACTGTTATGAACACTGTTCAGGCGTAATAATTTCGGCCCGTTTGGCAGCACAGATAGGTTCCACATGCTTATCAGTAGTCATCTCGTTTTGTTTACATCCCATCCTTATCACCGATAGCCGATCGAGTGATATGAACGAGATCGTGTTAGAAATTCACCACTGACCCTTGGTATCACTGTCGATACCGGGGCAGTAGTTAGTTGTAATCGAATAGTGCACGGGTTTGCGTCGAATACATCTTGGTGAAAAGAGTATCGAGCAATAAACTAATCTTTCGTCCGAATAAAGTGCGGTTTCAATAAAAGGTTTTTCAGTTTCTAATCCCGCGAGTTTGTTTGACCGTAGTGTCCGAAGTTTTTCTCCGTGCGTGTGTCCGAATAGTGAACATAAAATTTGGTCCTTCGAACCGGATTCGTTGACCGGTGGACAGCAGTGTCGTGCGAAAAAACCGAGGACAATAGTGCGGACAATATAGTGACAATATCGATATCGCCATCGCGATCCGTTTAAAGAACTTTGCGCCATTATCTTCAGATAGTGTGTATTGAACGGTCTGCACTAGGAAGTGCCACCGTTGAAGAAAGTGTGGAAAGGTCGTCGTTAAACCAGCGAGGAACGGCATTGCGATTCCAGTTAAACGGCCAATCTGGAGACACCGAAGGGACTGGACGGAATCGACTCCAGGAGGCAGGCAAAGGGGAAGTAGGTTGCATGTGTGCATGAGGTCTGTGGTGACGCCAAGCATGAGGGTCACTGCCCTGTGAATACGTGAGTCAATAAAGAAAAGTGGTTGAAAGTAATCGATTGTGGTCTTGTTTCATTTGCATGCGAAGCCTTGGAGTTTGGGTACTTGAGTTGGGTTCTCTTTTTGACGGATGGTCTTGATTTCTACCGGAGATTTGGCTTGTTGTTCGCTTTGTCGGTTCCTCTCAGTCAATCCAAATTGTCGAAAATCGAACGTGGGACGTTGAGTCGAGTCGTGAGTCGCCGCCGCGTTTATCGAGTGTGCAGTGATAGTGATTGAAGGTGTGAGATTCGTAGTTGATTGATCCAACAATGAACTACATCGTGCCAGTGACACTGAACTTTGTTTAAGCTCTGCGGTGCTCGTGACATTGAACAGTTAGTGTTTTTCAGTGAATGTTTTTACCAATTATTTGGTAAAATCCAGTGAATGAAGCGTGAGAGAAGGGTGAAAATGACCAGTGAGCTGAAAGATTTAACGAAGCAGGAGCGTCAGCTTCGTAACACCGTTGATGGAGTACGGAAGTTCCTTGCGAAGTACAAGCCGGACATTCATCAGGATCAAATCGAAGGTAGGCTGGATTTGTTGGAAGGCGCGATGAAAAAGTTTTACGTGGTTCGTCGGAGGATTGATGTACTTTTGGAGGAAGCTGACGAAAAAGGTGTGTCCCAATAGATGGAGGATGAAGAGGGGAAGGCTGAACTCTTGACAGTTTTAATCGAGAAGCGGCAAACCGAGAGCAATGAAATGATCGAAATGGTTGAGGATACGTTTTGTGAGCTGAAGGCAAAGCTCAAGAAACTATTGCATCCAACTAGCAACGCCACAACGTCTCAAGAGCAAGCAGCTCCGGTGACCAACACCAGTGCGATGTCAAGAGTAAAGCTCCCTGAGATCCGTCTGCCTAGCTTTGGAGGCCGTATTCGCGAATGGGTCACATACCGTGACATGTTTAAGAGTTTGATTGATCGGAATGACCAGCTGACCGAGATGGATAAATTTTCCTACTTGCGTTCATCTCTTGTCGGTGAAGCGTTGCAGCAAATTTCGTCGGTTGACATGACTGCTGCGAACTACTCGATAGCTTGGAACAGCCTTCAGGAGCGATATGAAAATAAGAAGCTCATAGTGAAAGCACATCTTGATGCGTTATTCAGCGTCGAATCGATGAAACGTGAAAGCTTTGAATCGTTAAGTCACGTAATCAACGAATTCGATAGAAACCTTCAACAATTGGAGAAGATTGACGAAGATACATCTGGATGGAGCACGATATTGGCTTACATGGTGTGCTCTAGACTCGATGCCACAACGCTTCGGCAATGGGAATGCCATCACTCGTCGACGGATGTTCCTGCCTATGTGGATTTGATGCAATTTCTACGCAAACAAGCTTCGGTTCTACAGTCACTCATGTCATCGAAATCCAGCCAGCCAGCTGAGATGAAGAAGCCCAAACGTACAGTCAGCCACGCTACTTCACAATCTTCAAAGGGTTGTCCATTTTGTGGAGAAAGTCTACACTCAGCCTTCAGATGTCAACAGTTCCTGAAAATGAAGGTCGCAGAACGGTACGAGAAAGTGAAGCGGAGTGGATTGTGCCTGAACTGTTTTTTGTCAACACATTTGGTTCGATATTGTACGAGTGGAACCTGTCGGAATTGTCATCAAAGGCACCATACACTATTGCACTTTGGATCATCGAACGGTGGAGCTGCACCATCACCACAAGCGACCGGTTCCTCCGTCCCACTAACACAGAACCGACCACACAAAGCGAACACTCAGTATACACAGCCACAGAATCAGACCACACCCACTCAAATTCCTGGATCAGCTACCAGCTCACTACCAGTAGCGGCTACAAATTCGCATCCACCACATTCACACTCACCATACACCACAGACCGTACACTAGTTATGCAAACCAATTCATTACCAACCAATGTCCCATTGCCAACCCGACAAGTATTGCTCTCTACCGCTATGGTAATAGTAACTGATCGGAATGGCAACTCAAAAATAGCCAGAGCACTGCTAGACTCATGGTCAGAGTACTGTTTTGCCTCGTCAAGCTTTTGCCAGAATTTGAAACTAGTTGAAAGAGATAGCCTTCTTGCAGTATCTGGAATCGGTGGTTCCCTAGTAAAATCGTCAAAGTTGGTTGAAGCAGTTATATCACCACGATTCCATAGCATTTCATCGTATGAGGAAACTATTCAACTTCATGTTCTTCCCAAACTCACCTCTACATTACCAGTTGAACGTGTAGCCGTACACCAACTGGCGATTCCTGAAGGCATCGTTTTAGCGGACCCTGGATTTTACGAGCCTGGCCCAGTTGATTTGATCATTGGTGTCGAATATTATTTCGATTTGCTGAAGGAGGGTCGCAGAAAGATGTCGAATGATGGACCCACATTCCAAGACAGCGTTTTTGGATGGGTGGTTTCAGGGCGAATTCCTGGTAGAGCAATGGAAGTGTCTAGGGCTATGGCATACATGTGCTCGAATGTTGATTTACGAGAGTTGTTGACCAGGTTTTGGGAGCTGGAATCGTGTCACAGAAAAAGTACTTTCTCCGTAGATGAATCGACGTGCGAGGAAATATTTCAGCAAACAACTACACGCGATGAGAATGGCAGATTTGTCGTCACTCTACACCCAAAATAAAAAAGCAAGATTGTAATGCAATTTCGCATGATTTGGTTTCATTTCTCGTAATGGATCGCAACTTGGAGAAAGAAAGCAACATTGGTCGTGGGCAAAAAAGCAACACATCAAATCGATTAGAAAAATTCAATGTGTACGTGATGTTGTACAGTTGATTAGTAGTAGTAAATTCAATGGTGTACAAAAAAAAGATTTCCATCCGCTACCGAGAGTCGAACCGCGACCGTCAGCATGACGGCTCTTCATTGTAACCATCCAGTCACCACAACAAGTTGAGGTGAACGGAATAAAAGTCCTACAGTTTCTTCGGTTTTTGAGGCACTCAACGTTACAACAATGAAGCAAATTTCGGTCGCACACACTTACATGGCTTCGTTTATTTCATAAACCGCATGGTGACTTGATGAGAGGGCGATAGGAGTGTGATGACGAGTGCAGATAAAAATAGAACACTTGACAGCGGAATAGCAACAGAGGCATACGGCGTAGCAGCGTTCTGTGCCATTGTCTCACCCATATTTGAAGTTGTTGACGGTTGAACAAAAACCCAACGGTTGCTGCGATTGTCGAGGCACTAGGCACACAGCGATAACCACTTGCACACACTTGCATGGCTTTGTTTATACCATAAAAAGCTTTGTGGAACATGATGGGCAAATTTGCCTTTTCAGAATCATGCGGATTTCTCAAGATATGATTGCAAAAACTGCAAAATTGCAATTTTGCATTTTTTGCTACAATTTCAATTTTTGGGTGTACCCAAGAAGCAATACGTCATCGATCGGCTAGGAGATTCCAAAACTACTGCGATGAAACGGTTCTATGGGCTAGAGCGGCGCTTTGAACGAAACCCTACACTCAGGGCGCTGTATTGTGATTTCATTCATGAGTATGTGTCAATGGGACATATGCGGGAAGTTACACCAGATATTTGCGAAGGTGTATCGTATTATATGCCACATCATGCCGTCTTGAAGCCGGAAAGTACCACAACGAAGTTGCGCGTTGTTTTTGATGCTTCTTGTCGCACTTCTACTGGAGTTTCATTAAACGATGGACTTCTGGTCGGACCCGTCGTCCAAGACGACTTGCTGGCGATTATTCTACGTTTTCGATTTCATCGGTTCGTCGTAGTGGCGGACATAGCCAAAATGTACCGCATGGTAAACGTGTGCACCAACGATCAGCCTCTTCAGCGGATACTCTGGAGAAATTCAGTCAACGATCCCGTAAAGACCTACCAACTTACAACCGTGACGTACGGAACCAGTTCGGCACCCTACTTGGCAACAAAGTGCCTTCAGCAACTAGCAACTGATGGGGAAGCAACGCATGGCAAGGCAGCGGCAGCTGTTCGGAAGGGATTCTATGTGGATGACCTACTTACGGGTACAGACAGTCTAGACGAGAGCAAGGCACTAGTGGCTGAACTTTTGGACCACCAAATCCGCTGGGTTCATTTTACGAAAATGGAGCTCTAACAGTACCGAAATTCTTTCGAGCATTCCTGCAGATCTCTGGGACGAACGGGCTACCCTAGAATTAGATTCATCATCGTCACCAGTGAAAACTCTTGGGCTGAATTGGGAGCCAGCCACCGACATGTTTCGTTACGCTGTACCACAATGGAATTCTCAAACTCCAATCACTAAGCGAATCGTGTTATCCGATACCGCACGGATCTTCGATCCGCTTGGTCTTATCGGTCCAATTGTGGTCCAAGCGAAGATATTTCTCCAATCACTATGGAAACACAGCTGCGACTGGGATGAACCCCTTCCTGAACAATACCAAAACCATTGGCTAGAGTTCCGTCGCAATGCCATCGCACTCGAATCACTCGCCATCTTTAGATGGACCGGGTATACACACAATTTAGCCGACGTCGAAATCCACGGATTTTGCGATGCATCAGAGGCAGCATATGGAGCATGCATGTACCTTCGTTGTACATCGAACGATGGATCAATTTCTGTCTGATTGGTAACGTCAAAGTCAAGAGTCGCTCCATTAGAAGACCAGAGTCGTAAGAAGAAAAGGCAGACGATCCCTCGTCTGGAACTATCGTCAGCCTTGTTATTGAGCCACCTTTACGAAAAGGTATCCAGTAGCCTCCAAATACCACTTGAATCATACTTCTGGACGGATTCGATGATTGTTAAGTGCTGGTTATCGTCATTGCCATCCCGGTGGCAAATATTCGTCGCCAATAGAGTATCTGAGATACAACACATCACGAAAAATGGTGAATGGAATCATGTCGCAGGGGCTGAAAATCCTGCCGACACTCTTTCACGCGGTACGACGGCTGTACAGTTAAAATATCAGTCATTATGGTTCGAGGGTCCTCTTTGGCTACGTCAAGATCGTTCTACATGGCCGAAGTCTTCTTCAACCCAATCAACAATCGATAGTGCGCAGTTGGAGGAACGACATATCGTTTCGTTACCAGTCCATGCGAGTCTTCCTAATGAAATCTTCTCACTCCGCTCGTCACTTACGAGTCTAGTACGTTTGGTAGCTTGGATTCGTAGATTCGTACACAATAGCTCAATTCGCAGTCGCTCAACTAGACGACAGGGATGCCTATCGCTAGCAGAATTGAATGATTCATTGGCCGCTCTTGTCCGTATTGCACAGCAAGAAAGTTTTCCGGAAGAAGTCGCAGATCTGACGCGGAGTCGCCAGCTGAAACCGTCGTCCAAGCTGTCGCTGTTAAACCCAATTCTCATAAACGGAACACTCCGCGTCGGCGGCCGGCTGGTAAACGCACAGATTTCCGAATATCGCAAGCACCCAATGATTTTGCACCACCAACATCCGCTAACTATGCTAGTAATGCAGCATTATCATTTGAAACTCTTTCACGCTGGTCAGCAGCTCCTAATAGCATCCGTGAGGGAGAAGTTTTGGCCTACTAACGTTAGAAATTTAGCCCGCAAGACTTGTCATCGATGTGTGGACTGTTTCCGTAGCAAACCAAAGGTTCTCGACCAATTGATGGCAGATCTACCAGCATTTCGGGTTAGTCCATCAGCAGTCTTCGGGAAAGTCGGAATAGATTTGTGTGGCCCGTTTTACATCAAATACCCGATTCGTCGTAGCCCAACAATCAAAAGCTACGTGGCCATTTTCATTTGTCTGGTGACAAAGGCAGTACACATGGAGATCGTGTCTGATTTGTCTACTCAGGCATTTTTGTCCGCCTTCAGAAGATTCGTTGCATGTCGGGGAAAACCACAGGTGGTCATGTGTGACAACGCCACCAACTTTGTCGGCGCCAGTAGAGAGCTTGAAGACCTTCGTCGTCAGTTTTTGGACCAGAAATTTCAGCATACGATCATCCGTTCAGCAGAAGATGAAGGCATACGTTTTGATTTTATTCCTGCGCGCTCTCCAAATTTCGGCGGTTTGTGGGAAGCGGCCGTCAAATCGTTTAAATGGCACTTTCGGAGGACGATTGGAACCACACAGTTGAGCTACGACGAACTAAACACCGTGGTGCAGCAAGTTGCAGCTGTATTAAATTCTCGTCCATTGACCCCTTTGAGCAACGATCCAAACGATTTTTCGGCATTGACCCTGGCCACTTCTTGATTGGAAGGCCCCTCACTGCTGTACCGGAACCTGATTTTCAAGACGTTCCAGAGAATCGTTTGTCTATCTGGCAAAAACCCAGCACTTCGTACAACAGCTTTGGAAAAAATGGAAGACACACTATCTGTCCGATCTCCATAACCGGACAAAATGGACCAAGCAGCGTGACAACATCAAGGTTGGCACTATGGTGCTCATGAAGGAGGATAACTTGCCGCCACAGCGATGGCACCTGGGCCGAGTGGCGGAAATATTTCCTGGATCGGACAACAACGTCCGAGTAGTAACTCGTTCGCACCAAGGACGGACTCTTCAAAAGGGCCATTTCAAAGATTTGTGTCCTCCCTATCAGTGACAACATGTCCCTATCAGGAGAGTTCTAAAACTCTCACATCGTCGGTGCTTCGGCATCGCGGAGGTTTCCTAAAGGAGGCCTCCGCACCCCAGTTAAGTATATGTATAATTTTGAATTGCAAAAAGCTTATGGAATGTTTATCCCCCATAGTCGCTATCGTGTCCCAGGTTGGGACACGCATCGATGTTGTCAGCGCATAATCTCATCCCACCGTCAATCTCTGGTCGAAGGTCGTCTCGTGTCGTCAAGCATGATATGTATGTGATGTCGCAAGAATCAATGCAATTTCGTTTAGTCCGTTATCATCAGTTCAACCTAGAAAGGAAAAGTTAATTACATCACTTTGCCAGCATCACAGTTCACCATTTTCATTTAGAACAAACCACCTGAGCGTTAGGTACCGATGCTCATCCAGCTGTTATTGCACCGACAAGCTATCTTCAGGGAATGATCAACCCAAGCCGATGGCTTAAGTCACCCGCAACAACAGCATTGAAGAAGTTCAGTGTGCAACATGTGATCTCGTCAATAGTTAGAACGACACTCCAGTCGTTATCCACGGTGCTGGGAGCACCCGCGGAGGCCAGGAGGCCTCCGCTCCAGGCAAGTTATGTTAATGTTCACAAATTCAGGTTAAAAAGCACCCTCTCATCTATAGATTCGATTGATGCCTCCACTCCACAGTCGTCGATGCTGCCGATGCGACGACGACGACGACGACGACGACGACGATGACGACGATGATGATCCGGTCTTGATGAAATCCTGATGAGCGAGAAAATCCATCCGATACACGAATTTCGAACCGTTGATGTCCAATTCCATACAGTCCACGTCCAGCAACACATCGTGTAATAGAATCTACCCATAGGACTGCATAGTTCCAATGCAGTGCAGCAGCAAAATTCGACTATCGAAAGATGATCCCTCCATGTAGCAGACACAACAACACAGCGTAGTACAACAATTGTTATCGATCGGCAGCAACCGAGAACAAAGGCCGATTGTCAGATGTAGGTCAAGGTCGACGATATCGAATCGACCCAGATTTGAAGAACACGAACCGTAAAATTAGTAGTTGAAAATCCAAAACAAACCGAGCAAAACACGATCAATAGAATTCTAGTAGTATTGAAGTAGTGTTAGGTTATACAGTCCAGGCAAAAGAATTTTGAACACTTAGAGTTTTGAAATGCAGAGATTTCAAGGCGGCCGGCATGTTCAGGCGTAATAATTTCGGCCCGTTGGGCAGCACAGAGAGGTTCCACATGCTTATCAGTAGTCATCTCGTTTTGTTTACATCCCATCCTTATCACCGATAGCCGATCGAGTGATATGACCGATCGTGTTAGAAATTCACCACTGACCCTTGGTATCACTGTCGATACCGGGGCAGTAGTTAGTTGTAATCGAATAGTGCACGGGTTTGCGTCGAATACATCTTGGTGAAAAGAGTATCGAGCAATAAACTAATCTTTCGTCCGAATAAAGTGCGGTTTCAATAAAAGGTTTTTCAGTTTCTAATCCCGCGAGTTTGTTTGACCGTAGTGTCCGAAGTTTTTCTCCGTGCGTGTGTCCGAATAGTGAACAAACACATTAAATAAAATGCTGTTCAATTCTGCTACGTTTGTTTTAAATTAGATTAGATGAGATCAGTGACCAACCAGTGGATGTCATCATTTGAACCTATGAGATTCACCACAAATAAGTATAGTGGGGCACGGCAACGCACCATCACATCGACATTTTAGATATACTATTCTTTATATATAATTTCAGGTCATCCATTGAATTTCCAAGTTTTGTAAAATAATTTTCATTTTCGTGGCTATCATAGCATTATCTAAACTTTTAGGTTCATAATAGATACCCTTCTAAAATTGCAGCAGGACAACAATCTGCTGACATGTGTAATTATTATTATCATTATACATTATAATATTCCTTCACTATATTTTAAACACTTTTCCATAATGATTTTACATATTTTTTTATTACCATTTTTATCATAACTTGGATTTTTGTGATTTATTTTAATATTATTTTAAAATTTTTATCTCGGAGCGTATGGCACGGTATGTCCACGCATCCATCTTCCCCTGTAGATTCACAAAATGCGTTGTAGTTCAAATCTATGTGTTTGAATTCAACTCATTTTACAAAGTCATCTTTTGCGGTTAAAGGGCGATACGGTCAAAATTTGGTCAATACCAACTTGACGTATTTCTTTCAATTTTGCATTTAAAAAACCTGAACACCCCTCATTTTGAAGGTGTGTGTGTAAAATGTTGCTCTTATTTTGATTTTGGAATTCACTCTTCAGTTGTCAAAATGCCGTCCAAGCAAGAATTGCATCCCTGACTGCGGGTATGTTTAATGGTCCTTACAAATGTACTAAGGTCGAATGAAATTGAAATGTTTGAATCTCATTATTTTCTGACGCATACTGAAAGCTCATCCGTCAAGATGCTCGTAACTGTCATCAAATTGAGTGAAACATCAAATCAAAGTGAACACAGCGACCATATTAAAGGGTGATATTTCCATCGCTTCAGCGCAAAGCTCTGTTCAAAGAGCACCTATTCTGAACCAAACAAATCCCAACAAATGGATATCGAATTGATCCAAATTGAAATATACAGTTCGCAAAGGATGCTCATTCTTCTGGTGTACTCTGTCCCGAATAGTCTGTATCTTCATCGAACGAACGAACCCCCCTGTATGCATTTCTATTGGAGAGTAGACGACAAACGAGTTCAATATATACCTGATTCACCATCTTGCAAACAAATGCAGTTCATTTTTCCCAGCACATTCAAGGAGCTGGCAGGGAAAAGCCAAGAGTGAAGCAGCAATCGCTCCCCATTCGAGTAAGGTTGACGGTTGAATGGCGTTGGGTTTCGTTCCAGACATCGACTATAAAATAAACCAGCATTCGATTTGATTGCCTTCGGCATTGCAGGCAGTGACAGTGATGCAGCGATTGGTTTCAATTCCCAGCGACCAATGCACTTACCGTGGTCGTCCGTGTCTGTGGATATGGACGAATATTGATTCAGGAAAAGTATGTTTTCACTCACAGAAAACGCGTACATCCGGCAAAAGGACATGTGAAATGCAAATGCTTTGCTATTGTTTTACATCGACGGAGACGGTCCGGGCTCGACTTGCAAGACGAATTCGAACGGTGAATGGTGTTGTTGTATTGGGGAAGACAAATTGCAGTTTCGTTTCGGAATAGTGCAACGTGGAGGAATCTCCGTTGTCGGTTTCTTGTAATAAGCTCGTATGAATGTCCAAAATGGAGCGAAACAACTGCGCCAAATGTTCATTTTCTAGTGATGTACGATCCGAATGTGATTGCCTCTGTAGCTGTTTTGAATGGAGAAATTTTAACTCTTGCGACATTCGAAATTCAATGTCATTCGCCTACAGTTCTCTTCACCCTACAATTCTTCGATTCCACAATTCAAATTTGCCGAAGAACCAACTATCGAACGCCAGTTCAAACAACTCTCAACCGTTAATCAATTTCACCTTGATTTCGGAAAGCTCTGCCAAACGGCAGTTGTTCACTTTCAAGGATTGCTTTCATAAACATTTAACGACGCCGTTTGCATTTGCTTTGCAATTTGCCACCAATCCATTTAATAACTCTTTGGCACTTCTTGTGCCTCGGCAGTGACACGGTTTCCAATCACACATACACACACACAAACACACACACACACACTCGCACCAATTTCCCGTGCGAAGGAAACCGTTTATGCAAGTGTCGATTTCTGACAATCCGGTTCCATCACAAACCTAGGCTCCGCTTAGTTTGATTGCTTCTCCCAACCGAGCCCAGCAACCTCAACCAACCGTTCTAGGTTTTCCGGTTTGGTGGCAGACGGGCAAAACACTCGTACACACACACACACACACATACGACATGACGAGTGGAGTATTTCGAATGCTTTTCTTCCTCCTGGATAGATGATGGTGGTCCTGAATTCTGACTGAGCCATGCATAATGTATGAGTCTACCGAAAGCTTCCATCGCTTCTTCCGGTTGAATTACCCCGACCTCTGCCATCTGGTATCCACGAAAGGAAGTCATGCTTGTAGATTCGCAAAGGAACAAATGGGGAGTTGTGCAACCGATTGAGTCTGAGGAACGCGAATTTAAAATTCTTATTTCTGGTGATGTTTCTTCAATAGTCCTGAGCAATTTTTTCAATGATTAACTTCCTCCTCCGAAAATTCAAATAAAATATCAAAGCGAGAAAAATAATTGCGAAAGACATCCTCAGCACAAACTTGCAATTGGTTGCGCAATTTTGCATCGAGAGCATGTACATTTCCAGGAAAAGTAGTGCTTCCCAACTTTGTACATAGCTGATAATTATGCACGGGGAAAGTAATCATCAAGCAAACACAATTATAACGAAGCTTGCAAAATGAACACATCGGCAAACAGCGTAACAGTTTGATCAGAGTAATTTTTCTTATTTATGTTGGCAGTTGGCTCGTGGAGAAACATGAAGATACCTTTCAAAGAACATGCTGGATTCGCTTCCTACCCATTGCGGAAAGTTTTAATTAATTACTGTAGCAGTCGTTTGAATAATCTGAAATAGAAAACTTCCAACCTTAACGATCTTAACACTATCCGAGTTTTATAATTGGATGCAAATAAACGGAAAAGCATCGGTCACATTTTCAGCTCCGATCGTCCTGACCAGTGGTGGTAACGGTTGACATTTTTCAGAAGCGGTTTACTTCTGAAAAAAAAAATGGTCACTGTGCAAAGCTAACAATTGTTGCCGACACCTCCTGCTTCTGGCTAGTTGTAATGTTGTGAGACCAAAAGGCAAAAAGCAAATAGCACGAACATCCCGAATTCATGAGACAAGTTATGAGACAGTGGTATGAAATACAAAACATTTAGTTTTTCGATTCCTTTTGGTCATATTACCCTTTCTCTCGCTTATATTAATGTAAAAAAATGTCACGACATTTAGAAAAGAGAATGTAGAAGACATTTCTTTTCAGCAAACGAACCAACTGGGAACTATCGAAAACCGAAAACTGAACAATTTTTGAACTGTTATGTATCCAACAGAGAACAAATTCGCCTTTTTCGATTACAATACATGAGATTTCATTATGTTTTCTTAGTAGGAAACTCTGTAGGAGAGAAATAATGAGTGCAAAGCAAGGGTGGGGGGGGGGGGGATTCTTATTTATTTTATTACGCAAAAGACCGACAGAAAACAAAAAAGAACACGGAAACTAAAATGACCATTACTATGGAAGTATCCAACCGACAAGAAATCTTTTAGTAACTTTGGATTCAGGAATTCAACCACTTTCTCAAAATTGTCTAATTGACATGAGATATGGCATGCGGCATATGAAAGTTCATTTTTGACCATACATATCATATCAAACTTTATGATTTTGCAAAAATAGGTCTGCGGATGAAATTCTTAGGATTCCTTACCATACTGGCCACTAGCAAATATTTTCCAAAACCTGGCTTGTGACATTTCGATCTTTGTGATTTTTCAAAAATAGGTCTGAGGAGGACATTCTGAGGATTTCTGACCATACTGGCCACTAAAAGATGCTCTGTGGGGTCCGGGTTCCTCTGGAAAAGTGGCCATATTCAAATCTTTTCCAAAACCTGGTGTTAGTTCTGGACTGGTTCTACCTTCCAGGATTGGGTCCTCTGATGAGAATGATTGGTGGCCGAACTTCCTCCTTGGTATTCGGTGGCCTTATTGTTCAGGATTTCTGCCAGCGGGGTGAGTACCAACAGGTTCAAGAAAACGGCACCATCAGGTAAAAATTACAACCAACTTTAAAGGGTGATACGGTCAAAATTTGGTCAAGGGAAAACGCGTGTAAATCGGTGAAATCGTTTATTTAAAAAATCAAATTAAGTTCAATCAGTATAAAATTCAGGAAAAATATTCAGTTAGGCTTCCGCTTTTCCAAATCCGAATTGCCGGGCCTTACGCTTGACCCCTGCCATCAGATTTTGTACAGCCACATTGTCCACCTTCTTCGCCGCAGAAAGTCAGTTTGCCTTGAACTGCTGCTCGTCCTTAGCAGTTTTTTTGGTCTTCTTTAGGTTCCGCTTGACAATAGCCCAGTATTTCTCAATTGGGCGGAGCTCTGGCGTGTTGGGAGGGTTCTTGTCCTTGGGAACCACCTGCACGTTGTTGGCGGCGTACCACTCCATGGCCTTTTTACCGTAATGGCAAGATGCCAAATCCGGCCAAAACAGTACGGAACAACCGTGTTACTTCAGGAAAGGCAGCAGACGTTTATTCAAACACTCTTTCACGTAAATTTCTTGGTTGACAGTCCCGGAAGCTATGAAAATGCTGCTTTTCAAGCCACAGGTACAGATGGCTTGCCAAACCAGATATTTCTTTGCGAACTTTGACAGTTTCGTGTGCTTGAAAATATCTGCTACCTTTCCCTTCCTTTTGCCGTATAAAACTCCTGTCCCGGAAGCTGCTTGTAGTCGGCTTTGACGAAGGTTTCGTCGTCCATTACCACGCAGTCAAACTTCGTCAGCATCGTCGTGTACAGCCTCCGGGATCGCGCTTTGGCCGTCGTATTTTTGTTTATCATCGCGATTTGGAGTCACCACCTTCTTGTAAGTCGATAGTCCGGCTCGTTTTTTGGCTCGATGCATGGTTGTAGACGATACACCCAGCTTATTTGCGGCATCTCGGAGAGATAGGTTAGGTTTCGCTTGAAACTACCGGCAACTCTCTTTGTCGTCTCAGCGGCTTCCGGTTTTCGATTTCCCCCGATCCAGACTTCCTGGCTGTCGACAAACGTTCCCCAAACACTTTAATTACATTTGTAACGGTTGATTTGGCAACTTTTAGCGATTTTGCCAACTTTGCGTGCGAGTAGCTCGGATTTTCGCGATGCGCGAGCAAAATTTTGATACGCTGCTCTTCTTGCTTGGACGGCATTTTGACAACTGAAGAGTGAATTCCAAAATCAAAATAGGAGCAACATTCTACACACACACACACACCTTCAAAATGAGGGGTGATCTGGTTTTTTAAATGCAAAATTGAAAGAAATACGTCAAGTTGATATTGACCAAATTTTTACCGTATCGCCCTTTATTTACACAAACTACACATAAAACACTTTATATAAGTAACACTACACAAAAACATCTTACAAAATTTAACAACTACTCTCAATCATTCCGTATTTAATGCTCCTTCTCTTGTTAATTTGTCATGTTCTCTGTGGAGCATTTTGACATTTTGTCCACGAAAACCTGTGCACCGTTCGCTGGCTGAAACAAATGTCAGTACTTTCAGGTTTATCTAGGCATAATTGATAAATATATTAGTAAACGTCTCCTCTGCTTGGTAATAATTTTCATTTTCAGCTGCGCATTTCTGCAGTTTTGTGGGTTTTGACTCCCCTAGCCCGCGTTGTGAGGCATGTGCGTTATTCCTGGTTGTTTGTTGAGTTCACGTTTGCTAATGACTACTATCATTTTTATCATTTTCATTGTTTGCCCTTGTAGTCAGTGCATATGTTTGTTGGGGTTTGATTAATTTATATTTTTAGAATAAGATCTTTTATTATCATATATATTTATTTATATCTTTATATTTTTTATGGTCCACTTGTCCAGTTAATTCTAATATTTTGCTTTTTTAATATGTTCCCTATTATTTCACATTTTATTCCAAATATTCAATAGTTTTCTGATCACATGAAGCTTTGTTTCTATTAATATTATTTTTCAGGAAATCCCGGATGCTTGTGCACTAGATGATACGTGCTCGTTGTTCAACAGGGATAACCCTCTCTCTAATAACATTTCATTACATGTGTCACATATAAGAGGTCGAGGAGTTCTCCTCGTCTCTCCTTCTGAACTTCATATACTATTCCATGAATAAAATCCATTCCGCCTCTAAGTAGTATAGGATTGTGTCTGGATGTTTTTGTTGAGAGATGTTCTGATTGGATGTTTCATTTGTTTCGGAGGTCGTCAGGCAGGACACTTACATTGCTCAAGTTGCTAATTTTTGGATGTGGCTGGAGCGGCATAGGGAGAAATTTTCGAAACATGTCTTGTGGAGTGATCTGTTGATTCGCAAAAGTAGTCAAGTTTCTGTTTATTGAAGTTTTGTCATTGTTGATTGGATCGACGTTTGTTTTTTTTCGGATTTTTTATGTCTTTTCGGATGTTGAAACATGTTAAGTGATGATTTTGTTTCTCAGTAACAGACCACTGAATGTCAGATGTGTTTTGTTGCTGCATGTGTTATGTTATGTTACGTAAATTACATGTATACGTTCAATACCAGAGGGGGGGATGGGGGTCTGCATTGTGTCAGACAAGGTTAAGGCTGGATGAGGGATCGGTCCTCAAATTCGGAATTTTGACGTTTTTCTGTGGTCTATTGAAATAAACCACCCACACTTGTGAAAGGCCCCAACGGCATCCCTACTGTTGGTTTAAATCGGTCCTCAATCTCGATGTTTCTACGTATTTTTGTATTCTGTTGAAGAGTGGCCCCAACAGCTTCCTTGCTGTTGGTTTGAATCGTTGAAGACCGAAGACCGAAACACTCGATGTCTTAACATAATTTGTGTTCCACTGAAGTGGGCCACCCTGACTTGTGAGTGGCCCCGAAAGCATCCTTACTGTTGATTTAAATCGGTCCTCAAACTCGGTGTTTTAAAATAATTTTGCATTCTGCTGAATAAACCATTCACACTTGTGAGTGGCCCCAAAAGCATCCCTACTGTTGGTTTAAATCGATCCCCAAACTCGGTGTTTTAAAATGCTTTTGAAGTTTGCTGAATAAACCATTCACACTGGTGGGTGGCCCCAACAGTATCTCTACTGTTGGTTAAATCGGTCCTCAAACTCGGTGTTTTAAAATGCTTTTGAAGTTTGCTGAATAAACCATTCACACTTGTGTGTGGCCCCAACAGCATCCCTACTGTTGGTTTAAATCGGTCCTCAAACTCAATGTTCTTAACGTATTCTTCTATCCCATTGAAATAAACAACCCACACTTGTGAGTAGCCCCAATAGCATCCCTACTGCTGGTTTAAATCGGTCCTCAAACTCGGTGTTTTAAAATACTTTGGTATTCTGCTGAAATAAACCATCCACACTTGTGTGTGGCCCCAACAGCATCCCTACTGTTGGTATTAATCGGTCGTCAAACTCGATGTTTTTAACGTATTCTTCTATTCCATTGAAATAAACCACCCACATTTGTGAGTGCGCTTAACAGCATCCCTACTGTTGGTTTAAATCGGTCCTCAAATTCGATGTTCTTAACGTTTTCTTCTATTCCATTGAAATAAACCACCCATGCTTGTGAGTGGCCCCAACAGCATCCCTACTGTTGGTTTAAATTGGTCCTCGAACTCGGTGTTTTAAAAAACTTTTGTATTCTGCTGAAATAAACCACCCACACTTGTGAGTGGCCCCAACGTTTTCCCTACTGTTGGTTTAAATCGGTCCTCAAACTCGCTGTTCTTAACGTATTCTAGTATTCCATTGAAATAAACCACCCACACTTGTGAGTGGCCCCAATAGCATCCTTACTGTTGGTTTAAATCGGTGCCAAAATTTGAATAGCATTAATGTGCATCTCTGTACAGAGAATAAATCGGGAACATAGTTAAATATCTTATTCGCTGCCGACGTCAGTTGAATTCAGCACACCGTTTACCAAAACGGATCCGACTGCCAACCCAACCATTTTATCCAACATCCCAGTGATTTCTCGTGGAAGTGCAGAGGTGTTCTCGGCTTCCAACAAAGCGAGTATCACGTCAACATATTCCTACCCATTCCCTATTTGACCTGCATTCGGACGAGGCCGGCGCCGGTATTGCCTTAGTTCAAGATCACCAGTTTTTACACATTGAGGATGTATGCTAGTCACTAGGTTTTCTTTAAGTCGAGTTATTAGTACGAGACACTGAAGAAGTCTGCACATTGTAGAAATACGCGTATCTGTCGAAGATAAGCAAAGGTAGTGTAAATTAAATGGAAGATACTAATTTTTCTTCTAATTTCTAGTTACAGGTATTCCACTAAACAGCTCAAACCCTCTAGGATCTCCTTATAGTTTGTCGGCATTTGTAGTGGTGAGCTGTGTTGACTTTCGACGTTGAGAGACCGATGACAGCAACACCTTCCACGATCCCATGCAGCAATCTGTCGATGTGTTGTCTGTTGTACGCACGGTTGTGTTTTTTCACTTAGCTATTGATCAACTCCTCAACATTCTCCCCCGTTTTGAAATTCCGAATTTCTGAAATCAAATAAAATCTATCTCTTCAAACACACGATGTTGGCATGACTATTAACTCGCTCTTACTCTTCCGGCTGGTGCGATGGTGGCAAAGGGCAAATCTTCTCAACAGGTCTTTTCAAGAACTCGGTTTCTGCCCTTAATGTAACGACTCGTACAACATCATCTGTCCCTGGGTGGACCTCATGAATTCGCGCCATTTTCTAAGACAGTGGGGGTGTATTCTCGTCCTTAATAGGCGGTTTCCACCGTTTGAGTCGACCTGGCAATTGGGCTAAGTATCATTATCTCCAGCGTTTCCAACAGCTGGAGTTTCTGTTGAACCAACTGCCAGTAATGGAGCCTGTTCATGGGAATATCGGCGAGGTCCTTATCTGGCAATTGTTCCAAAGGTGCACCGGTAGGAAAGTGTCCGGGAGTCAGGGGTTCAAAATCATTTGGATCATCTAACATGGGCGTTAAAGGCCGGGAATTAAGGCATGATTCAACCTGTACAAGTAACGTGCAGAGATCTTCGAATGATACAATACTATTGCCTAAAACCTTTAGCAAGGGAAATTTTGCGGATCTCACTGCCGCCTCCCATAATCCAGCAAAATGTGGTGCACTGGGTGGGTTGAAATGCCAGGCTTTCCCTTCCAAGTTGCACTCCCTCACCATTTTATCCTCATGATCCTTACTCTTAAGAAGCTCGAACAACTGTTGAAGTTGGTTACGAGCTCCAACGAAGTTGGTTCCGTTATCCGAACAGACGTCGGTACAACGTGCCCTTCTGAAAATAAACCTTCGGAAAGCCTGCAGAAATCGATCCGTTGAAAGGTCAGTCATTAGCTCAATATTAACTGCTTTTGTACACATGCAGACGAACAGGGCGACGTACGCCTTAACTGCTGTTTTACGAGGGCCTGGTCGAGAGTAGACGGGTCCAAAATAATCGATTCCTGTCTTAGAGAATCGTTGAGCTACAGTGACACGGGATGTAGGTAGTTCTACCATAAACTGTTCAACCGGTTTCGGTTTGGTTCGAAAACACCGCAGGCAATCGTGTATTATTTCACGTGCTACGTTACCAATAAGCAGTGTGCCTAACTAACGTCGTGAAGTTCGAAAACAACCTGACGAAAGATTTCCCTAAATTCTCAAACGTTGGATGAGCGCAGTGTGCTGAAGACATGCAGATTTCTATTTGTAATTCTTCCATGTTCCCTTCGACAGGATGAATTGGCCAAATGGCTTGTTCCTGCTTTAGCCAAGATGGCCCTTCCCACCATACCTTATTGGTGCAAATTTCTTCTGGTAACAATCCTCGCGAGATGAGGTCTGCTGGGTTATCTACTCCTTGAATGTGATTCCATTTGCAGTTTTCCGTTGAATTCTGAATTTTAGCCACCCGATTGGCTGCGAAAGTCGTCCATGTTGCAGGTACCGCCTTCAACCACTGAAGTACACAGGTAGAATCTACCCAAAAGAATGTCTCTGCTTCAATATGTAATGCTGTCAGAACCTTTTCCTTCAACTGGGCCGCTAAAAGCGCTCCGCATAACTCCAATCGGGGAATTGATTGTGATTTTAAGGGAGCGACCTTAGATTTTGATGTCAGCAGTGCTACCAAGCAGTTCCCAGAATTGTCAGTACTTCTGACGTATGCGCACGTACCATATGCTAACCTTGAGGCGTCTGAGAAGAAATGTACCTGGGCTGTGGTTGCCTTTGGTAATAAGATGCAACGTTTGATCGCTATCTCGTTCAGAAGTGGGATTTGACGGTGAAACTTCAGCCAATCCTCGCATTCCTTAGACGCTAAATGTTCATCCCAGTCTAGCTTCTTACCATCTTCATCCGTCAAGCACCATAGACGCTGCATGAAGATTTTCGCCGTCACAATTACAGCACCGATGAATCCAAGTGGGTTAAAGAGTGTTGCGATCATAGACAGTAATTTCCGTTTCGACAACGGCTCATTCGCACTGAACTCTTGAATTTTGAACTGGAATTTGAAGACGTCGCTTGTTGGTAGCCACAGCAGTCCCAAAGTCTTCGAATTTCGAATTTAAATTATCGCACAGCAGTTCTTACATAACTTATTCTAATTCTAAAAATAGTCTTTGACACATTAAATCAAATTGCACAGACACTTCATAAAACGGCGGCAGCAAATTCAAATGGGTTATTTGACCGTAAACGGTGCGATGCAATGATCGAAGAAAATCGTCGCCGAGTTGATCTAGGAGGAACGTTGACATCTCCACCAGGACAGGTCTTAACCGCTGGATCTGGATCAATATGAATTCCATCCGCCAGTAACGCTAGATTCTCTTCCGATATACCTTCTAGTACAGCAGATGAGTTCGAAGCCTATTTTCGGAGACGCCATCCTCCGCATTTTATCATTTGATCAAGTTGAATTCGGAGTTGCCTTGCGGTTTCCTCGCCTGTCAACACGTCATCCATATAAACGTCGTGCATGACTGCCCTTGCTGCCATAGGGTATCGCGGTTCCTCATCCATTGCGAGCTGACGAAACATTTTTTCTGCGTCGGCTACTATCAGAATTTGCCTTATCCGAGATCGCAGAAGATCGTAGATCTTCCTGTATTACTGGCCCTGCTAGCAATGCATCGTTGAGGGACACTCCGGTAGTGGTCTTACAAGACGCATCGAATATCACTCCGACCTTGGTGGTCGTGCTGCTCTCCTTAACTACGGGATGGTGAGGTAAATAACATCGGTGTGTATCTACTTCAGTGGAAGTGTCCACCTTACGCATGTGTCCCAACACTAAATAATCCTCCATAAAATGTTCATACCCTTCACGCAGCCTTGGTTCCCGTAACAATCGTCGTTCTATCCCTTGAAGTCGACCTAAGGCGATATCCCTTGATTCGCCGATCCTCTCTTGTATTGTTTCGTCCTTCGGAAGTGGCACTGTATACCGGCCATCTGTACCACGTCGTCGTACTGTACGACTATAGTGCTCCTCGCACTTTGCCTCCATTGGCGAATAATTGTTGAGAGCTTCCACTTCTTCACAGGCCCAGAACCGAGCTAATATTTCCTCCAGACTATCTGTAACCGCCATATTACAGGAGAGCCTTGGAGTTGGATTACAGGTATTCACCAAACCCGACACCACCCAGCCGAATACCGATTCCGTTAGTGTGGGAAGGCCGTTTCCCAAATCAATTTCATTACCCGTGTTGAAAAAGGCAAAGAAATATTGTATTTCGAAAACCATGTCTACTGTCTTGGAATTGAAAAATGCTGGATCTGCCAATTCCACGCCTTCAGGAAATTCCCAACCGGTTGTTCGAGCATCTGTTGTTGGAAGCTTTGCGGTTACGCGCGGTAGGATGAGGAATTCCATGTCACGAGAAAATTCGGAAACACGTGACTTAATAGTACCTGTAACCTTGTGCTTTACCCGTGTGTTGGATTGCCCTATTCCCAAGACGGATATATCCGAACGCCTTCGCTGGATATTCAGTCGCTGGCATAATTCTTCCGTCATGAAATTGCACTCCGACCCTGAGTCCAACAAGGCCCGTGCAGGGAAACTGACTCCTCGACGATTTTCCACCATGACGACGGCTGTGGCAAGTAGTACCGATGAAGTACGTGTGCATGGATAACGCTCCGGTTATCGGAGTAGTCGTTGTTCGATTTTGTTCCGTTGCTGCTGCATTACTAACTCCAGTTTGCCTTTGGGTTTGCGAAGTACTCTCCTTAGTTTCGTCGCCCCTATCGGGCCGAAAACAAACCATTTGTATGATGTTTTGCCTTGCAGTTTCGACATACAAATCGAGATGAGCACTCTGTGGCTTGGTGTCCTCGGCGGAAACAGTTACGGCACAGGGAATAATTGCGAAGCAGTTTATCTCGTGCCGATACAGTTAGACGTTGGAAGGTTGTTGGACACTGGAATAGCGGATGGGATTTCGAACAAGCCACACACCGACCATCAGATGTGTGCACCACGCTGTGACTTGTTCGTGAGATGGAAAATCTTTTCTTGGACAATGAAGTTGAATCTCCCTTGAGTTCAACAGACTTAGATGGAAGCGAACTTAATACTCGGATCCGTTTTTTTGAAAATCCCGTTAGATCCTTAATGGAATCTTGATCCTTGTTGGCAGAACATTCCTCCCATCCACGGTGCGTGATAAATAGGATCTAGACGAGAACCAAGTATGTCCAATAATAACAGATCCTTGTAATCCTGCGGTTGAACAAGCTGGTCCAAATTCTGAAGAATACGCTCGAAGCCTTCCAACAAGGATTGAAGCTCAATTGCTGACTCCTTAGTCAACATAGGTAGTTTGAACAGTGCTTGGATCTGGCGGCGTTTGAGTAGTTTGCTGTCGTTATATCGTTTCGTTATTGTTTCCCAAGCGACTTGATAATTCGCCTTTGTAATTGAAAGCGGATCCATCAGAGCTTTAGCTTCACCAGTAAGACAACCTTTCAAGTAGTGAAACTTCTCAACGTAGGGCAGATCAGCCTTCCAGTGAATCAACGACGTGTACAAATCCCGGAAACTCAATCACTCGTCAATATTGCCATCAAAACTCTGTTACTTGATTTGTGGGAGCCGAACGTGTTCTAACGTAGACTGCGTGGTTTCAACGCGAGATTGATTCAAGGCGGGAACCTCCTCCAATTCCTTGGACCTCTCTAACAGTGAAGCTTTAATGGAAAAATAGTAGTTTTGAACGAACTCTGCCCTCTCCTGTATACATTTGCCATCGTCATCAGAATACTCTTCGTGTGATTTTATGTCGACTAAAAGCTCATTGATTTGCTCCCATAACTCTTTTAACTTATCTACCCTAACTGAAACCTGAATAGCTGTAGTTTGATCATCCATTGACTTGGTGAACTTATTAATTTTGGTTGAACATCTCTAGGTAGGATTTGAGTCGGGTCTCCAATGGTCTGAGAGATTGCTCCTTCTTAGCTGTAGTTGCCCTCGGCATCGTGAAGCAGGAATTGTCACAGGGATCAACGAAACAAAAAGTGGTGTAGTATTCTGAATTGACAGCTAGTCTCGGCTAGACATACACTGTAGAACTACTGACCTTCACAACAGAAGAGTTGGTTTCCTTTACAGGCAGGTATTAGGATTCAATGAAAATCATCTTAGTTGTCGCTCATTCAATAGGTATTCATTCATAATGCCAGTATCAAGGTTCGCGACAGAGAAAATTTATGTAGTAAACCAAAAAATCCGATACCTCGGCTGGCCATATACTGCTACATTAAATTATCTGGAAATTAATTTACGATACTGGTATTCCAATAAAACAGAGTGCCGGTTTTTGCACGGAATCACAACTGTTGCTCCTTAATACGTAGAACGTGCTGGGAATGCATTGATGTGCCCCTCGGAGACACGTTCCACAAAATCAAATGATCGATATCGCCCACGCATACACAACCATGCATCAGTGTTCGAAGAGAAGTAGTGTCATATGTAATATCTGTATATCCGCAGCATCGGCTGGTCATATACTAATTGGTGCAATAAAGGGTGATACGGTCAAAATTTGGTCAAGGGAAAACGCGTGTAAATCGGTGAAATCGTTTATTTAAAAAATCAAATTAAATTTCTTTTTCAAGTTCAATTAGTATAAAATTCAGGAAAAATATTCAGTTAGGCTTCCGCTTTTCCAAATCCGAATTGCCGGGCCTTACGCTTGACCCCTGCCATCAGATTTTGTACAGCCACCTTGTCCACCTTCTTCGCCGCAGAAAGCCAGTTTGCCTTGAACTGCTGCTCGTCCTTAGCAGTTTTTTTGGTCTTCTTTAGGTTCCGCTTGACAATAGCCCAGTATTTCTCAATTGGGTGGAGCTCTGGCGTGTTGGGAGGGTTCTTGTCCTTGGGAACCACCTGCACGTTGTTGGCGGCGTACCACTCCATGGCCTTTTTACCGTAATGGCAAGATGCCAAATCCGGCCAAAACAGTACGGAACAACCGTGTTTCTTCAGGAAAGGCAGCAGACGTTTATTCAAACACTCTTTCACGTAAATTTCTTGGTTGACAGTCCCGGAAGCTATGAAAATGCTGCTTTTCAAGCCACAGGTACAGATGGCTTGCCAAACCAGATATTTCTTTGCGAACTTTGACAGTTTCGTGTGCTTGAAAATATCTGCTACCTTTCCCTTCCTTTTGCCGTATAAAACTCCTGTCCCGGAAGCTGCTTGTAGTCGGCTTTGACGTAGGTTTCGTCGTCCATTACCACGCAGTCAAACTTCGTCAGCATCGTCGTGTACAGCCTCCGGGATCGCGCTTTGGCCGTCGTATTTTGTTTATCATCGCGATTTGGAGTCACTGCCGTCTTGTAAGTCGATAGTCCGGCTCGTTTTTTGGCTCGATGCACGGTTGTAGACGATACTCCCAGCTTATTTGCGGCATCTCGGAGAGATAGGTTAGGGTTTCGCTTGAAACTACCGGCAACTCTCTTTGTCGTCTCAGCGGCTTCCGGTTTTCGATTTCCCCCCGATCCAGACTTCCTGGCTGTCGACAAACGTTCCCCAAACACTTTAATTACATTTGTAACGGTTGATTTGGCAACTTTTAGCGATTTTGCCAACTTTGCGTGCGAGTAGCTCGGATTTTCGCGATGCGCGAGCAAAATTTTGATACGCTGCTCTTCTTGCTTGGACGGCATTTTGACAACTGAAGAGTGAATTCCAAAATCAAAATAGGAGCAACATTCTACACACACACACACACACTTCAAAATGAGGGGTGTTCAGGTTTTTTAAATGCAAAATTGAAAGAAATACGTCAAGTTGATATTGACCAAATTTTTACCGTATCGCCCTTTATTTACACAAACTACACATAAAACACTTTATATAAGTAACACTACACAAAAACATCTTACAAAATTTAACAACTACTCTCAATCATTCCGTATTTAATGCTCCTTCTCTTGTTAATTTGTCATGTTCTCTGTGGAGCATTTTGACATTTTGTCCACGAAAACCTGTGCACCGTTCGCTGTCGCTGAAACAAATGTCAGTACTTTCAGGTTCATCTAGGCATAATTGATAAATATATTAGTAAACGTCTCCTCTGCTTGGTAATAATTTTCATTTTCAGCTGCGCTTTTCTGCAGTTTTGTGGGTTTTGACTCCCCTAGCCCGCGTTGTGAGGCATGTGCGTTATTCCTGGTTGTTTGTTGAGTTCACGTTTGCTAATGACTACTATCATTTTTATCATTTTCATTGTTTGCCCTTGTAGTCAGTGCATATGTTTGTTGGGGTTTGATTAATTTATATTTTTAGAATAAGATCTTTTATTATCATATATATGTATTTATATTTTTATATTTTTTTGGTCCACTTGTCCAGTTAATTCTAATATTTTGCTTTTTTAATATGTTCCCTATTATTTCACATTTTATTCCAAATATTCAATAGTTTTCTGATCACATGAAGCTTTGTTTCTATTAATATTATTTTTCAGGAAATCCCGGATGCTTGTGCACTAGATGATACGTGTTCGTTGTTCAACAGGGATAACCCTCTCTCTAATAACATTTCATTACATGTGTCACATATGAGAGGTCGAGGAGTTCTCCTCGTCTCTCCTTCTGAACTTCATATACTATTCCATGAATAAAATCCATTCCGCCTCTTAGTAGTATAGGATTGTGTCTGGATGTTTTTGTTGGGAGATGTTGTGATTGGATGTTTCATTTGTTTCGGAGGTCGTCAGGCAGGACACTTACATTGCTCAAGTTGCTAATTTTTGGATGTGGCTGGAGCGGCATAGGGAGAAATTTTCGAAACATGTCTTGTGGAGTGATCTGTTGATTCGCAAAAGTAGTCAAGTTTCTGTTTATTGAAGTTTTGTCATTGTTGATTGGATCGACGTTTGTTTTTTTCGGATTTTTTATGTCTTTTCGGATGTTGAAACATGTTAAGTGATGATTTTGTTTCTCAGTAACAGACCACTGGATGTCAGATGTGTTTTGTTGCTGCATGTGTTTTGTTATGTTACGTAAATTACATGTATACGTTCAATACCAGAGGGGGGGATGGGGGTCTGCATTGTGTCAGACAAGGTTAAGGCTGGATGAGGGATCGGTCCTCAAATTCGGAATTTTGACGTTTTTCTGTGGTCTATTGAAATAAACCACCCACTCTTGTGAAAGGCCCCAACGGCATCCCTACTGTTGGTTTAAATCGGTCCTCAATCTCGATGTTTCTACGTATTTTTGTATTCTGTTGAAGAGTGGCCCCAACAGCTTACTTGCTGTTGGTTTGAATCGTTGAAGACCGAAGACCGAAACACTCGATGTCTTAACATAATTTGTGTTCCACTGAAGTGGGCCACCCTGACTTGTGAGTGGCCCCGAAAGCATCCTTACTGTTGAAATAAATCGGTCCTCAAACTCGGTGTTTTAAAATAATTTTGCATTCTGCTGAATAAACCATTCACACTTGTGAGTGGCCCCAAAAGCATCCCTACTGTTGGTTTAAATCGATCCTCAAACTCGGTGTTTTAAAATGCTTTTGAAGTTTGCTGAATAAACCATTCACACTGGTGGATGGCCCCAACAGTATCTCTACTGTTGGTTAAATCGATCCTCAAACTCGGTGTTTTAAAATGCTTTTGAAGCTTGCTGAATAAACCATTCACACTTGTGTGTGGCCCCAACAGCATCCCTACTGTTGGTTTAAATCGGTCCTCAAACTCAATGTTCTTAACGTATTCTTCTATTCCATTGAAATAAACCACCCACACTTGTGAGTGCGCTTCAATAGCATCCCTACTGTTGGTTTAAATCGATCCTCAAACTCCGGTGTGTTTAAAATACTTTGGTATTCTGCTGAAATAAACCATCCACACTTGTGTGTGGCCCCAACAGCATCCCTACTGTTGGTTTTAATCGGTCGTCAAACTCGATGTTCTTAACGTATTCTTCTATTCCATTGAAATAAACCACCCACATTTGTGAGTGCGCTTAACAGCATCCCTACTGTTGGTTTAAATCGGTCCTCAAACTCGGTGTTTTAAAATACTTTTTTATTATGCTGAAATAAACCACCCACACTTGTATGTGGCTCCAACAGCATTCCTACTGTTGTTTTAAATCGGTCCTCAAATTCGATGTTCTTAACGTTTTCTTCTATTCCAATGAAATAAACCACCCATGCTTGTGAGTGGCCCCAACAGCATCCCTACTGTTGGTTTAAATTGGTCCTCGAACTCGGTGTTTTAAAAAACGTTTGTATTCTGCTGAAATAAACCACCCACACTTGTGAGTGGCCCCAACGTTTTCCCTACTGTTGGTTTAAATCGGTCCTCAAACTCGCTGTTCTTAACGTATTCTAGTATTCCATTGAAATAAACCACCCACACTTGTGAGTGGCCCCAATAGCATCCTTACTGTTGGTTTAAATCGGTGCCAAAATTTGAATAGCATTAATGTGCATCTCTGTACAGAGAATAAATCGGGAACATAGTTAAATATCTTATTCGCTGCCGACGTCAGTTGAATTCAGCACACCGTTTACCAAAACGGATCCGGCTGCCAACCCAACCATTTTATCCAACATCCCAGTGATTTCTCGTGGAAGTGCAGAGGTGTTCTCGGCTTCCAACAAAGCGAGTATCACGTCAACATATTCCTACCCATTCTCTATTTGACCTGCATTCGGACGAGGCCGGCGCCGGTATTGCCTTAGTTCAAGATCACCAGTTTTTACACATTGAGGATGTATGCTAGTCCCAAGCATCATCCTTGGTTCTTTGTGTAGTAACGAGCTGATCTGGCAATAACGGAGTAGCAACCTCGAGCGTCAAGTCATGCTCATGCTCATGCACTACACAAAATCATCTTACATTTATTACAACTAAACAAAAACTTATTCAAATCGGTCCATTGACCGTCTGGTCATAAAAAGAAACTAAATCTATTTAATTCTAGGGTATTGTCTTATCCTTAAAAATGCATATGCAGTTATTCTACTATTTATATATCATCTCCTTATAGTTTGTCGGCATTTGTAGTGGTGAGCTATGTTGACTTTCGACGTTGAGAGACCGATGACAGCAACACGTTCCACGATCCCGTGCAGCAATCTGTCGATGTGTTGTCTGTTGTAGGCACGGTTTTGTTGTGTTTTTTAACTTAGCTATTGATCAACTCCTCAACACCTGGCTTGCGACGTACCGATCTACGTGATTTTGCAAACATAGGTCTGCGGATGACATTCTGAAAGTATCTGACCACACTGGCCACTTAAAGAGGCCCTGTGGGATCCGAGTTCCCCCGGACAAGTGGCCATATTCGAATCGTTACCAAAACCTGGCTTGTAACATATCAAACTGCTTGAGTTTGCAGAACTTTATCTTTGGATCAATATCCTTTTCCAACCAGCCTGAATCTGGATCCGTTATGCTTGAAGTATCGGTTTTCAAGTCACTCAAAATTTTGCACAAACATAATTCACACTATAGAACAAAACCAAAAGGAAAACAGGTGTCTTTTTTCAACCGTGAAACCACGATAGCTGTTTTGACATTAGCTCTATGCTTGCCTTGGCTAGTGGTACATGCCTTAACAAAACCATTTTTTACAAAAGGATACTGTCGAGCTGATAAAGAATTCAGAAAAAGAGCATGAAGAGGACGGATGGATTATGAAAGTGAGACGAGGTCTTCTTTGTTCTCTGGAAAATGCTTTGGTTGTCCTCTGAAGACTAAGTTTTGCAAAATCATGAAGTTTGATATATCCCAAGCCGGCTTTTAGTTACGATTTGAATATGGCCACTTTTTCCGAGGACTCGGATCCTGCTAGGCAAGAGTGGCCAGTATGGTCAGGAATCCTCAGAATGTCCTCCGCAGATCTATTTTTTCAAAATCATAAAGTTAGATGTGTCGCAAGGCTGGTTTTGAAAAAAGAAAATGGAAATGGCCACTTCCCGGAGGAACTTGGATCTTGCAGGGTCGCCCCAAGTGGTCGGTATGGTTATAAATCCTGAAAACGTCTTTTCATGACTTAGCTTTGCAGAATCATGAAGTTTGATGTGTCGAAAATCAGGTTTTGGAAAACGTTTGATCATGTCCATTTTTATGGAGGAACTCGGATCCCGTAGGGCCTCTTTTAGTGGTCAGTATGGTCATAAATTCTCGAAATGTCTTCTGATTACCTTGTTTTGCAAAATAATGAAGTTTGATATGCCGCATGCCATGTTTCGCATCTGAAAATCTTCTGCCAACCATCCCAGGACAGGTACTTACCCCAGTACTCCCACTTTGGATTTATAAATTTCTGATATTTTCGAAATAAACAGTGCAGATCCACAAACAGAGATTATTTTGTGATCTATTGCAAAAAACCGCATCAAGGGCTAATGATGGAGTATTATTAATTTTAAATTTATGTTTTTCTTTCTCATAGCGGTTGGGGACGTACGGAGATTATATGTTCGCTGTGTTCATAGCTATTTTGTACATAGCTGATAATTATGCACGGGGAAAGTAATCATCAAGCAAATACAATTATAACGAAGCTTGCTAAATGAACACATCGGCAAACAGCGTAACAGTTTGATCAGAGTAATTTTTCTTATTTATGTTGGCAGTTGGCTCGTGGAGAAACATGAAGATACCTTTCAAAGAACATGCTGGATTTGCTTCCTACCCATTGCGGAAAGTTTTAATTAATTACTGTAGCAGTCGTTTGAATAATCTGAAATAGAAAACTTCCAACCTTAACGATCTTAACACTATCCGAGTTTTATAATTGGATGCAAATAAACGGAAAAGCACCGGTCCTCTCCATTTTCAGCTCCGATCGTCCTGACACGGCCAATTCGACAAAAATGGCTATTATAAAGGCAAAAACGGACTGCCTCCGACGGCAACCAAAACGAGCTTTTCGTCGAGAAGAACATCTTCGTTGCTGCAGCCGGACTGCGGGGGGTGTTGAATTATGGAAAGCATGTTTGGCTGATGTTTGGAACGATGACCGTCAGGAGCAGCTAACAGCTCACACATCCAAACATGCATGCAAGCAAGAAAAGCAAGCAAACGTGTCACTTCCGGAATAGTTAAGCTGCCTGAGCCGTTCCGATGTCCGACTTTGTGAAACCCGTTCCTGCTCTCTCTCTTTTGTGGCTTCCACCGAACGGGAGGAATGTTTCGGCACCAAAGTGTATGCAGACTGAAAACCAACTAACTGAAGAACGAAAACGGTTCTAGATTCCTACGCTGACTGCTGTTTGCCGGAAGGGGGGCCCTGGCTCGATTCGGAACCGACGATGCCTGAGCTGATTTTGGAATCTTGTTTGGCCTTTTCTCAAACGCTCGCTGGCTCGGTGACTGTTGGCAGAAAGAATGCTACTCGATGGTGGCGAAATAGGGGTGATCGAATTTGTTGGCGGAAGCGATAAATACGATCAATCAAACCAGACGCAGACGCACTTAAAGCGATAGAGATTATTCAATCAACAAGGTGATGGTTTTAATGTGTTCATCATAGCATGCTGTGCTTTTGACTATCATATTTTGTTTGTTTACTTGTTTGCACGGTTTATATTCTTCGTTTTCAAAAGGTCGCGCATTGAAAAAGAAGAAAAAAATTAATAAGGTTTCGGATGCATGGCTGCGTGAAGAGAGTGTAACCATGCGACAATTGGCGAAGTGCTTTGGAATTCATCACACGAAGTTTGTGGAGCAGTGTTCTTTGAATCATCTACCAGGAAGAGGCAGAAAACCCGAATCTTCCAAACTGGATCAGAATTCGGAATCTCCAATTCAGAAGAACAAATTAATGTCAGTACGTGATTTGGCCAATAAAGCGCGAACCAGCCTCGGACAACATATCAAGCAACTAGAGACTGCAGAAAATCGCCAAACAAAGGGCAGAACAGAAGCAACGCGCATCAACAAGGACCCGGAAATTGTATTCGCGAGTTTTGCTGCAACCGGATGCCTGTGTTTTGATGGACGACGAACCTATGTCACAGAGGACTCAAAAACACTTCCAGGTCCACAATATGACACTGCCGACGCAGGGGAGGATGTCAACGATGCAGACAGGTCGATTATGGTGAAACTCCCTCGAATCCTCAGTACTCAACATGCATGGAGTAGTGTAAACACTTTTTCGCTCTTATGTAGCAGTATTGGTGCATCGTGAAGAAAACAGTCGTGGTTGCCAGTTATATTATTTTTTCTCTGTGGATTATAAAACATCCATTTAATTATTCCCCACAATTTTCAAATTCCAACAAGAGCATGAAACCTCAAAATAAGAATCTTTTCAAAGGTCGCGGAAGTCAGGGGCATATTTAGCAAGCTTAGTATTAAGCCATACATCTTGTTGAATACAAATATTGGTCAATTTTCAAACGTTAACGTTCAGTTCTTATTTGAATCATACACTAACGGATGATGTTGGTTACCTGGCCCGTTCTCTGGTTCCTCGCAGCGGCCAATAGTTCGGGGGATGGTTGAAGGCTGGATGAGGGCTCTTCCAATAAATGGCACAATCAAACATGCTTCTCAGCAGGTAAAACAACGGACACTCTATCAAAACATTTATTACTCTTATAACTAAACGGTAACGCAGGACCGTACAATATAACGTACTACAAAAAACCAAACTAAAACTAGGCTCAAACATGCATATAAATTCCACATCCGAATTGCCTGTGGTGAACTCACGGTCATCTCATTCTCCCGCTCAGCATCCGAAGAGCCGTGCTCCTTATCCATATCCGACAATTAGACTCATCGATGACGTCATGATTGGCCGATACAACAGGCAGCCGTCTGCCGTACTGCTGCTGATGAGATCTGTTGGTGGGTCGTTAGGGTGGTCCTCACAGATATTCTCACCCACCCAGAAATGATGATTTCTGATCCTGCAAAACAACAAAATCCTCTTCGATTGGGACGGGAAAGGGTAGGATGATCGATCTAGTTCTCGGTAACAGACAAAGATTTTCAACTGCTCTTTTCAACTCTCCAGAAGCAGTTTTCAGAGTTACAACTCTAACGACACCATCAGTGCGGGGATGTACATTCACAATGCGACCCATACGCCAACGATACGCTGGATGACATTTGTCCTGGATGACGACCAGTCTCCCCACTTCGAACTCTATCGGTGGAGTCCAACGCTTGGATCTCCCTTGTAACTGGCAGAGGTACTCCCGTTTCCATCTATCCCAAAAATGTAGTAGTTGCCGTTGCACTAGCTGGTAATGCCTTAAGCGATTTGTGGGTACCGACCGGAGGGGGAAGTTTCGGGAAGTGATTGTAGCGAACAGCCAACAAGGAAATGCGCGGGAGTAATAGGCTCAAGATCATCTGTATCATCTGACATCGGAGACAACGGCCGGGAGTTCAAGCAGCCCTCTACTTGAACAAGCAATGTCAGCATATCTTCGTTGCGAAACGGGGTTAGAATCAATTACCCGTAAGTTGTGATGCTTGGCCGATCGGACTGCAGCTTCCCACAGACCTCCAAAATGTGGGGAGCTGGGAGGATTAAAATGCCATTTAATTCCTCCGTTGTTATTGCCGATGCTTCGTGTCCTTCAATAGGCGAAACAGTTCCTGCAGCTGCTTTCGAGCTCCAACGAAATTCGTGCCGTTGTCCGAAAACAGATCAGTACATCTTCTTCTGCGCGATATAAACCGTCGAAAAGCTTGCAGAAATCTCTGGGTGGACAAATCGGACACCAACGGAAGTTCCCCCATGAACTGCTGTATCTTCTTAGGTTTTACCCGAAAGCACGTTAAACATTGATGCACAACCTGCCTTGCAACGTTCCTTCCTCCAATAGGCCAGTAGGGTTGCCGAACTGTTCCTAGCAAAAGTTGCGGACCGGCGTGGAGCAACCGGTGATGATAATCCTCGAAAATCATTCTCGTAAGGCGGTGTCTCGCCGGTAGAATCATAGGATGTTCGGCGTGTTTTAATTCATTCGAATTTTGCAAACGACCACCAACCCGGAGAATGCCATTCTCGCAAATGTAAGGATGATACCAGCGTAATGGAGACCTTCTAGTAATTGGTTTCTTCTTCATAATGGCTTGAAGTTCATCCGGGAATACTTCTTCTTGCTCTTTACGCACTTGGAGATTAGTAGCCCGACGGACCTTATCGAGCAGTTGAGCGGCCAGTAACGCACCGCAAAGCTCCAGCCTTGGTATGGATTGGGTCTTCAGCGGAGCGACCTTAGATTTCGACGACAGGAGCCAAACCTTGACGTTTCCGTCTTTGTCTTGACTACGGAGGTAAAGGCACCCACCATAAGCCTTTCTCGACGCATCTGAAAAACAATGGATCTCCACTTCTACTGAATTTCTACGGATTTTGTTTAGGATGGGTAGTTGAATATGCAGTTTTTTCCAGGACTCACCCACCATCGAAGGTAACGGCTGGTCCCAATCCAACTTCTTGCCATTCTCGTCTGCTAACGTCCATAAGAGCCACACGAAAACCTTTGCAGCTGCCGTCGTAGCACCAATGAACCCAACCGGATCAAACAATTTGGCGATGACCGAGAGGACTTTGCGTTTGGTAAGCATTTCTTTAGGATCAATAGGAGGGACTTCGAATTGGAACCGGAATACATCTTTTCCAAGTAGCCAAGTTAATCCAAGAGCCTTTACTGACGGATTAGGATCTAGATTGATGCCGGCAGCCACCGAAATAGCCAGACTGTCATTGGAGATACCAAGTAAAAGCTCTGCACAGTTAGATGCCCATTTTCTAAGCCAAAAGCCACCGCTACTGGTCAGCAAGTCCAATTGTTTCTGCAACTGCTTGGCTTCCTCCGAGTAATCACAGCCGGCGATAACATCGTCCATGTACGTGTCCTCAGTGATTACCTTCACTGCTAATGGATATCGTTCCCCTTCATCACTAGCCAGTTGATTCAATGTACGAGTGGTCATGAAGGGAGCTGGCTTAGTCCCGTCAGTGACCGTGTTCAACACGTGCACACTTAATTCTTCCAAAGGAGACGAACGCCACAAAATCGATTGGATAGACCAATCCGCGGAATGGATGAATATCTGCCGAAACATTTTTTTTCCACGTCTGCTACCAATAGGATTGGCTTCGTACAGCAGCGAAGGATAGTGGACCGGAGATCCTGTTGGATTACTGGCCCTACCAGCAATGCATCGTTCAGGGACAGTCCTGCCGCCGTTTTGCAGGATGCGTCGAAGACCACACGAACCTTAGTTGTAGTGCTGGCCTCCTTAACCACCGGATGATGTGGGAAATAACATCGTTGTGTACATTCTGGATCCTCTTCGATCTTCCGCATAAATCCCCATTGCAGATACCTAGTGAGCCTCCGCTCGGTGCCTAGAAAATGTCGGAATGCGATCTCCTTAGACTCGCACAACCGAGAAATGACGTTTTCATCATTGAAAAGCGCTTCTGAATAGCGGCCGTCTACCCCTCGTTGTACCGTACTAGAAACAATAGCCTCACAACGAGTTTCTTCAGGAGAATATTTCGTTGTGGTGTCTGTTTGCTCCATGGACCAGAACCGGGTTAATAATTCCTCCAAACAATCCGTAGTTGCGATGTGGCAATTGATATGCGAGCCGTACATCCCTTCGGCAAATCCTTCACTGACAATCCAACCGAAAACTGAGTCGTGTAAGGTCGGAAGTTGCTCTCCAAGCGAAATTTTCCTTCCCGAGTCAAAGAAGTCGAAGAACGATTCAATTCCTAAAACAAGATCTACTCCTTCCGGCTCCTTCCGGCAACGTCCAGCCAGCAATGTTAATGCCAGCGGTGGGGAGGGTGGCTGTTACCTTTGGAAGCACCAAGAAAGCCATCTGGCGCGAGAATTCCGACAGCCGGGAACGGCCGGTGGCCACAATCCTTTGTTTGCGACGACAGACCTTCAAACGCAGACTGAGACGATCAGTGATAAAGTTGCTCTCTGATCCTGAATCGAGTAGAGCGCGTGTTGGAAACCTGTTGCCGTCATTATCCTGAATCACGACAACTGCTGTTGCTAATAAAACCTTAGACGAGCTCTGATTAGCTGTGCCTGCCACCAAGCTGTCAGTAGCTGCCATGTTAGCTACTAGTGGAGAAGTAACGTTAGATGACGGTTCAGTGGAGGTAGATGCAGATTCAGAAGTTTCCTTGGCCACATTGTTGACCTTGGTTGGTGCCCTTATGTTGGAGGCCCCTTCCGGCTTAAAGCAGACCAATGTATGGGGCCGGCGCTTGCAATTCCTGCAGGAGTATTTCGAGTGGCATTCCTTGGCTTGGTGTCCCTGCTTGAAGCAATTCCGGCATAATGCATGCGACCGCAGCAACGAATCCCTATCCGCCACTGACATTCGTTGGAAAGTGCTGCATTGGAAAAGCGGATGATTCCCAGGATAGGCGAAGCAGCGTCCCCCGGACCTTTGCCTGTATGCCGATAGAAGGGCTAATTTGCTAGCATCTGCCATCTTGGCAGGTAGCGATTCTAGGATGCGAACCCGTCGCTGGAGAAATTCTATGAGTTCTTTCAGTGTGTCCTGTTCCTTGGTTGAAGAGCACTCCTCCCAGCTGCGTCGAGTGGATGGATCCAAACGGGACGTCAACAAATTCACCAGTATGAGGTCCTTGTAGTCACCTGGTTGTATAATCTGGTCCAAAGTCTGCACGATTTTTTCAAAACCCTCAACTGATCCGTGTAATTCAGAAGCCGATTTCTTGGCGAGAACGGGTAACTTCAGAAGAGATTGGATTTGGCGTTTTTTCAACAGTTTGCTGTTGTTGTAGCGCTTGGTTACCATGCCCCAAGCAACCTGATAATTTGGAGCCGTTATTTGGAGCGAATCAATCAAAGTTTTCGGTTCCCCTTGCAGACAGCCCTTTAAATAATGGAGCTTTTCCACGTCTGGTAGATCTGTTTTCTGTTTTTTTTTGTTGGATCAAAAAAGTGAACAGATCCCGAAAACTTAGCCATTCCTCTATTTCCCCGTTGAAAGTTTGTAGCTTAATTTGCGGCAGACGAACGCGATCCAGGTTGGCCAAGGCTGGAAAGTCACCGCGAATGGATTGGTTTAAACTAATTGGTTCCTGTCTCTCTCTAACCTGATCTGTTAGAATTGACTTAACTTCATAGTAGCTGTCACTGAACTCTTGCCTCTGTTTATCTAGCGTACTACCACCTTCGAGTGAATCACCGTTTTCTTCATCCTCATCTTCGAAGTCCAAGTGAGATTGGATTTCCAGAGGTCATCGACTTTCTCCAACCGAAGGAGGATTTGTCACCATTTGTCACCATGTGCCACAAATTGAACAGAGAAAGTTTAGCCTTTTTTGCAATCTTGCTTCAAATACAGGGTGCGGCAGAAAATAATGCGAAAATGTTCAAACTTGAGTATTGGGTTAATTCGTGTAGCTAGTGACTAATTTCTTTCGAAAGTGTATTTGTTTATGTTTACTTTCAAGTGCTGCATCCAAAAGTTCTATTTGTTTTATTGCAAATTCGAAAGAAGTGATCACCAGTTTGTTGCTCGCCCAGAAGAAGCCGAAAGAGATTGCCAAGGTGGTAGGGTGCCATTTGGCAACAGTTCACGCTTTGCACGCACGCCGAACGTGATCAAATCGCTCCGTGCAAAAATTGCTCGCAACCCGGTGCGTTCCATGAGAAAACTTGCAAACGAAGCCAATATTTCGCCGAAATCAATGCGGAGAATCATCAAACAAGACCTGCATGCATCTTTCAGAGCCTGAGTGAAACGCCACCTACGGACCGGGTCAAGGAACTACGAGTGACTCGTTCCAAGAGATTGCTTTCCTTGTTGAAGAAGGAAAAAACGATAATCCTGTTCTCCGACGAAAAGCTTTTCAACACCGATGCTGTGGCCAACAGCCGCATTTCACAGCAGAAAATGGAGAACGTACCGTAAAAAGTAAGATTCAAATTTGGCTGGAGTCATGATGTTTGGCTTGGTGGCGTCCAACGGTTTGAAAATGCCGCCTGTTTTCATTGATGCTGGAGTTAAAATCAAAACCGAAGTGTATATCGGTATTTTAAAGGACCAAGTGCTTCCCTGGATGAAGGCCAGCTTCTCCGAGGACCACAACGTTGTCCTACAGCAGGATGAAGCGCCGTGTCACACGTCCAATCGAACCCAACAATGGTTGAACGATAACACGAAGTTGGGGCCCCCGTAGCAGTCCAGATCTTAATCCGTTAGATTATTCGATTTGGACATATGTTGAAGCACGAGCCTGCAAAACATCACACCCTAGTGTAAACTCTGAAGTCAACCATAACACGCACATGGCAGTCAATATCGGAGGACTACTTCCGAAAGGCATACTCTCCGGCGTCGGCTCGAGGATGTTATTAATAAAAATGGAAGAAACATTGAATAAATTGGTTTAAAAGGACTTTATAAAGATAACTGCAATCGAACATGTTGATATAGTTGCTTGAATAAATTGAAAATGGGATTTGAAAGTAATAGAAATTTTTTTCGCATTATTTTCTGCCGCACCCTGTAAAGCGGGAACCAGCGTTGGAACGATTCAACGCATCAAGAAACGGAACAACTTGAATGTCTACAGGAAGCAGAAAATCGCCAAACAATGAGCAGAAGAGAAGCAAGGCATAGTAACAAGGACCCGGAAAGTGTATTAAAGGACGACGAGACCTATGTCACAGAGGACTCAAAAACTCTTCCAGGTCCACAATATAACACCGACGCAGGGGAGGATGCCAACGATGTAGACAGATCGATTCAAGTGGAGATGTTTGATCGAAAAGTACGAGTATGGCAACGAGTACCGGAACAATCAATGCGGAAATCTATCGATCTGAGTGTCAGCAGAAGAGGTTGCTGACTTTATATCGGAAGCATAGTACCGCTCTACTGTTCTGACCGGATTTCAAGTCAGCGCATTATGACAAAACAACTCTTAATTGGCTCACGGAAAGGGGTATGGATTTCGCATTTCTTTCATTTTGCCCTCATCTGCTGGAAGTCCTTGACTGTCCCGCCGCTTCGTCGAAATCGCTGCTTTGAAATTGCCCAGTATTTTTCGATTGATCGAAATTTCGGACGATTCGGAGGATTCATTAGCTTGGGAACAAAATCGATCTCGTTGGTAGCACACCACTCCAGAACCACTATGGAGTAGTGGCCAAATCGGGCCAGAAGATAGCTTTGCTCCTTTGCTTGCAGATGAACGGAAATAATGTCTGAAAAAGCGTGTATTGCTTCGATGTTAACTTGGGGAGGTCATCATCGAAAATGTGACGGATGGTTCTCTTTTCAGGCCACAACTGCAAATCGCTTGCCAAATTATGGTATTTTTCGCAAAATTGTCGGCAAACCGGGAAGCTGCCTAAAATCGAGTTTGACGAATTCTTGTGCTTCGTCAAAACACGTTCGTACAGGAACCTGGCACGCTTTTAGGCCACGGAATTCTGCTTCATGTACCGGTTTGGATGTTGACTGGCTTGATACGACTTTTATCCTTCCCTGGTAAGGATGTTTCGCACCGTTGGAAAGTTAGCGTTCCTGATTCCTTTCTACACTCAGGGTTTTCTTGTAGGTTTTGAGCACTCGACAAACTGTTTTTTTAACGTAGGACTCCATTTTTCTTTTCTATGACGGGTGTAATTTCAAAATTTTGAAAAATATGCTGAACGCTGCTAACCAGGGTTGTCATATTCACAGACATGTCTGTAAATTTGCAGACTTTTCATTTATGTTGCAGACTTTTACAGACATTTGAAATATTTTTCAAATTCCACATAAAGGTATTCTCTGAACTTCGGTTTTATAACGTACAAGGATCTGAACAGTATTGTAGATACGGTAAGAAGCTTTGTTGAATTTTTTTTAACATCGTAGGTATCATTTAAAGTAGAAATCCTTGAAGAAACGAAAGCGGTGGGCCACTTGGAGACACAATGTGCCGGGAGATAAGTATCGTATAGGCCCTTTCCGAGGTAACATGGAGTCCCTACTTATGATAGTGTTCAATCCCATGTGAAAAATTATTGTCAAAGCGTTGGTAATATTGGTCCTTTGCCATTAAGTCACAATGAAAGCCAAGAAATTTACCGTAAAACGGGGTTGCTGAGTTTGTTGTTCTAAAGCCCAGTTGGTTGCTACTCGGGTACAGAACAACAGTAAAAGTTCTGAGCTATTGAAATAAATCTTAAAACTCTGAATTTTCCAACGTACTACTAAATGCATCATTTCAGTACATTTGTACTAGGGATTTAGAAATATATCCCTGAATTAGTCCTAGATTCCTAGAAGTATAGAAAGAATACACCAACAATTTAAGGTACATCCTGGAATGTTTAGAAGACGACTTTCCAGATCTTCAGGAAGATAATTCCCGAGGAAGAGACTTCCTCTAAAAAAAAACTTCTCCGATGGTAAGGTAGAAACTTCTCAGAAGTATTGGGAGCAACCTTCAAAAATTCAGGACCGAACATTATCGAAGTTCAAGATCATACCTACCGGAGCATCAGGACAAAACTTCTCCAAGAATCAGGAGAGGACTTATCAGAGCTTCAGGGCGAAGTGGAGAGAAGAGGACTTCTCTTGGAATTTTTCGGAGATTTTGGAGTTCATCTCAGAAATTCAAGGTTTAACTTCCCAGAAGTTTTGAAAAAACTGCCTCAAAATGTTAGACGGGAACTAACCAGGAAAGGAACTACCTATAATTTCTCAAAATATTAGGAAAAAAAATCCTTAGAAAATGCTAGGCAGATTTGGCAACATTTTAAAATTTCAGAGGAGAACATTTTAAAATTTCAGAATAAAGATTTCTCAAAATTCTTTAGAGAGAACAGAATGAATCTTTACAGGAGCATTGGGGGTACTTCTTTCTAATTTGAGCACGAATTTCCCAATGGTTCCGGAACAAACTTCCTCAAAGTTCTGCAGAAAACTTCGCAAAAGTTCAGAAGTCCAGGAAGAAACTTCAAGAACAAATTTAAGGGAATTTTCCTAGACGTTTTGGAGACGCATTTCCCAAAGATTCAATACAAATGTCCTCGCAGTTCAGGATGGGACCAATCAGAAGTTTGGAAAGAATAAGCTCAAGAAAAAACTCCCCCAAATTTCAGAAAGAAATTTACCAGATAGGGCACTACCTGTAGGATCAAGAACGAATTTTTCCAAAAATTCAGTAAAAAACTCCTCAGAAGTTCACAAGAGGTTTTTTCAGAAGTTTCGAAGAGACCCAAAGTTTAGTTGGAACTACTCAGAAGCTTCTCTAAAGGTTCAAATCGAACATTCCAGCCTTTCAGAATGAGAACTTCTCAAACTTCAGAAAATCCTAGAAGATCAGGTAGATACTTTTGGTAAATCAGGAAGAAACTTTAGGGGGGGGGGGGGCTTTCTAGTAGTTCAAGGAAGAAGTATTGGGGGAGCTTTCTAGTAGTTCGAGCAGGAACTTCTCAGAAATTCAGGGACAAACATCCCCGAAGTTCAGGAGAATAATCCCCTCGGAAGTTCAGAAAAGAACTTCTCATAAGTTCAGGAAGAAACTTCTTACAACTTCAATGAGATTTGCCAAGAAATTCAAAGTTTGGCGGAAATTTCTCTCGTAGTTCAGGATAGGACTTACCAGAAGTTTAGAAAGTAACTATGTTCAGGAAAAAAAACTTACCAAATGTTTCTAGAGGGTATGGTTGGGTTCTTAAATGTGAATGTCGAAGAAAATACGAAAATGGCATAACTTGCTCTCTTATTACGTCTTTCCGTTGAAAGAAGTCTAATTTTGTAAAAAAAAATAGCAGACTTTTATAGACATTCCCAGACATTTCAAATTTTGATCACAGATATTTGAAAAAAATATCTGGCATCCCTGGTACAACTATTGCTTATGACTACATATTTCCAGTGAAGGTTCAGAGTACATCATAAGTAAAAAATCCGTATTTTTTCTATGCCCATTAAAACATATTCGATTCCTTGAAAACATGCCACCCCTATCGCGTCGCAAGCATAGCAAAGTATACTGTATTCCCCGCGTGTTTCGTTCCGGTAATCACTATAATCCCAGTCACATCGCTCCTCACTCGCATCAACCGGGTGCCGAGGGTAAACTGCAGCAGCACAAAACATAACACCAGCTGGGTTCTACGGCTTCATCGCGCTCGGGCTTGGTACGTGACCCGGAAAATAGACAAACACTCCATACACAAATTGCCTGCTCCTGCCGCCCCTCGTCGACCGATCGTCCGGCGATCTTTGCAGTCCTGTTGCTTGCGATGGATACATATTTGAACGTCCTGGAAAGCAGATGCTCGAAGCGTTGTCGACTGCCACATCCATTGTATTCATCTGCCAGCTTCCAATCAAATAGCATGAATGCGAACAATAACACACACACACTCCGAGCCCAAATCCAAAAAGACTAACGAACCCATAAATCACCCGTTTGATCGCCGGGGTGGTGGGGAGGAATCATGATGTTTATCATCAGCCAAATCTGTTTTAATAATGCTGCTTCAAAATTTACTCGATAGTATTTTGTGAATGTAGAGTTGATTTGGAGACACGGCCATGATTTCGCTAGTTTGAAATCGTTGTCGATGTGTTTTCCACGGCTTGTTGGATTTTATTTGACCACCTGATTTTCAATTTTAGTGTTAAGATTGTAAAGGGTGAATCGATTATTTTTTCAGCTACTAACACTATTTTCCTCAATTGAAAATTAAAGGGCGAACACGAAATTATTGCGACACCAAAAATGTCATGCCAATTTTCTTATAATGTTTAGAATCAAACCAAAATTTTAGGGTAGTTTTATACATATATCTACTTCAAAAATCAAAAGAAAAGTTAATCGATGGAGCCTTGAGTGTAAAATTGAACGCATTTTTGCTTGATGCCCTCCATCAAAGTCTTTACAGTGTCATCCGGTACCAGTTTCTCAGTTTTTAACGTAGGACTACGTTTTTCTTTTCTATACCGGGCGCCGTTTCAAAATTATGAAAAATGAGAGCGTTACGCAAAAGTGAAAGGCTTTTTGAACGCTTATAACCTCGTTCGACTGAACAGAATGACTTTATTCAACATCATTTTATCAAGAAGACTCACAAATTTTTTGCATCAAAATTTGAAATGAAGTTCCAATTAGTATAAGCAGTTCAATTTTTTCATTTGAAAAATGACCTTCTTTGCTCCCATACGAATTTGACTTGCATATCAACAGGTTGAAAAATGAGCTTCCCCTAGCAAGGTCATAGGAAACGAGTAAACAAATGCGTCTTTCTTTTCTTTCAAAATAACTTTTCCTCGTCCCACACAAATTTCTGAACGCACAAGGCTATTGGTCGAAAAATGGACATCATATTTGCGCTACGCTCTGATTGAGTTAAGACTGCCACAGTAGCCTCGCCAGCAATCATGAACATGCAACGACCGAACAACCAATAATCAGTTCGCCGCGCATCCAGGTATGCAGACAGACGTGGCGCTGGCGAGCACGTCGCAGCAAAACGCCGCCCGTGAAAACAAGACCCAGATTCATTCCACGTATTCACCTTCTGCAGCCGGGCCATCCGGGCAGACAACGGAGGGGGCCGGAGCTGGTTCAGCGTGAAAGAAAGCTCAAGTGAATCGAAAACATTTCACCCTCGTCGACTAAATCCGTCCTTATCAGGACTATGACAAATCAGTTTACTAACTAAAGAGTTGGAGTTGAATTTTTCTATTGTGCTGTTGTTAATTCAATTCACCGCATCACGGCTGAATATGGCAATCATTAAACGTCGCGTCCCCGATTATACCACACAGAACGTTGAACAACAAACGAACGGAAAGTCTAGAAGGGAGGAATTCGAGCCAAAAAACTGCAACACATCAGTGACCATGTGGTGGAGTTCGCCGCTGCTTCAAGTTACGCGTACCGGATTAGCTGCTGTTGGTGGGAAGCAAATTAGGCATATTTCTGTTGAGAAAATCCATCCGCCTCGCAGCGTGCACCAATTCAAACTAATTATTGTGACGCAACAACAGAAGTTCGTCCCCTTGGCAATTTGTATCACACCGCCTTACGTTGGCACCGCTTTTCGTGGTGCAACAGCATCCGACGCCATGACATACCAGCTTTAGCTGAAATTTTGACTCAGTCTTACAACAGTCGTGGAGCTGTGCAGTGGCTGTTCGCACGCAGTTAGGGCGGCATCAAGCACCTGATGGTGCACTGGCGAGCAGTCGTTGCCCACACTCCACGCTTTTTCTACTCATTTTGAGTACAATTGTATGTTATCTCTTTTCCCTCAAGGATGTGTTACTCAATTTTCGTTAAACAGTGGATCAACTCAATCTTTGATTAGATCAGCTTCACGAAAATTTAGTAATATTTCCGTGAGAGAAAAAGAGATAGCATACAATTGTACTCGAAAATTGAGGAAAGTAGCGTGATGCACAGAGGCGTTGGCACAGTTGGCTGCAGCTCATGCTCCTGTTAACCTCGCTACGAGAGACGCCAGTGACGAGACTAAACAACCCTAGGGGAATCGCAAACTATTTCTCCCGCGTCAATTAATCTGTCCTTTCAGGATCGACCAAATCAGTTTAATCACACAGAGAGTTTGAGTTTTGTTGAATTTTTCTTTCGTCGGTTTTTAGTTCAATTACGCCGCGTCCCGGAGTATATCACAAAGACCGTTGAACAACGATCGAACGAATTTTAGAAGGGATAATTGCGAGCCGAATTGCGACACGCCGGAGACTCGATCAGACCATGTGGTTGAGTTTGTTTTAGTTCATAGTCTGCAGTACCGGATTAGCTGCTGGCAGTGGCTAACAAATTAGAAATACTAGGCAAGAAAATCATCCGTCTAGCGTGCACTAATTAAAACTAATTATTGTGGCCTAATAACTGAAGTTCTGTCCCTTTGATGCACTTAGTATCGTCATTGACTGTTGCAATGAAAATTTGATTCAGTCTTATGGTAGTCGTAGTTCTGTGCAGAGCAAAATGTGTTGTAGCAACGCAGTAGGCGTGCGACCATACTATAGGGGTACTTGGTGAGCATTCGTTATCCAGAGAAGCAGTGGTGTTTGCGGCCGATGCTCCTGCCAACATCGCTACAGAGAAAAGGCCGCTGAAGCCTATGAGTTGATGGAAAAATGCCGCTCCTGACAACAATTGGGATAATAATCAGCCTCACGTCACCTGCAGATGGCCACCCGCACCGACGAGCAGAGCTGAAGCCGAGCCAAGAATACCAAGAAGAAACCCAAGTCTCAACCGTGAACAATGTTTCTCCCTGTCAACTATATCTGTCCTTTTCAGTACGACCAAATCAGTTTGCTTATTAAAGAGTTTGCTTGGTTGAATATATCTCTCGAAGCTGTTTGAAATTTCAACCAATTGATAGAACCAAATTATTTTGGGAATGTAATGGGCTCAACTATCGTAGAAAATACAACTAGGGCCGTATCATTATTAAAACCAAACGGTCCTTTTAGGCCACCAAATGCTATCTAAAGAGTTACAACAGAATTATTTACATATTTATTTCCTCAATGCTTGGTCATCGTTCAATTAGCACTATTTAGGGCCTAGACGTTTATTGGAAATACTAGACTATGAATTTCAAACGAAGGCCACAACCATCTACAACGCAATAAGGATAATGATTACTAGTTGGTCGATCATATCAACAGAATATGTTCTAAGGTGCACTCTCGCTTCACCATCTCGGAAGGCAAATAGTTCCAGCGGCAGAGGTTTCGACAGAAGAAATGCACACGGAAGAAACAAAGTCTCAAAATTGTTAATTTCACCCAACTCTGGAGTTCGGTGCGGAAGCCAAATTTGAGTATATGCCATAGTACTCAAATTTGAGTAACTGCATACAAAGTTTATGGAGGATAAATTTAACTGAATGCAACAAATCTCGAAAACCAAAGAAAAGAACTCCTTCTGCACGGTAGTTAGATAAATGCCATACAACTTTAAAATAAAGTGCCTCTAAAACATAAATCTATTTGATAATTTTATTCACTTTGTTGTTTCTAATTTTTAACAATATCGCTAGTTTAATACCGTAAATATATTATTGTTTTTGCTGGTTTTTAAATCTAATATACTCAATAGTTGATGTATGCAAATACTTCTTTACTCAAAAATTTGTTGTCAATGAAGTACCACCCATTGAATAATGTTTACCTAATGTGCAGAATCAAATTTACCATCTTCCAGCTCAACAACAGTACACAATCTTAAAGTTTAAAGATACTCTAATTCTAGGTACTTGTGTTTTGCTGTATAGCACCTTATCTACCGGGTGTTAAGCATTTAACCTGATACTTGTCGTTTCCTTCCAATACAATACATTATGACCAGCTTCATAATTGACATTTCCGAGCGGATTGAAAGCGCATTCAGCCTGACTGACTTAAACCAATTGGCGGATGGCCCTGGACGTCTCTGGAAATTCAAACCGCCCCTCGATCAAGCTGCTGCCGGGGAGAGCTCAGAAGCTAAACACGAGGTTCCCGCGCGAACCGGGGCCACGGTCGCGTAAACCAGCTTCCATGACGAAACGAGGCGGAAAAGTTAGCAGCCGTTCGCTCGAACCCAAAAACGGCCCTCTTTTTAGGGCCACCAAAACAACTCGAAAGGCAGCGTAGGCAAGAGTTTCGGAAAGCTGGAGGTCTGGGTTTCCGGATAATCGGATTGCGAAAAACATCTTTTCTCATGTGCCGAAGCCGCAATGTTTTCAACATTTGCACTTCTTGGCAGTGTTGAAGGCACATAAGCCTAGCAGAAAACCGTACGTACTGGAGGTGAATGAAACCAGCTTCTTGGAGTAAAAGTCTTCAAATGAATGCAAAAACTCATTCGCACTCGCAAGGTATATCGCGATACAGAGTATCCAGTTATCATATGGTACATACATAATATTTCCAGCAGCGTGATGCGCGAACGTAGATACCAAGACAGGCCATACTCACACGAAGGTCGTAGCGGCGAACGTTTAGTAAGTGTATAGTGAGTTCGATCTGAAGGAAACCACTTTCGGCCACTCTTTAAACAATCAAGCTGATCTAGATTGCACATTGCTTCGTAG